>JBANSL010000011.1:57922960-58367960 GCA_037127255.1 Persicaria tinctoria | reverse complement strand
ACGACGAAGGCTCAAGGGAGTTGATGATCGGCGCGATGGGGTCTTCCACCTGGTTCCCAAGTGAAGGTCGATGAGATGGCTGCCCAGATTGCAGATTGTGATCGAATTCGGAGGTCATCGTCTTCACGTTTCTCTTCTTGCTCGGCGTTCCAGGTAAGACGGTGGCGGTTGGCGTTGAGACGAGCGGTTGGTGGTAAGACGATCGATGAGATGAACGGCGGTTGGCGGTGAGACGATGGCGAAGGAGGAGCCAACTGTGCAGCCTGCAGCCTAGGGAAGGAGGTGAGACGGTGGCGGAGGCAGAGGCGGAACGGTGCAACCCGCAGCATCCGACCTTCTTCAATTTTCTTTTTCCATTCGAAGGATTATTCGGTGGGATACCAAATATTATTCGGTGATATTGAACAATTATTCATAGAAATTGGAGGGTTTTTTAATGAATTTGGGGTTTATATAATATGAAACATTATTCGGTGATTTTTGATGAATTATTCGGTGGAATATTAAATATTATTCTTAATAAAAAAATATATTATTCGGTAGCATGTGATTAATTATCTAGTGGAATCGGTGAATTTCCATTTAAACTAGATGGAAAAGGGAAAAATTATTCAGTAGAATCGGTGAATTTTTTTCATATAAACTGGATGAAAAAAGAAAAAAATAACATTATTCGGTAGGATGAGAAATATTATTCGGTGGAATTACCAAAATTAAAAAAAAAACGAAATAGGTGGATACATCAACAAATCAATCAAAATTATTTATTTTTCTAACCAAAAAAATAAATAAATAAAAGCAAGAAATGGAATTGATTTCCAACCAAAAAAATTTTAAAAAAAAGCAAGAAGAGGAATTGGATTACACGCTCTACCAAATGGGGAGTTGGTTTGTTTTTGGCATGTGGGTCTCATTATAATAAAAGAAAAAAACATCCATATAATTTTAGAAAATTTTTCACAAGCATAGTATAAGATCAAAATTTGAATTCTCAAGATCCCTCTTATTCTCAAAATTATTCAAATGGCCCTTATGTTCCGGATTGGGAAAAAACTCAAATGTTCAACATCCTCATATACTCAAAATTACTTATTTCCCAAAATTTTTCCATCACAATCACCCATTACTCCACCTTCCCATGGGAGCTCTTTTGGGATGAATATGTGGAGCGAAGCTGAAGATGTGCCAAGTCTCGATGATATCCAAGCTTCACCTCACTAGGCTACACAAGGAAGAGGCAGTCATGGGAGAGGGACTCTCGGGAGAGCCACCCGTGGAAGAGCAACTAGTGAAAGGGGAGGATGGGTGAAGTAGAGTCCAGTTAAAGATTTACTACTCATTAGTGGTTGGATTAACACAACAACTGATGTCATAACAAACATTCAACAAACGACGGAGGCTTTTTGGGATAGAGTTGCAGAATACTACAACAACAATAAGGAGGAAGATTTCCCCGAGAGGATTATTTCCACGATCAAGTCAAGATGGACCATTTCATCTCTTGTGGACAAATTCATTTGGGCTTAATCGAGCGCAAAAAATCGCCAAAGTAGTGGGGAAAATGAATGTGATGTAATCAGGAATGAACATGCTATTTACAAATGTGATATTTACCAAGACTTTTTGTGTGAGCATGCATGACATGAGCTCAAGATTGAACCAACATTTCACAGGTGGGTTGCATCAAATGTTGTATCTAGTGGAGGCTCAAAGAGGATCAAGGTGAATGAATTTGGACTCTGGAGCATACACATCAAGTGAAGGATTGGGCACCCCTTCAAGTGTTTCAGAAGGTGAGAGTGCTATAGTGCAGCCCAAAGGCATAAAGGTAACAAAAAAGGAAGGGCGAACAGGTTGTCGAGAGTTGCTCAAGTGATCAAGGTGCCAAAGAGGCTGGATAAGCAGTGAAGGTCTTAATTGAACAATGAGTTCATATGAATGCCCATGCAGAATCTGATAAGGCAAAAGTTGTACATGAGTATGCAGTTGCAAAAAAGGTTATCTTGCTTACTAAGTTGATCATGGAGCCTAACTTAAATGATTGACATATCTTCACAAGGGATTTTCTCATCAAATAGTTGTTCGGCGAAAAGTGAAGGCCGGATGACATGGACTCGTGATTGTTGTTGTGGTTTCAATGTTTTATTTTCCTAAGTGAAGACTAACTTCACATGCCTATATGGATGTTGGCTATTGTTATTTCATGTTAAATTTATATTAGTGAAGACTAACTTCACACTATTTTGTATGTTTTATATTGCTAAGTCTTGTAATGCCAGTTCATTTCTAGCAATGATTAATTTGTTAAAAATATGTGTTCCTTTACAATTACCCCTCATTTTATTAACCCTCTACTCAAAGTTTCTAATGTTTTAAATCTCGACAAGATAAGAAGAAGCTCTACGGCCGAGGCTCTGCAAAGATGCTCTGGGAGATAAGACGAAGCTCTACAGTCGAGGCTCCTCTAGCTTTCGCACAACCTTTAAAACCTCTATTGACTTGTTAACCCTTTTCATAACCAAGCTACAGCAGGATGTATCACTGATGCTAGCCGGTCGGCCTAAAAATTTCACACCCAATTTGGGTCTAGAAATGTCAGATGGGAACAAACCAACTTCAAAACTCCTCGGGTCTTCAATCGGCCAGACCCGACTTATATTATTACTAGTATTTGTTCCCCCGCCTTTGCGCGTTTTGTTAATAAACTGTAATTTATTATATTAATTATATTAAAATTATTTTCCATTAAATTTTGTGAAGATTAAAATAATTTATTTCAAATTTTTGAATAAAAATTTTCAAGTAATAATATATTAAGTTTTGATGTAAAGCTAAATAATATTCACAAATAAATAAGTACACGTGAATAAAAAATCATGTTTCTAAGCCATATATTGTTTGGAGAGACATAAAAGAGATGGGGACTTGATCAAATGTGAATAATTACCAATTTCACTTATATTTTTTAACCGATGTTAATTGTTATGGAGGTGAGATATAGTAGTTAATTAAATATTATATAATAGCACTTGATAGATTTTGGTGAATAAAATAATATTACTCAATGAGACGTGGATAAAATTGTTATGGATGTGATAAAATTTAGTTAATTAAATATTACATAATATCATACTTGATAGATTTTTGTGAATAAATTAATATTATTCAATGACACGTGAATAAATAGATCGAGTTGTTATGTGATGTGGCTTAAAGTTATTAGTTCATCATTAATTGAGGTGACGCAAATTTCGGGTCAGATTGCATCAGATGATGCCACATAAGCGAATTCAACCAGAGCTTTTTTCATGTCTCTGTTTTAGTATTTTACTAGCATAGTACCCGTGCGTAACGCACGGGATTTATAAAGTATATTATATTTTGTAAAAGATATTATCATAATTTATCTAAACTATCTAAATTATAATATTATGATATTATGAAAATATATAGCCAAATACTATTAAATCCAAACATCCAAATAATCATAAAAATAAATCAAATCCAAACATCCAAATGATAAATATACTAAACAGGTTCCGTTCACTCGATTCACATATTAGATTGATAATTAAAAGGGGGTTTTATATATATTTATATTTATATATATATATATATATATATATATATATATATATATATATATATATATATATATATATAATATTATAATAATATGAAAATTCTATAGGAAAATACTATTAAATCCAAACATCTAAATAATCCTAAAAATAAATCAAATCCAAACATCCAAATGATAAATATAATAAACTGGTCCCACTCACTCGATTCACATATTTGATCGATAATTAAAAGAGTACTATATAGATCAAGACAATTTCATTAATCCACAAGGTTGGAGAATTCAAGGCGTCGTTGCACAATTTTGATGTTGAAGGTATCGTCGGGTTTAATAAACCTGTAAAATAAATATAGTTCAACATATTAGTATTGGTATATATGCAACAAATAAGTGAGATAAGAAATTAACTTCTTCGATAAGTGTTACTTTCGGAAAAAATCGGATTTATATATAACTTTGTCACATCGGTTGAAGTTGATAATATTATCTCACCTACACACAACAAAATGTAAAAATATAAAAGTAAAGTATGCATGTTCACGAGGTAAAATAAAAGAAATTATAATTATTGAAAATATTGAGAAATAAGGTCAATATAATTTGAAACTTACTTCCAACGTCTTTTACAATAAGAAATTGAAATATGACAATGAATTGTCTTTTCAGCTCCGGATCGATGATATGTAGTTGTTTAAATAATTCTAGACCAACAGAGCACTTCAGTGTACGATTCCTGTGAAATAATTCAATATCAAAATTCAAAGGTAATAAAGTCAATAACTTATATATAACAAAATACATAAATCAATGCATATAAAAATGAACTTGTCTAACATTCTTCAATATAAGATCAAATCTACCATCGATGGTTGGAGATATTTGAGGTACTTCTCCCATGACATCTATCACAAAGTATAAGATAGAAGAATTAGTGTATATAAATACTTGCTTATTAAAAGAATATATTATAACATACTTATCACCCAGTTGCAATGTATCCTAGGAGTATCGAGTATACGTTCAAATTCAATGAAATTGAACTCAAAAGTAGGAATGTCGCGATAACAATAAGGGTTATAAATAACCGTAGTAGGCAAGAAGTTAATCGAAAAACTATGGTCCCTAATTTTTCTAAATCCAATCTTTGGTGAAGATTGAAATAAAGAAATCATGTAAATTGACTCTTCATATAATATATTAATATTATTGAATTTTCACCAAAGATCTTCTCTAACCATGACCTCTATTTTCATACCCTGAAATGCAAAAGATAGAAAGTTAAGCAATAGTCACTTGTAAATATGTTATTTAATAGAGGAAAAATATAAGTTGTACTTATTCAGAAAGGGAATAACCTGCTCATCTAATAAGTACATGAAAATATAACGGCCTTAAAAAATGGTGGTAACACGGCACAATCGAATAATATAAAATAAGATGTGAGCATTATAGTGGTTAGGATGTGCCATATCACGCTACAAATGACAAACAATACCATATTTAAGTTACCACCTAGATCATCTCTTTTTTAAAGATATCTACATACATACATAACACAATATCTATCTATCTATATCTATAGTTGGGTGAAAGTCCATTAATTGCACTAATTAATGATGATAAATTTTATTTATATATATAAAGTTGGGTAAAAGTCACATGTATTTTAGTCAGCAAATCAAATCACCCATTTAACGGAAAATAGATGTAAACCTAACCAAAGGATTAATTTTGAAATATTTTTTCTAAGGTCAGGGGACTGAATTGGAACGATTAAAAAGATTGGGCACTAAATTGGAATGTATTGCAAATGTTGGGGACTAAACCCATAATTTACCCCAAAACAAACAACGTGGTTTTGCTGTGTGTTGAAAAACCCTAACCACTCTCCTTCTCCCCCAGTCTCCCGTGAATGTCTCCCTCCGCCTCTGCTCTCCTTCCTATCCCCGAGTCTCACTCCCAGTCTCCTGTGAACGGCAACCGGTATCGTCGCCCATCGCCTTCGTCGACCAGCACTGCCGGCATGCTGGCCATCTCCTCGCGTCGTCTCCTGCATCTCCATTCTTGAGCTGTCGAACCCATGCCGCGCCATACCATCTCCATTCTCGAGCAGTCGCTACTCGACGAGATCTCCATTCTTGAGCTCCAATCCGTCGTCGACCGGCACCGCCGCCTCTGCAACCTGTCACTCTCGATTCCCGAAAGCCGAGCGCCCGACCCGAGCCCCATCTCCTCTCATTTGTCGAATTCGAAGTGTCGAAAGGTAAGTTTTCTAACCCTAACTCATTTTTGAATTCACAAAGTTATTGAAATTATTGCTTGAGAATTGAGATTGATATTGAATTATAATCTGATTACAGTTTACAATTTAAAGAATTTATTGTCAATTTTCGAATTAAGATTGTTTAGCAATCCATTTAGTGTCAATTTTTGAATTATTATTGCTTGATATTGATATTGAATTATTATTGCTTAGGATTGCTTGAAATTGGTTAGCATTTACAAAATTTACAATCTGATTACAGAAATTAGTTTGCATTTCCTGTCAATAGTATGAAATAATTGTTATCTTTTACTATCAATATATATAGATGAAAATAGGAATAAGAAAATTGCAATCTTTTTGTTGGAAATAGATAAATATTGGAATTTAACAAATTATTCCAGTTTAGAGAAAACTTAAAATCGTTGGATTTGGTTTTACGAGAAAACAAAACCTGATTTAGTTTTAATTCAAAGAAACCTTAACTAAAAGATCTAACACCCTCCTGTTTTTTTCAAATCCAACCCGATGGACTGCTTTGTGCCATTGATTTAGTTTTAGTTAGATATTTTTTTCAAGAAAAAAAAAACCTTAAGTAAATCTGAATCTGGGTTGATTTGAACATCTCATCTTTGTAAAAAAAAATATATATTTTCCTAAAATATATTTGTAAAATCGAGCAGGGGTTAACAATCATTGACAACTAACAAATTGCATATCTAATCCGAATCTGGTTGCATATCTTTCTAAAAATTTAGTTAATTAAATATTACATAATATCATACTTGATAGATTTTTGTGAATAAATTAATATTATTCAATGACACGTGAATAAATAGATCGAGTTGTTATGTGACGTGGCTTAAAGTTATTAGTTCATCATTAATTGAGGTGACGCAAATTTCGGGTCAGATTGCATCAGATGATGCCACGTAAGCGAACTCAACCAGAGCTTTTTTCATGTCTCTGTTTTAGTATTTTATATAGATAGATATATAGATATAGATAGATTATATATTAATAATGTTATATATTAAAAGATTTGGTATAAATCTTTTAGGTAAATATTAATCAAGATATGGATAATAACTATATTTTAAGTATTTTTCTCTTAAAATTGTTTAATTGTAATTATCAATTAAGGTGGACTCATTACATAAGACGATACGTGGTTAAAAGAGGTGGAATAATTATAAACATATATTATCTAAATTAATTCTATAAGTATGTACAGATTTGTACATGTATATCCTTTATATGAAATAAATCCTTAGTTGTTGGGAGTATTATATAATAAGATATAGAAAATAATTTTTTATTATTTTATATGAATTTTATATGAAATTTATATAAAAAATGATTTAGTTCAAACTTCATATACAAAGATAAGTGTGTATATATATTTCTTTTTTAAATCAATTTTTCAAAAAGCACTCCGGTTGTTTAATTTGATTCTATATATTATGTACAGTAATAGAAAAGATAGGATTTAATTCAATATACTCCGTATTAGATTATGTTAAATAGTAATAGATTATATAAATTAATATAATCTTTTAAGATTATGTAGATTTTTCTAGGTAAAATATTTATAAAATAACTTAAGTAAAATGATAAGATATGTAAGATATGAGGTTGAATATTTATAATAAAAATTAATTTACGTGTCAAAAAACTCGGCACAGATTGCACCAGAGAACGACACGTAACCGAATCGCACCAGAGCCCGCCACTTATGATTTCCACGTCTCTGTTTTAGTATTATATATATTGATTATTATCAATACTTTATTATTTCATATATATGATACTCCCTCCATCCAAAAATTCATGTCCTTTTACTTTTTACCACGTATTTTTAGGAGCTAAAAACTATATAAAATATTAACTTTTTTATTAATTTTTTTTAATAATTATAAACTTATTATCAGTTAATATTTTATATAGTTTTTAACTCCTAAAAAAACGTGCATAAATAGTAAAGGGACATGTATTTTTGGACGGAGGTAGTATTATATTTTTATTTTTAATAATAATAATAATAATAATAATAATAATAATATATTTCTATTAACAATATTTTATTATATACATTAGTTTATTATTATTATTTATTATATTAATTATATTATATTTATACTTATATTATTATTATTATCAATATTTTATTATTTAATAAATATTAAATTATATTTTTATTTTTGATAATAATAATAATAGTATATTTATAATTCTATTATTATTTTTATCATTTTTTATTATATTATACTTATATTATTATTATTATTATCAATACTTTATTATTTAATATATATATTATATTATACTTCTATTTTTAATAATAATAACATATTTCTGTTAATAATATTATTTTTTTATCAATATTTTATTATTTTATATATATTAGTTTTATATTATTATTAATTACATTATATTATATTATTATCAATATTTTATCATTTAATATATATTATATTATATTTTTAATTTAAAAAATAATGATTTTTTTAAGATTATTACTTTTATCACTATTTTATTGTTATTATTATTATTATTATTATTTTTACTATTGTTATTATTATTATTATTAATATTATTATTATTATTATTATTATTATTATTATTATTATTATTATTATTATTATTATTATTATTATTATTATTATTATTATTACTATAAATAGATTTACAAGAAATTAGTGGGCAACCGAGATACTATTTGGGCGCCCACTTCCTTAGCGATAACAAAGCTAACTCTAGTAAAAATATAAGTTGCAGTTCGAGCCCCAGCATCATGAGATACCGAGAATTCCTGAATCCACTTCAGCAGGGCAACAACATCCGTATCTAACTCCCCCAACGAAGAGAAGAAGAAGGGTAAGAAACCATAATCAGCCGTCATGCACGAATCTTGATAATTAGCACACTTTCGTTGAGCAGCATCAGCAACAGCACGGCCGGGCGCAAAGTTAGACATCCCAGACTGAGTCAAAGGGGAGGATCTCGTCAGATCGACACACACATCCCGCCCTCTCTCCCAGGAATAAAGGAGCAAATCCGCCCATCAGCCAAACCGATATCAACCTTCTTACCGGCAGAAATCCCAGACCTATAGCAGATATCCAATAAGATATCCCGAATGAGGTTATGTCGATGTTTAATGCCCACGGAACCAACGCAAGACACAAGATGGTCACCATAGACATCACCATCAAAAATCCGAGAACAAAGCGGGACATGGCTTGGACACCGTGAACAATGGAACTCCCAATTGATAGCTAAGCACACTACGATAGGTCCTTCCATTCGTAGTCTGCCCCAACCCAGAAATAGGAACTGTACGCAACCAATCCGATGAGTGAGCACCCTGCTGAGACTTCCACCAGGCACACCCCAAGTATGAATAGCACTAGTCTTCATAAGTTTGATGTAGCAGCAACATTTGCGAAATATATATCATTTGTCACAAAGTTAATGAGAAAACAGAGTCTGATGTAGCAACAACATTCGCGAAATATATATCTGCCAGTTTCTTCATAAGTTTGGGGGCAGCGATTTCACTAGGATCGTGTAGAAGATCAGAACACATGACCTCATTAAAAGAACAACAAGCATCATCAAAAGTAGGGCCAACAACAATGATGCCAGAAGGACATAAGATCTTAGTCTGTAACTCAGTAGACTGCAAACGAGATGCCAAAAAAGCATAATGTATGACATCACCAGCAACATACACTCCGAGCCCACCAAAATGGAAAGGGAAGGTGGCAAGTCGCCACTGCTGATCTCCAAACCCAGGCCCAGACGCAGTGACAATACGCTCCAAGCTAGTACAGAGTGCCACATCAAAGGAAATTTGGGCCGCCCGAAAGACATGCGGAGAACAAGTACACAAGGCAAATTAGAGTTTAGAAATATCCATACAAGCCCGAAGCAGAAGTAACTCGCAATGGGGTCATCAATTCTTGCGACAGAATCCATAAGCTCTATGGTCCTAGACACTCTCTTTACCATAAGGTCGCTGGCTCGCTGCTAAAAACAGGGCATACGCTGACAGGCCCACCCAGAACTTTGACACCGCGCGATGGTCGAGCAATAGAGAGGGGAAAAACACCAGGAAGCCGACTTCTAGGGTCTTCTATAGGCAAAAAAACCCCGGTCTTCTCCATATTAAGATAAAGATCAAAGCGGAGACCAGGAAGCCGACTTCTAGGGTCTTCCATAATCAGTTTTAAAACCTTCCCCACAACTAAAGTGTCCCCAACCACAGTGCCATCATCTAAGTACCAAGCCTGCAGAATCAGGTCAAAAGAGTCTCTGATCTTACATACCAAATGATGCAAAACCAAGGCAAAAAGCAGAGGGCCTAAATGATCTCTTTGCTGAACCCCTCGACAAGACCATAAACTATGCTCCCCATAATACAATCAGGCAGGACTAGAGTAACAAAACTCTACCCACTGGGATTGAACCGGGCAGTGACGACGAACTTTTTGTAACATGGTCACTCGATTAACTAAGTTAAAAGCATTCTGAAAGTCGACCAACAACATAGAAAGACCCTCCTCACCCCCACGAGCCTCAACAAATCGATTCAAAGCATGCAGAATGGCCTATCCTCCATCGAATACCCCGACCCCAAACTGAAGTCCTGCAAAATAACCATATAAAGAGGGACCGACCAAACAAGCACCAACCTTAGAGACAAGGCGTCTCTAAATAGTGCCAACATCAATAAGACGTATACCACCACCCGGTTTAACAAGTGGTGTGAGAGGAGCACTAGCAACGTACTCACCTAGACCATGCGGACACCGACTCTCAAGTAAAAGATTAACCACCCGAGTAATAGAGGTGATGAAATCATCTGAAATAGCAATAGCAGCTCCACCCAAACAATCCAACAGATGCTGAGCACGGAATCCATCCCTCCTGAAGAGTCTATAAGGCGATGAATAATACTCTAGAGGGGGGGGGGGATGAATAGAGTATGGACGATTTTTGCAACAATAGGCTATCAAGACTTGACAAAGTAAAATCGAATATGCCAATGTAAATGCGGAATATAAAAGATGAACACACGAATTGTTAACGAGGTTCGGCACCAACTGGCCTACGTCCCCGCCTAGGATTATCCAATCCGTAGGATTCAAACACTTCTTATTTCACTTCTCTTGAGCCTAGAACTTCCTAGAAAAACTTCCCTTTCTCTATACAAAGCCTCACCGCTTCTATTCTAGCTCTCAACCTTACAAGTGAAATAAAAGCTCACACCACACACCAAGTGTGCTTTGATCGAGTATGGAAACTCTAAGTGTAAAATGAATGACTTGTACAATAAGTGCTAGTGTTTCTCTCAACTCTTAAACAATGATCAACAACTAGGCTTTTGAGAATGTAAGAGAAACTTGACGAATGCTTTAGGATGCTTATGATTTCTTGAGTGCTTGCTTGGTTAGTTTTCATCCTTCTTAGCTTTCGTCTTTATAGTAGGACCACTTGTAGAGTTTCTTGGAGGGAGAACCGTGTGAATTTCAAATTCTTTCCAAAACATTTGAATTCCTTCCAAAACTGATCATTTGTGTGCCTTCCAAGATGTTCCTTTGACTTTCTTCAAGATCAAGCATGATCAACTATGGATCGATTCTTTCCTTGTATAAAAAGTGAAATCCTGAAAGAACTTCCATAATGTATCTAGTACATAAAGTGGGTTAGATGAGAAACTCATGTATAAATCGATAAAGCCCAAATCACATCTCATAGCCCAATATAAAGCCCATTATAATTTAGGCCCAAAAAGGTTGGCCTCGGATTCTTTTCTGCAAGAGAACAAAAATAGAGAAATGTATAAGTGATCAAACATTTTAGTCTGGGTTTCAAGACCTTGAAACCTAGTCTTTTGTCTTTCATCATCCTTTAGATCACCTGCACGTTAGGTCTCAAGATCTTACAATCAAGGTGGAGTCTTCAATCTCCCCCTTGATGGAAGACAAAACCTGTTTCAATATTCATAACATATTTCCAGCAATCATTATAAGGGAATAAGCATATTATATAATATGAGCAGAAAATGTTTGGATCATCTAAGTTTAAAAACAATAAGCACTTAACCAAGTAGTGCCAAAACGCAGGGCAACCAAAACATTCTCCCCCTTTTTGTCTTCCATCAAAAGGGCAGAGAGGTGAAAATTTCTGAAACACCAACAAAAAAATAACCAAAGGACCAGAAGTTTTAAAAGACGAGCAGCAAAAGACGAGTTTTTAGAGAGTAGAGAAAAGAGAGTGGGAGATCAAGACCTTGAGTCAGAATCCCCATCTGCAGCCTTCTTCTTTTTGCTCCTTAAAGCCTTCTTGCCTTTCTTAGCAGAGGATGGCCCAGCAGCAGAGGATGTACTAGGGGCGCTAGGAGCATTAGGATCTTCAGGAGGGGCAATGCCAGCGCCTTCCTCAACCCATTCGCCAAAGGTGGGGTACTGCTTGTTGGGTGGAAGGTATTTCCTTCTGACCTCCTCTCTACACCTCTTCCTCCACCTTGCAAGGGCGTCTCTGGTGACCTTGTCTCATTCCATCTCTGCAAGCTGTCTCTGACGCTCCACATCCCTGTATTTCTTGACCACACCATATTGCTCGACTGTGAGAATGGTGGGGCGCAGAATAGGATGTTTCTTCACTTGATTTTCACAGTTGAGGATGACATTCCCTGTCTTCTCACGCACATGATCGAAAGTTTCTTTCTCCATTGGCATGATAGATCCTATAGCAGTGTAAGTGAGAGCACTGAGAAGCATCATCTGATCAAGCTTGCAGTTGACCATAGAGAGTAGCTCATGAGTCTGGTCCTAGCGAATTACCACATCCGACCACATCCTGCTCAGATCAAACCTAAGGTCTTGAATCTCAGTCTCCACAGCAGTCAATCTATCCTCACTCATATTAGGTTCAGCAACCTGTTTTCCCTTCGAGTCTTTCCTTAGAAACCATTGCCCCCTCGGGTTTTTGGCAATCCCCAATCTATCTAGACAACCCTCATCAACAATCCCACTGTAGGTTTGCTTTTCTTCTCCTGATGTGTGGATGTCAAAGTCTTCAAAGATTTTGGGCAAGAGGTTTGCATAGGGTAAAGGCATAGGCCGAGAGGAGGTAGAGACATGGGTCATGTAGTCAAGGATGAGTTTGGGCAAGTCAGGCTCGTAACCGTTCATGATTAGGAAAAGGATCTCGAGAAGATTCTTGGTCACCAATTCCCTAGAATGGATGTGTGGGAAGATACAGCGAGCCAGAATGGTGAAGATGAGCTTGGCTTGAAGGTTTAGGGCAGTGTGAGTGGGTTTGAGGGTGGATGAAGATCCAGGGCCTTGAGATTTTAGGAAGAATTCATCTCGTGCTCGTGAGAGACACTCAAATCGGCTTGGGAATTCTTTTGTGGGAATCTCAGTTGGAAGATCAAGGATGAGGGCAAGGCTTTCAGGAGAGAGGCGGATTCGGGTGTTCTTGACCTTGGAAACTAGGGTTAGGGTTCCATTTACCCGATGAACAGTAAGGTTGGCATAAAAGAGCCGGGTAAGTTGGGGATAGGCAAAATTGCCAGGGTTGAGCAAGGTCCAGAAACAGGTAGATTTGAGGAGGGAAATGCAGGGCAAGGGCATGGTTTGGAGGAGGTTGAAATCGACAGCATCACAGAAGCATAAACGACGGTTGCAAAAGTCCTGTTTTCAGGACTCCTCAACCTCTTTAGAGCAAAACCAATTAGAGGAAATGCTAGAAGATACCTGGGGAGGCCGAGCAGGAGCAGAAGTGGCTGGAGCTTTGCCTTTGGATTTCCTGATCAGAGGTGGTGGAGATGGTGAGTTCTCGCTAGAATCCTCGGAATGTTCTTCAGATTCCTCCATGATTTGTTTCCCCTTGTTGGCCGGCATCTTGTACCTCTTAGCAGAAGGTGCTGGAGACGGAGATGCTGAAGAGCGCTTTGATCCCACCATTATTGGTTTCAGAAACAGAGAGGGTTTTTGGAACTCAGAGTGAGAGAGAGAATGAACAGAGAGAGAGAGAGTGAGGGTGGAGAGGATTAGACCGTGAGGAGGGAGAGATTAAAAAGAAAAAAATCTGGAAACAGAATCGTCTCCCTACCTTTTCAAATTGGCAAGTACAGATTCATTAACTCACTTGAATAGTAAGTAATGATGATCTGATTTTTCTAAACCCAAAGTGTCACATCCACTTGCAAAAATTAAAGAGATTTGGGATAATTTTGAAATGTGAACCAAAATATATGAAAACCGATTTTTGAAAGGGGTAAATAAAATCAAAAGACACTCTTGTTGAATATCCATAAGATACCAACAGAGTTTGATCCAATATAATTTTATTCGGATGATCATCTCGAAACCTTATGAAGTCAAGGCCTTGAGATGTCATTTGAATTCTGAACTTTCATGCAGGGAGTAATTACTCCCCCTAAGAAAGTGCTTCCCTATTAAGCATACCCAACTCCAGTCTAATAAAATTGAAAAGATCTTCAGGGAGTGGTTTAGTAAAAATATCAGCTAACTGAAAATCAGTGGATATGAAGGATATTGATACATCACCTTTCTCCACATGATCTCTTATAAAATGATGTCTCACATCAATGTGCTTGGTTCTCGAGTGCTGCACTGGATTTTTAGTGATGGAAATAGCACTAGTATTATCACACAAAATAGGAATACCTTTAAGATCAATTCCAAGGTCTCTGAGTTGTTGTGCTATCCAAAGAATCTGAGAGCAACATGCACCAGCAATAATGTACTCGGCTTCTGCAGTTGATAAGGCTACTGAATTTTGTTTCTTAGAGTGCCAACTTATCAAGGAGGATCCTAGGAGTTGGCAACAGCCAGAAGTGCTTTTTCTATCAACTTTGTATCCTGCAAAATCTGCATCTGAGTAGCCTTTTAAATGAAAGTTACTCTGTTTGGGATACCATTACCCAAGGTCTTGAGATCCATTTAGATATCTGAAGATTCTTTTCACAGCAATAAGGTGAGACTCTTTGGGGTCACTTTGGAATCGAGCACACATACAGACACTGAACATTATATCAGGTCTACTAGCAGTAAGGTATAGGAGAGAACCAATCATACCTCTGTACTCTTTTTGGTTTACATTCTTACCATTCTTATCTTGATCAAGGGAGAGAGTGGAGCTCATAGGGGTCTTTGCTACCTTTGATTGTTCCATTTTGTATTTCTTTAGTAGATCCCTGGTATATTTCCCTTGATTCAAAAAGATACCCTTACTTGTTTGAAGAACTTGTAAACCGAGGAAGATGTTTAATTCTCCCATGAGACTCATTTCGAATTCTCTGCACATAATTTCATAAAACTCCTTGCAAAGGGAATTGTTAGTAGCACCAAATAATATATCATCTACATATATTTGAACAATCAAAAGATCATTTCCACGAGTCTTGATGAAGAGAGTTTTATCAATCAATCCTCTTTGAAAACCATTTTCAAGAAGGTATTTGGACAATCTTTCATACCAAGCTCTTGGGGCTTGTTTGAGACCATAGAGAGCTTTGTCCAATTTATACACATGATTAGGACATTCTTCACTTTCAAAACCCGGTGGTTGAGCAACATAAACCTCTTCTTCTAAGAACCCATTTAGGAATGCACATTTGACATCCATTTGAAATAGCTTGATACCCATGAAAGATGCAAAAGCAAGTAATATTCGTATAGCTTCTAACCTTGCTACGGGAGCAAATGTCTCCTCGTAGTCTATACCTTCTTCTTGATTGTATCCTTGAGCAATAAGTCTTGCTTTGTTTCGAATGATCTTGCCTGCTTCATCCAGTTTATTCCGAAACACCCATCTAGTTCCTATGACTGATTGGTGTTGTGGCCTGGGTTGAAGAGTCCATACCTTGTTCCTTTCAAACTCATTTAGCTCATTTTGCATGGTAGTGATCCATTCCGAGTCCTTGAGTGCTTCAGTTGGGGTTTTTGGTTCTACAAGAGAAACAAAAGCATAAAAGGCACAAAGATTCTTTAATCTAGATCGAGTTTGTACCCCAGATGATGGATCTGATATGATATCTTGAGCTGAGTGTGAAGAGGCATGTTTGAATTTTCGTAGCTTTGGACCCTGATTGTTTGAGATAGTAGCAGGTCTCTCTTCAAGGTCTTGAGAGATAATTTGAGTGTTGGATTCTTCAATGACTGAATCCTGATTCTGTAGTCCCTTCTCAAGGTCTTGAGATAGCTCGTTGGTATCTTGGATTTGTTCTTGCATGTTTCTTTCTTGGTCCTGCTTATTTTCAGCCTTGTCCTCTTCTTCTCCATCCGAATCATGATGATTTAGATTGAGATCTGCAAAACCTTCACTTAACACACCATTGTTGCTTTCGTTGAATACCACATGGATACTCTCCTCAACAATTTTGGTGCGCTTGTTATAAACTCTATAAGCTTTGCTAATAGTAGAATAACCAAGGAAGATACCTTCATCACTACGTGCGTCAAATTTCCCAAGATTATCTTTGCCATTGTTATGAACAAAGCAAGTGCATCCAAAAGGTTTGAAGTAGGAAATGCTAGGCTTTCTTCCTTTGAAAAGTTCATAAGGAGTCTTTTTCAAAATGGGACGAATTAAGCATCGATTCAAAATGTAGTTGGTTGTATTAACAGCCTCAACCCAGTAGATTTTTGGCAAACCATTTTCCAAAAGCATTGTCCTAGACATGTCCTCCAAAGTGCAGTTCTTTCGTTCCACAACTCCGTTTTGTTGAGGAGTTCTAGGTGCTGAAAAGTTGTGTGAAATTCCATATTTAGCACAGAACAAATCAAATTTAAGTTGATCAAATTCTCTACCATGATCACTCCTAATGGAGACAATAGGTATGTTTTTCAAGGTCTGCAACTCTTTGCAAAGTTTAGAAAACTCGAGCAAAGCTTATGATTTTTCTCTTAAAAAGGAGATCCATGTAAAATGAGATAAATCATCAATAATAACCAGGATGTATTGTTTACCCTTTGGAGATTTGACGCGCATAGGTCCACACAAGTCCATATGTAACAACTCAAGAGGGCGAGAGGAACTTACAACCTTTTTAGGTTTGAAGGAGCTGCGTGTCTGTTTGCCTCTTGTGCATGCATTACATAGATCTTCTTTCTTAAAGTTCAGATCAGGCAATCCTCTAACAAGTTCTCTTGTTTTTAGTTTATTGAGGGTGTGCATGCTTACATGACCTAGTCTTCTATGCCATAAGCTAGGGTCTTCTGTCAAGACCTTGAGACACTTGAGTTTTGTGCCTGTAATATGATTAGCATTTACAGCATAAGTGTTGTTGTGCCTGTGAGCAATGAGGATTAGATCATCAGTCTCTTCATTCCTGACTTCATACTTGTGTCTGTCAAAGCCAACTTTGTTTCCTTTGTCACACAACTGAGAGACACTTAAGAGGTTATACTTTAATCCATCAACAAGATAAACATCCTTAATGCAACTTTCTGAATTACCAATATTACCAATACCAACAATGTTGCACTTCCCTTTATCACCAAGAGTAATTGTTCCAGTGGTTTGTTCCTTAAGATCTTGAAATAGAGATTTCTTTCCACTCATGTGTCGTGGGCATCCACTGTCCATTATCCATTTTGGCTCTTTGCTCTTGATGATATCCTGCAATACCAACATCAACCTTTCCAGCTAGACCAATACATAGTTTTAGATTCATAATGAGGATAGACCATGTTGGGTAGTCTTGTCCCTTTAGGAACCCAAACTTGCTTTATCTGTTCATTAAGTCGAACTGGAAATGTATTTCTAATGATGTAGGGATCTTTTCTCCTATATGGACAAGTTTCTCTAACATGCCCTTTCTTACAACAATGGAAGCAAGTAGGTGAACGCCAATAGCCTTTAGCTTTAACAAAAGTGGTACTAGGTTTCTTTGGAAAATTCTTGTTGTATCCAATACCACTTCTATTAATAGAGAGTTTTTGTTCACCCAACATCTTATCAAGATTAGCTTTAGATCTGGTGAATTGAATGAGTGAAGTCTACTGGTCTTGACACTTATCAGTTAGCTTTGCCTTCTCTTTCTCTAAATCCTCATTACGATTCTTTAAAGAGGAGAGGCTTTGCCTGAGATCAGAATTTTCTAAGCTCAAGGTCTTGACTTTAATGTCAAGGGCCGACCGAGATGTTTCAAGATTTTTCATTTCCAGCGACATATCACTAATACATTTCTGTTGATCTGTCAGCTTTTCCTTCAAGGTGTTGATTTCACTGTTGTAAGCATCTTCATTAGAAATCATATTTCTTAGGACTTCAAAAAGAACATCGGGAGGACTAGACATTAGGTTTCTTACCACTTGTTCAAGGTCTTGAGTCTGTGATCCTTCGTGTTCAACCATAAGACAGAGATTTGCCTGTTCTTTTTCGGTGTCTGAGTCACATGATGAATCTGAGTCACTCCAGGTTGCAAGCATAGCCTTTTTCTTTTGTTCATATTTCTTGAACTTATTTCTTTTCTTCATAGGGCACTCCTTTACGAGATGATCTGTCTCGCCACACTCAAAACATGTTAGCACTTTTGGCTTCTTTGACATGTTGGGAGAATTGCTTTTGAATCTAGATGAGTCGGTATTTTCACGGTTGGAAAATTGTTTTTTCATCTTCAGAATTCGAGCTAATCCCCGTGTGATGAGGGCAAAGGGATCATCTTCGTCGTCTGATTCATCACTCTCAGATTGTGAGTGATCTTTCTTAGCTTTGAGAGCAAGGTTCTTTGCTGTTGAGGGTACTTCTCCATCTTCCTCGTTTAATATCATCTCATGAGTAATAAGTTTTCCGAGAAGATCATCTAATGGTAGTGTAGAGAGATCTTGAGCTTCCTCAATTACAGTAACCTTGGGACCCCACTTGATTTTTGGAAGGCTCCTTAGAACCTTTCGAACCTTTTCTGGGTTGGAGAAGGTTTTTCCATGTGAGTCGAGGTTGTTTACAATTTGAGTGAATCTTGTAAACATCTCTTTTACTGTCTCATCAGGATTCATCTTTAATAGTTCGTATTGTCTGAGAAAGATATTAATCTTACTCTCTTTGACTTGACTTGTGCCCTCATAAGTAACTATAAGCTTGTCCCAAATTTCCTTGGCACTTTTGCAAGCTGAGACACGGTTAAACTCATTAGCGTCGAGAGCACAATATAGTAGATTCATAGCTTTGTAGTTCTTAGCAATGTTCTCAAGATCAGTCTGATCGTAATCAGACTCAGTTTTATCAACTTGCTTTCCATCGTCAGTCTTTTTAGGAACGTGTGGTCCATTCTTGACCAGGCCCCATAGCTCAAGGTCTTGATCAATGATGAACATTTGCATCAGGGATCTCCAGTGGACAAAATTATTGCCACAGAAAAGTGGAGGTCTATTGGTTGACCTTCCTTGAGCAAAACCACCATCACCTATGGTAGACATACTGAAAACACACAAGATTTGTTAAATCAAAACAGTGAGCCAAGCTTTGATACCAATTGAAGAGTCTATAAGGCGATGAATAATACTCTAGAGGGGGGGGGGATGAATAGAGTATGGACGATTTTTGCAACAATAGAAATTTAGTGCAACTTGTCAAGACCTTGATATAGGCTATCAGGACTTGACAAAGTAAAATCGAATATGCCAATGTAAATGTGGAATATAAAAGATGAACACACGAATTGTTAACGAGGTTCGGCACCAACTGGCCTACGTCCCCGCCTAGGATTATCCAATCCGTAGGATTCAAACACTTCTTATTTCACTTCTCTTGAGCCTAGAACTTCCTAGAGAAACTTCCCTTTCTCTATACAAAGCCTCACCGCTTCTATTCTAGCTCTCAACCTTACAAGTGAAATAAAAGCTCACACCACACACCAAGTGTGCTTTGATCGAGTATGGAAACTCTAAGTGTAAAATGAATGACTTGTACAATAAGTGCTAGTGTTTCTCTCAACTCTTAAACAATGATCAACAACTAGGCTTTTGAGAATGTAAGAGAAACTTGACGAATACTTTAGGATGCTTATGATTTCTTGAGTGCTTGCTTGGTTAGTTTTCATCCTTCTTAGCCTTCGTCTTTATAGTAGGACCACTTGTAGAGTTTCTTGGAGGGAGAACCGTGTGAATTTCAAATTCTTTCCAAGACATTTGAATTCCTTCCAAAACTGATCCTTTGTGTGCCTTCCTAGATGTTCCTTCGACTTTCTTCATGATCAAGCATGATCAACTATGGATCGATTCTTTCCTTGTATAAAAAGTGAAATCCTGAAAGAACTTCCATAATGTATCTAGTACATAAAGTGGGTTAGATGAGAAACTCATGTATAAATCGATAAAGCCCAAATTACATCTCATAGCCCAATATAAAGCCCATTATAATTTAGGCCCAAAAAGGTTGGCCTCAGATTCTTTTCTGCAAGAGAACAAATAGAGAAATGTATAAGTGATCAAACATTTTAGTCTGGGTTTCAAGACCTTGAAACCTAGTCTTTTTGCTTTCATCATCCTTTAGATCACCTGCACGTTAGGTCTCAAGATTTTAAAATCAAGGTGGAGTCTTCACCTCCCACATGATGTACCACGCGGAAAACTTCGAATCATATCCAAAACAACGGCCAAAGAGGTAAGAAGAGGATAATGATCAACGGGCAAATGCGGTAAGTTAGGACTTAGAAGATGGGGTAGCGGGGTGCTTATCCTGCAAAGCCGCTAGAGTGGCATTAGAATAAGGGGTAATCCCTGATGAAGAAAGCACCCGAACAAAGGCAGTGTAGTGACCATCACAAATCTTCCTCGGACATTGTCGGAGGTTAAGCTCACACAAATCAAGGTCCTCATCGACATCAAAAGAAGGGGGAACCTCAACTAAGGTCTCCTGTATAAGCTGCAGATTACCACCAGGCACACCCCAAGTATGAATAGCACTAGGTCTTAGGTATACAAAGAGGTCTCCTGTATACTCTCCTCTTGACGCTGACGCTTGACAACGGTCCTACACTCAAGATTACTCCGCGGGGAAAAGGTCTTAAGTATACAAAGAGGCATCACAAGCAAGCGAATCCAGGAGGAGAGGTTTCCAGGAGAGTCAGTCACACCATCTAATGTCGCTTTTAAAACCCGTGAAAAACCTAGGCGACACTGAGGAGGGATGGATCTCACGGTATTTAACCCCATAGAGAACAAACGGTCAAGTAAAGATATAGACAAACTAACAAGCACAACCTCAACATTAGACAAGGGAACCGACGGAGACGTAGCAAGAGGTATGGGAATATCATAAATAATAAAATGAACAAGGACATCACCACAACATACCAAACAACAAGTTCTAATAATGGGTCGTTACGATTTTCTAATTCCATTTCGATTCCGATTTGCATTCCAATACTAGCACTTATACCAAACGGGGCCTAAAGAGAGAGCTGAGAGTTGGATTGGATTCGATTGGGCGTAATTTGTGTTTGGGCTTGAATTTCATTCGTGAAATAAAAAGGGGAGTTTTGGGTTGGGCCTAATATTTTGTTCGGGGTTAAAAATCAGAAAAGGGCTAAAGGGGAATGGGTTTGGTTCGGTTAAACTAGTACGATTCCCGCGTCATGGCGCGTTTTTTTAAAACTAAAATATAATATATAAAAATATTAATAAATGTTAAGATAAAAATCATAAAAAAAAACTTTACAATAAATGTATCTTATAATTATCTCATGAATTTTTTTTAAAAATCTTATGTAGAGTATAATACATAAATATAGATATTTAAAATTATCATTTATAATTATCATTTATAGTATTATTTCCGGTCAAGTGGTTTTTCTCATGATATTCTCCAAAATTATCCTGGTGGTGTACAATTGTGATGTGTCATAATCCATAATTATTCAATGTTTTGAATTAAGCCCAATAGTTAGTAAATAAATTTGATTAAACCCAATAGTTATATTAGATTAAATTCAATGTTTTGAATTAAGCACAATTGTTAGTAAAATTAAAGAAAAAAAAATTAAAGGAAAATGAATAAAAAAGAAGAATTAAAGAAAACAAAAAAAAATGAAAAAAAAATAATGATTAGTTAAGACTCCTATAAAATGTCTCTAAGAATGACACACCATCCTAAACTCTTCTAAATTAAGAGTTTATATAGATAGTTATATTAGATTAAATTCAATGTTTTGAATTAAGCACAATTGTTAGTAAAATTAAAGAAAAAAGAGAATTAAAGGAAAATGAATAAAAAAGGTGAATTTAAGAAAACAAAAAAATAATGAAAAAAAAAATGATTAGTTAAGACTCCTAAAATGTCTCTAAGAATGACACGCCATCCTAAACTCTTCTAAATTAAGAGTTTATATAGATAGATGTTAGTAAAATTAAAGAAAAAAGAGAATTAAAGGAAAATGAATAAAAAAGGAGAATTAAAGAAAACAAAAAAAATGAAAAATAATAATAATGATTAGTTAGGACTCCTAAAATGTCTCTAAGAATGACACGCCATCCTAAACTCTTCTAAATTAAGAGTTTATATAGATAGTTAGTAAATAAATTTGATTAAACCCAATAGGTATATTAGATTAAATTCAATTTTTGAATTAAGCCCAATAGTTAGTAAAATTAAAGAAAAAAGAGAATTAAAGAAAAATGAATAAAATAGGAGAATTAAAGAAAATAAAAAAAATGAAAAAGAAATAATGATTAGTTAAGACTCTTAAAATGTCTCTAAGAATTACACATCATCCTAAACTCTTCTAGATTATAAGTTTATATAGATATAGATAGTTAGTAAATAAATTTGACTAAACCCAATAGTTATATTAGATTAAATTCAATGTTTTGAATTAAGCCAATAGTTAGTAAAATTAAAGAAAAAAAAAGAATTAAAGGAAAATAAATAAAAAAGGAGAATTAAAGAAAATAAAAAAAAATGATTAGTTAAGACTCCTAAAATGTCTCTAAGAATGACACATCATCCTAAACTCTTCTAAATTAAGAGTTTATATAGATAGATAGTTAGTAAAATTAAAGAAAAAAAAAGAATTAATGGAAAATAAATAAAAAAGGAGAATTAAAGAAAAAAAAATGATTAGTTAAGACTCCTAAAATGTCTCTAAGAATGACACATCATCCTAAACTCTTCTAAATTAAGAGTTTATATAGATGATTAGTTAAGACTCCTAAAATGTCTCTAAGAATGACACGTCATTCTAAACTCTTCTAAATTAAGAGTTTATATAGATAGATAGTTAGTAAAATTAAAGAAAAAAAAAAGAATTAAAGGAAAATAAATAAAAAAGGAGAATTAAAGAAAAAAAATGATTAGTTAAGACTCCTAAAATGTCTCTAAGAATGACACATCATCCTAAACTCTTCTAAATTAAGAGTTTATATAGATAGTTAGTAAAATTAAAGAAAAAAAGAATTAAAGGGAAATAAATAAAAAAGGAGAATTAAAGAAAATAAAAAAAAATGATTAGTTAAGACTCCTAAAATGTCTCTAAGAATGACACATCATCATAAACTCTTTTAAATTAAGAGTTTATATAGATAGATAGTTAGTAAAATTAAAGAAAAAAAAAAGAATTAAAGGAAAATAAATAAAAAAGGAGAATTAAAGAAAAAAAAATGATTAGTTAAGACTCCTAAAATGTCTCTAAGAATGACACATCATCCTAAACTCTTCTAAATTAAGAGTTTATATAGATAGTTAGTAAAATTAAAGAAAAAAAAAAGAATTAAAGGAAAATAAATAAAAAAGGAGATGATGACGCCCAAAAGATAGCGAAAGTAAAGAAACAATTAAAAAGGGCTCAAAAGGTTAGCGGAAATAGACTCCAAAAAAATAAGTACGACAAATGATCCGCGGACGAGGAAAAGCATGCACAAATAGGACAGGTGGCACACAAAGGGACAGGTGGCACACATGCCCTCCATCCAAGTGCATCTCCTCTCCTGGACACGTGGCGACGCGACATCAACAAATGGCCGAAAGAGGGGAACTTCTCCCTCATTTGATAGACGAAGAGATGCACTATAAAAGGCAGAAAGGGGGCCAAAAAACAGGACTTTTTGGGAAAACAAGGGAGGAGACGCTAATTCCAGAGGGGATTGAGAGGGAAATAGCCACGCCAGGGTTCCCACCATACTCATCTTCCTACCACACGTCCGCGGACGCCTTAAGAGAGAAGAACAACATCCTAACCGGGACAGGTAGTCGGACGTCAGTCCAAGGAGCCAGGGAGTGCATGAATTTATTTCACCCTCAACTTCTACTATATTAGACGAGCGTATCTCCTTTACCATTGGGTCATTTGATGAACCCGGATAAGTAAAGATGCGAGTCTTCTCAAAAGACTCGGCGGCTCCGGTCGTGGGACCCCCATAATCTGTGGGGATCCCAGGTAACGGGTAAGACCGTCCTTATTTCCTCTAGGGTAAGCGGCTCAGGTAAAGGTCTTTTTCCCCCTTTTTTGGTCGCTCTGATCGGGTGGTCGGTGTAACGGCCCGGGATTATGATTCCCGAGTTACGTTTCGAGGGATTAAACCCCTCGTTAGGACCTTGCGCCCCGAGTACAGGTTGAAGGTTTCAAAACTTACTTTAATGTTTTCAAAGGGGGATTTCATACCCAAAATCGAAGGGATCGTTGGAATCCCCGGGGAAGTCCCATGTACCTGTCGTAAGTCTAAGTGTGGAAATCAGAAATCATGCGACTAGCGAAAACAAGTGTAATACAAGAGTGTGCCACGGCAGAGCCGGGTCAAAACGGAGTCTAAAGTGTAAATCCAAAAATATAGTCAGAGTCTGGTGAAGTCTATACTCCTGCGCTCACTCTCCGCCGACAAAATGACCCGCGCAATAAGCAAACAGCACCGATAGGATGAACATAAATAATACCTAAAAAAATTGATATGGGGCGGGATCAGATTGATGCCCACTTTAGCTCTGCATCCCAACCATAAGCACACATATACGCTATACCTAATAAAGATGCTTCTAGATGCATGGCGGAATATTAACACACTAACATGCTCCTAAGATCAAGTACATCATAATAATAAGGCCTTAGCACAGAATACCAAGTGGTATATCCCTCTCCTACCTCCACCCCCTTCCGATAGGGCGGAGACTGGCCAGCTCGTGAATGCATTCATTCATAATAGGGCGGCACGCATGCCTAACCCGCTCCACAATAAAGCCCGCAGGCATCTCATAATATAAGGAAGTGCATGACTCGATTGACTCAGGACGAGACCCGATGAGACTAGGTCGTCCTATGACCCTAGCAATGACTCTAGTTACTTCACAGATAACGGTCGTTCTGTTTACATACGCATAAAGAAATAGAATGCTCACGGTCGATGCAACCTAGCATGGTACTACATGGCATGCTGATCATGAATGCAAGCACCTAGTATATCATGCACCTAAAGCAGGGAATAGCTCTATTCAATCTGAGTAAGCTCCGAAGAGACTTACCTGGTACCGCAGAACAGCAAAAAGCAATCAACCAGGCAGTATGAAATCCGACACGTCACAGATGATCACCTAACAAGTATAAGTACATGAATGAGTCTATTTCTAAGACACAAAAAGCATAGAATTGTCACACACACAACTTCACAAACTTAACACAATAACCATCTCATCACCATTTTCATAACATCAACCTTATCTCGTAATCCATCATCTCCATATCTCACAACCATACTCAATATAATTCTCCAATTCGTCAACTTAAGATAATTCCAATTCATACTTAACCAATTTGCATGCTATCATCTCACAATCTTACTTAGCATATAGTTGCACATCTTCAACATAATCATATAACATTTAACCACAATTAATAAATCACCACAATACTATATCTTAAATCTCAAAACAACATTTTATATTTTAATCCCAATAATTTTACATAATACTTCTAACATCATTTTATTTTAACATCTTTATAAAATATTTATAAAATCCCAACTATATTCATTAAATCAAAACATCCCTTTTTAATTTACCAAACCAACCTTTCTTTATTTTAATTTACCAAAACCCACCCTCATTTTGTAAAAATCCCCAAACCGAGCCCTCTTTTTATAAAACCAAACCGAGCCCCTAGTGTTTTATAAAACCCAAAGTTTAAGTTTTCTGGACAAAGAAATTAGGCCCAAAAACCGGTTTGTTTTACATAGAAAAAGGCCCAATACTTGGTTTCTTTAAAACACCAATCTCGGCCCAATAAATAGGCCCAAAACCATCCAATTTGATTCATTGAGTGAAGCTGACATGTTAAAAAAAACGAGGGGCCCAAGGGTGAGGTGTTGGCGGCTGAGGTGGCGAAGATGGGGCCCAACCCCTTTCTTCTTCCTCCTAATTGCCGAGTGAAAGAACATGAACAGGGCTGTGTGCCCAGGAGCGGCGGAGGGAAAAGAGGAAGGGAGGAGGGGACCTCCGGCGGCGGCGGAGCCGAGCTCCGGCCACCAGGAGCGGCCACTCCGACGTTCACGCCCACGGAACGAAAAGGGAAGGAAGGAGGAGAAGGAAGCTCACCGAGGGGTTCGACGTCGGAAAGCTCGGAGCTCCGGGGAGGCGGTCCGGGCTGCGTTGGGGCTCGTCGGAAGCTCGAGGAAGCTCGCCAGGCCCTGGATTGAAGGTTTGAATCATAAAGGCGGATTCTTGCTCGATTTGAAGGTGAAGGAGAAAAGGGGCGAGGCTTACCGATGTGAACGGGAAACAGAGGAGGGAGGGAGGTGGCGGCGGCGGCGGTGCTCCGGGGTGCTGGCGACGGAGGCGTGATGGTGGAGGTGTGGTGGCGTGGTGCGGTGGAAATGGAGCTCAAGGGGGAGCCAAGTTTTCCTCCCTTTTTTTTTGACAGTGGTTGCCAAGAGAGAGAGGGGGGGGGGGGGAGAATCTGATTTTTCAAAGGTCAAATTGCAACACAAAGAGGTCTTATTTTTGGGAAGAGTAATGCATTGTTTGTTTGCTAAAATAAGGGAGTCAAAGAGTGGAGGGGGAAAGGTGAGGATAAGATTTTTCCCAAACTAGAATAGGGTGAGTCGGATGGATAAGGATTCGGAATATGACGGAATTGAGAGCTCGGGTCGGGAATTTAAATTTCCGCTGATTGATCGTTCGAAACTCGAAATGAAGGACGGAATTGATTTTTAAATCGAAAATTGGGCCGGAATTTATTTTAAATTCATTTTGATTTTCTTTTTCCGATAATTAATATTTTAAAAATCCGAGCCTTTACATCATCCACCTCTAAAAACCAGTCTCGTCCCCGAGACTAAAATCATTCTAAAGTAGGGGATGAAGTTGAAATTGGTGAGTCCAAGGATCACGTCATCGATCCCGTAAGTAACTCATAAGTGCCCCCATGAGATCTCACAGTACCGTCGTCATGATCATAATACACCCAATCGGTCGTAGTAAGGATGCGGTAGGGGCCCCTACCACATCCCCACTCCGACTCCTCGGGCATACCATAACTCGAAAATCATCATGACATCTCCGCTAGGTCTTAGCAAGCGATCTACAGGTGCCCCCATACATGCTTGTATCCACTTCGTGGGGCGTCATGATGAAAGCCCGGGTTGGAATAGTTTTCTCAAAATCTATGTTCCTTTTTAAATCACCATTTGAAATTCTTTAAATTCGACATTAAACAAGGCATTTCCAACTTCCCAATCATTCCAACATCCACCTCTAAAGGCTAATCCTGTATTCTCTTCTTAGGTTCCGAGTCAAAACATAATTCCACAATTCAATCTCTAGCATTTCTAATATTAGGCATCATGGATATAGAAGAATGATCATAATCTTAAGATAAACAGAAGATGATAGCACATCAAAGACAGTCACATACCATAATGTCTAGCACATCATCATATCATCGAGGCTCATCACATCATATCACCAAGGATCTGCACATAACTACCAAGTATAAGCACGCAAATCAAAGAGACACCACTAACCAATCCCAACCAACTAACTAGGCATACTCACCGCACTCGAGAAGTCAAGGTAATGTCTACACTCGGCTCAACATAGGACGCAAGTAGCTCATCTAAGACATCTCCATAGCTAGCCCGAATGCTCTCCTCGGTCTCCCAGGTGGCCTCCTCAGGGCTCCTCCTAGACCACTGAACTAGAAGCAAAGGAACCTCCCTGTTCCTAAGCTTCTTGACACGACAATCAAGGACCCTCACCGGACGCTCTACAAAGGTATGGTCAGGCTCGATGTGAAGGTCTGAGTGGTCAAGGACGTGACTAGGGTCGGGAATATACTGACGGAGCTGGGAGACATGAAAGACGTCATGGACACCGGCTAAGGATGAAGGTAAGGCTAAACGGTAGGCTACCACACCGACTCTCTCTAGGATCTCAAATGGGCCAATGAACCTCGGACTCAACTTCCCTTTGATGCCGAACCGTCGAACTCCCCTGGTGGGCGAAACTCGAAGCCATACATGCGAGCCTACCTCGAACTCAAGCTCGGTCCTCCGTCTATCCGCATACTTCTTCTGTCGGTCCTGGGCTACCCTCATATGCTCTCTGATGCGACCGACCTTATCAACTGTCTCTCTGACCATCTCGGGCAACGACAGAACTGTATCTGCAAGCTCGTCCCAGCAAACCGGCGACTTGCATCGCCTCCCATACAAAGCCTCATATGGGGCCATCTCGATCGACGTGTGGTAGCTGTTGTTGTAGGAAAACTCCACTAGCGGTAGATGCTTGACCCAATGATCACCCCAATCCAAGACGCACGATCGCAACATGTCCTCCAACGTCTGAATCGTCCTCTCGCTCTGGCCATCTGCCTGCGGGTGATAAGCCGTACTAAAATGCAATTTGGAGCCCAAACTCTCCTGAACCTGCTGCCAAAACCTCGAGGTGAAGCGTCCATCTCGATCAGATACGATCCTCTCTGGTACTCCATGAAGTCTCACAATCTGGCGAATGAACTCGTCCGCTAACTTCGAAGCTGGCCACATCTCCTGAATAGCTATGAAATGGGCTGACTTGGTGAACCTGTCGACCACGACCCAAATAGCGTCAAATCCTCTGACGGCTCGCCTCAGCCCAGTGATGAAATCCATGGAGATATCCGTCCACTTCCACTCGGGAACTGGAAGTGACTGGACGGGTCCTCCCGGCCTCTGGTGATCAATCCGAACCTGTTGACAAACCTGACATCTGGCCACGAACTCTGTGATGTCTGCTCTCATCCTCTGCCACCAATAACTCCTCCTCAGATCCTGATACATCTTATTCGTCCCTAGATGGACAGAATAAGGGGTGGAGTGAGCCTCCTGCATGATCCTCTGCCTCAAATCTAACGTCGATGGAACTACAACTCTGCCCTGGAAGGTCAGCATCCCGTCTGCTCTCTCGGCAAGCTCTCTAAACCTGCCCTGAGCCATCCGCTCTCTCAGAGCTGCAATCTCTGGACAATCTGCCTGACCCTGCCGAATCTCTGTTGTCAACTCTGCCTGCACCTCTAAGAACGACAACTGCCCGCGATCTCGCTGAATCCAAACCTCAAAGCAGCATCTCAACAGATCTCTCTGCAAATCTCGCTGAGCTGTAAGCCTCTCAACTGCCACCTCATGATGAGTCTTCCTACTCAACGCATCTGTCACTACATTGGCCTTCCCTGGGTGGTAGACTATGTCCAAGTCATAGTCCTTCAGAAGCTCCAACCATCGTCTCTGACGCATGTTGAGCTCCTTCTGCGTGAAAATGTACTTCAAGCTCTTGTGATCCGTCATCACCTTGCAAGAAGTACCATACAGACAATGCCTCCAGATCTTCAGAGCGTGAATCACGGCTGCCAACTCCAAATCATGGATGGGGTAAGACACCTCTGCAGGCTTCAACTGACGCGAAGCATAAGCGATGACCCGATCCCTCTGATGCAGAACACAACCCAAGCCGGAATGCGAAGCATCTGTGTAGATAACGAAGTCCTCTGTCCCATCTGGCAGAGCTAACACCGGAGCAGTCGTCAGCTTCTGCTTCAGAAGCTCAAAGCTGGCCTGACAATCTGAACTCCACTCGAAAGGGACGTCCTTCTTCAGTAGCTGCGTCATCGGTCTAGCAATACTCGAGAAACCCTGGACGAACCTCCTGTAATAACTAGCCAATCCCAGGAATGAGCGGATATCTCTGACGTTCTTGGGCACCTCCCAAGCAACGATGGCATCAATCTTTGCCGGATCCACGGCAACTCCCTCAGCTGAAATAACGTGGCCTAAGAATGCCACCTCTGTGAGCCAGAACTCACACTTGATGTACTTCCCATACAGCCGATGCTTCCTCAGCGTCTCTAGCACAATCCTCAAATGCTCCTCGTGCTCCTCTCTACTCCTCGAGTAGACTAAGATGTCATCGATGAAGACGACGACGAACTTGTCCAAGAAGTCGATGAACACTCGGTTCATGAGCTCCATGAACGCGGCTGGTGCATTGGTCAGCCCAAACGGCATGACCACGAACTCGTAGTGACCATAGCGGGTCCAAAAAGCGGTCTTCGGAACATCCTCTGGCTTCACCCTCAGCTGATGATAACCCGACCTCAAATCGATCTTCGAGAAGACCACGGCGCCCTGCAGCTGATCCATGAGATCGTCAATCCGGGGAAGAGGATAACGGTTCTTCACCGTCGCCCGGTTCAGCTCCCGATAATCGATGCACAGTCTCAGCGACCCATCCTTCTTCTTGACGAATAGCACTGCGCTCCCGAAGGCGATGCACTAGGCCGAATGTAGCCCTTCTCAGCTAGCTCCTCTAGCTGAGCCTTCAGCTCGGCCATCTCCGTCGGTGCCATGCGATAAGGAACTCGCGAGATAGGCCTGGTGCCTGGCTCCAACTCAATCGCAAAGTCGACCTCTCTCGGCGGGGGAAGTCCTGGCAGCTCCTCCGGAAACACATCTGCGAAGTCTCTGACAACGGGAACATCTGATACACTGGTGTGCGTGCGATCCACCTCTAAAGCATAACACCAATACCCGACGCAACCCTGGTCTAAAAGTCTGGCGGCTCTGACTACGCTGATGAGTGATCCATTCCTCTTGGGGTCGTTCCCCCAAACCTGGTGCTCGATCCCGTCAGATGCCAAAATCGACACTGTCCTCGTCCGCAAGTTGATGATAGCCCTGTAGTGGTCCATGAAGTCCATACCCAAGATGAGATCATCCATCCTCAATGGCATAACTATAAGGTCGGTAGGCCACTCTCGCTCACCTATCCGAATGGGGCACCCTAAAATCTCACGACTCGTCCTAACCTTGGCCCCATCCGCCAGACCAATAGTAAGGGGTGAACCACTCGTGCAGCTCAGGCTCAGCCTGGCCACGCACGCCTCTGCTATGAAGCAGTGAGTCGCACCAGTGTCAAACAAGATAGATAGGCACTCATCATGGAAGAATATCGTACCTGCGGAAGTCGGGGCTGAGCGGTCATCAGCATGCAGCTGAAATACGCGAGGCGGTGGGGGTAATCCTGGTCCTCGACCTCCCGAACTCTGGCCACGATCATACCCTGACCCTGAAGGTCCTACAGAAGATGATCCACGACCCTGACCTGACCCAGATGGTCCTCTACCTCCACGTCCAGAACCTCTACCTCCTCTACCTCCGCCTCGGCCTCTGCCGGAAGGGTCACCTCGTCCCTGGCCCTGACCCTGGCCCTGGGGATATGTCAGCAGTGATGGCTGAGGAGCCACAGGAAGTCTCGGTGGCTGTGCAGTAGCTGGAGCTCCACGACTCTGAGGGCATGTAGCGGCTCGGTGCCCCATAGTACCACAGGTGTAGCAGACAGTCGAGCGGTCTGGGCAAGAAGCAATGAAGTGGCCCTTCCCGAAACACCCATGGCAAGTCCTCACTCTGGCATCTCCTCCATAAGAAGTCTGAACTGGGGGTGCTCTTTGTGCAGCTCCGTGATACCCTCCTCTAAACGCTCCTCTCCTAGATCTGTCATCTCCATAGGGGTCAGCTGGACGCGCCCTCTTCGCCTCAGGGCGAGCAGTAGAGTAGGAAGTCTCACATAGAATCCTCTGCTGATTGTACATAAGGATGACCTTCAGAAATCGGTCAAAGCTGACAGCTCCCAAGCTGGACGCATGCAGAAGTACAGGAGGCGGCAATCTCATAGACAGCAAACGGATCCGACTCTCGTCTGATGGACATAGGTGATCGCAGTATATCAGCTCGCTCTTGAACTGGCGAACGATGGTAGCTACAGAAGCCGATCGGTCATAGGTGCCGCGCATAAAAGATACCTCCCTAGCCATCTGTATCCCTGGTGGACAGTACTCTCTCATCATCAGGGACCTGAAGTCGTCATAGGTCCACTCGCTGTGCTCCTTCTTGCAGAAAAACCACCTAGCATTCGCGTCCTCCCGTAGAAGTCCAGCTGCAAGTCTCTGTCTCTCGGAGATAGGTACATCAACATGGTCAAATAACCCCTCCATATCACGCAGCCATCTCTCCACATCATCTCTGACGCCTCCCGCGAAGGTCGGCGGGCTACACTGAGCAAACCTATTGACCCAATCGATGCGCTTCTCAGGGCATGCATCGGCCACAGGCTCGGCTGGCTGCTGAACTAGAACCTCTGGCGTCGGCGCCGTAGATCGAGCCCCTCTGCGTAACTCGCTCGGAATATCATGAAGCGCTGCCTCTAGCTGCCCAATCCTAGTCTCTGGGGAAGCTGGCACCCGGTCATCAGCTCGCGGTGGTGAAACTCGCTCCTCAGCACCCTCAGCGACAACTCGACGAGGGCGTCCCCTGCCGCGACGCGCCCTACCCCCACGCCCATCTAAGCCACGTCTCGTGTCGGCCATACTTGCTACATAACAATAATTATATCACTCAGCACAGAAGCACTCAACGATTCAATATGACCCTCTTCAAGGAGGGTCGCCCTCAGGCCCAATTGGATTTAAGACATACAAGCACAGAGACGATATATGCCGCCCTTCGGGGGACGGCTAACCGGAGGGGCAAATACCTCACGGTCTCCTAACCCATTTTACTCCAACCCTCGAGTTCCTAGGAGTCTTCACAACCCATCTGTAAAAGAAAGCTAGTATTTGCCTACCTTCCCCGAATTCTACATCCATAAGGGATGCTTATCGCATAGTCTCTACCCCACGAGGTTGCCATTCATAATTGATTAATTTATGCTTATGTCCAATTAAATTCATTTTGCCCCTTAAAAACAATTTGAAAACCACTTGAAAGTAACTTGAAAACCTTGGGCCATTTTCAAAACCACTTCAACCTATCATACTCGGATTGCAAAACCTGGCTCTGATACCACTTTGTAACGACCCGGGATTATGATTCCCGAGTTACGTTTCGAGGGATTAAACCCCTCGTTAGGACCTTGCGCCCCGAGTACAGGTTGAAGGTTTCAAAACTTACTTTAATGTTTTCAAAGGGGGATTTCATACCCAAAATCGAAGGGATCGTTGGAATCCCCAGGGAAGTCCCCTGTACCTGTCGTAAGTCTAAGCGTGGAAATCAGAAATCATGCGACTAGCGAAAACAAGTGTAATACAAGAGTGTGCCACGGCAGAGTCGGGTCAAAACGGAGTCTAAAGTGTAAATCCAAAAATATAGTCAGAGTCTGGTGAAGTCTATACTCCTGCGCTCACTCTCCGCCGACAAAATGACCCGCGCAATAAGCAAACAGCACCGATAAGATGAACATAAATAATACCTAAAAAAATTGATATGGGGCGGGATCAGATCGATGCCCACTTTAGCTCTGCATCCCAACCATAAGCACACATATACGCTATACCTAATAAAGATGCTTCTAGATGCATGGCGGAATATTAACACACTAACATGCTCCTAAGATCAAGTACATCATAATAATAAGGCCTTAGCACAGAATACCAAGTGGTATATCCCTCTCCTACCTCCACCCCATTCCGATAGGGCGGAGACTGGCCAGCTCGTGAATGCATTCATTCATAATAGGGCGGCACGCATGCCTAACCCGCTCCACAATAAAGCCCGCAGGCATCTCATAATATAAGGAAGTGCATGACTCGATTGACTCAGGACGAGACCCGATGAGACTAGGTCGTCCTATGACCCTAGCAATGACTCTAGTTACTTCACAGATAACGGCCGTTCTGTTTACATACGCATAAAGAAATAGAATGCTCACGGTCGATGCAACCTAGCATGGTACTACATGGCATGCTGATCATGAATGCAAGCACCTAGTATATCATGCACCTAAAGCAGGGAATAGCTCTATTCAATCTGAGTAAGCTCTGAAGAGACTTACCTGGTACCGCAGAACAGCAAAAAGCAATCAACCAGGCAGTATGAAATCCGACACGTCACAGATGATCACCTAACAAGTATAAGTACATGAATGAGTCTATTTCTAAGACACAAAAAGCATAGAATTGTCACACACACAACTTCACAAACTTAACACAATAACCATCTCATCACCATTTTCATAACATCAACCTTATCTCGTAATCCATCATCTCCATATCTCACAACCATACTCAATATAATTCTCCAATTCGTCAACTTAAGATAATTCCAATTCATACTTAACCAATTTGCATGCTATCATCTCACAATCTTACTTAGCATATAGTTGCACATCTTCAACATAATCATATAACATTTAACCACAATTAATAAATCACCACAATACTATATCTTAAATCTCAAAACAACATTTTATATTTTAATCCCAATAATTTTACATAATACTTCTAACATCATTTTATTTTAACATCTTTATAAAATATTTATAAAATCCCAACTATATTCATTAAATCAAAACATCCCTTTTTAATTTACCAAACCAACCTTTCTTTATTTTAATTTACCAAAACCCACCCTCATTTTGTAAAAATCCCCAAACCGAGCCCTCTTTTTATAAAACCAAACCGAGCCCCTAGTGTTTTATAAAACCCAAAGTTTAAGTTTTCTGGACAAAGAAATTAGGCCCAAAAACCGGTTTGTTTTACATAGAAAAAGGCCCAATACTTGGTTTCTTTAAAACACCAATCTCGGCCCAATAAATAGGCCCAAAACCATCCAATTTGATTCATTGAGTGAAGCTGACATGTTAAAAAAAACGAGGGGCCCAAGGGTGAGGTGTTGGCGGCTGAGGTGGCGAAGATGGGGCCCAACCCCTTTCTTCTTCCTCCTAATTGCCGAGTGAAAGAACATGAACAGGGCTGTGTGCCCAGGAGCGGCGGAGGGAAAAGAGGAAGGGAGGAGGGGACCTCCGGCGGCGGCGGAGCCGAGCTCCGGCCACCAGGAGCGGCCACTCCGACGTTCACGCCCACGGAACGAAAAGGGAAGGAAGGAGGAGAAGGAAGCTCACCGAGGGGTTCGACGTCGGAAAGCTCGGAGCTCCGGGGAGGCGGTCCGGGCTGCGTTGGGGCTCGTCGGAAGCTCGAGGAAGCTCGCCAGGCCCTGGATTGAAGGTTTGAATCATAAAGGCGGATTCTTGCTCGATTTGAAGGTGAAGGAGAAAAGGGGCGGGGCTTACCGATGTGAACGGGAAACAGAGGAGGGAGGGAGGTGGCGGCGGCGGCGGTGCTCCGGGGTGCTGGCGACGGAGGCGTGATGGTGGAGGTGTGGTGGCGTGGTGGAGGTGTGGTGGCGTGGTGCGGTGGAAATGGAGCTCAAGGGGGAGCCAAGTTTTCCTCCCTTTTTTTTTTTGACAGTGGTTACCGAGAGAGAGAGGGGGGGGGGGGGGGAGAATCTGATTTTTCAAAGGTCAAATTGCAACACAAAGAGGTCTTATTTTTGGGAAGAGTAATGCATTGTTTGTTTGCTAAAATAAGGGAGTCAAAGAGTGGAGGGGGAAAGGTGAGGATAAGATTTTTCCCAAACTAGAATAGGGTGAGTCGGATGGATAAGGATTCGGAATATGACGGAATTGAGAGCTCGGGTCGGGAATTTAAATTTCCGCTGATTGATCGTTCGAAACTCGAAATGAAGGACGGAATTGATATTTAAATCGAAAATTGGGCCGGAATTTATTTTAAATTCATTTTGATTTTCTTTTTCCGATAATTAATATTTTAAAAATCCGAGCGTTTACAGTCGACCGGGGGAAAAGGGCTTCAGGTAAGTCCGTATTACCCAATTTCCATAAGAGAAAATCCAGAGCATACCCCCCCCATGGGGACGTGGGGGGCCACATACTTTTTCTTTTACGGTTTCGTCATTGGCGCCGTCTGTGGGAACACTCTCACCCTGAGGGGTTCCCGATTTTAAGTATCAAGATATGATTTAAGACATTGTCGTTAACCAATACCTTTTGTATGTACAAGTGAATAATGAGTGAAAGCATGGGAGTGGCCTTTCACGGGACGATGAGTCATGACCACGGAGGACACCAGGAGTCCGAGTTGCATGTAAACTCTCCGGGTCAGAACAGCGCGCCGGAGATTCCGGTTTTCTTCGCCGTACGTCCCCCCACAAATGGCTCAAGGCTATTTCATACAAGAGGAACATTACGTCCCCCCTCCGAACCCCGGACAGGGTTTCTTCTACGGGTATGACAGATACTAGTCATTCCAGCAGGGGAACCCTTACAACGTTTTTCCCCAAAATATATATGGGAATACTTATCAAGATCATCATCTGCCCAGATTCTCTGATGATTTTGGTACACACCGTCGGAGCGAAGACAGACGTGCACCCAAGCATCATAGGGGCGAGCATTTATCTGATATATCCACATCCACCCGGACGGGTTCACCCCGTGAGAACGAGAGGAAGGTGGATTTTGTTCCTTCAGTGTTCACCCCCGAGGTCTGCCTTGCACCAGTACCCAAGCGATGGAGAGACACTAATCTGATGAAATATGATGGCACCACTGACCCTGATGATCACATGTGCCATTTCACGACCGCGATGGGGATCAATGAGTATAATGATGCAATGTTGTGCCGAACTTTCCCATCAACTCTGACCGGCATCGCCCTAACTTGGTTCACCAACCTACCGCAGAACTCGATCGCTAGTTTCATCCAGCTTTCCCAGTACTTCAAGTCCCATTTTGGAAGCTCGCGGTCCAAGAAAAAGACCATGTTGGACCTCAACTCGATCAGGCAAGGACAGAACGAGACTCTGGGGCAATTCTTCGCCCGTTTTACCTCTGTGGTTGTGCAAATTCCCAACTTTAATCACGAGTCCACGGTTATAATCCTGATGGGGAACATAGTGGAAGGCGGTTTCAAGACTCATCTTTTTAGAAAAAAGCCAAAAGTCTATGACACGTTAAGGAACTTGGTGTTGGCCCAGATTGAGGCGGAGGAAGCCGCGGCCTCTAGCTCAAGGGCTAATGAAGGCCCGCGAGGTTTCCTGGGGAAGATAGCAGGAAAGTTTCGGAAGGACAAAGGAGCGGCGAAACCAATGAGGAATTACTCCGCGGGAGAAATACACGCGTCCCGACAGGACGAAGTCCACTTCAACCGTGATAGAGAGAATCCAGACGCTAGATATCAAGGCTATGACCAAGAAATACGCCATAAGAGGGAGCCAATCTCTCCGGCAAGGAAGAATGAGCATCGCGACAACCCCCAACATCACCAGCAGGCTCAGAATCACAACGATAGGGGCCACGCGAATGATAGAGGAAGTCACCGCCTGGCTTCGCGATTCGAAAACCCTCGGGGAAGGGATGAGCAACAGCGTTACCCCCCCAGTGAACAGGGGCAGAGGGAGGGGACGTTGGTGGAGGGGCGGTCGAAGAGGGAAGGGTCAGCCTGCACAAGTATCAGTCAATCAGGCTCCACGCCGCGAAGATCGCCCAGAAGGATCGCTGGTGAACCGAATCCCAGAACCAGAGGGTTTCATTGACACTCTAGCAGGGGGACCGTCGATCTCAGGAATCAGTCGGCAAGAGAGAAAGAATTATGAGAGGGAGGCAAGACAGCCTCCATCAACTGCAAGCCAAAAGATCGCCTTACAACCACATCCAGAGATAATTTTCACCTCGGGCGACGCGGATGAGGTCCGCATGCCCCACGCGGATCCGCTGGTGATCCACACACAAATCGCCACGAAAACGGTGAAGAGGGTTTTTATAGACACAGGGTCGTCAGTGGACATACTCTCATGGGAAGCGTTCTCCCAGTTAGGCGTGTCAGCGACAGCTTTAAGGCCTTATCATGGCACGTTGATCACCTTTTCAGGGGATGAGGTGCAGGTGGCGGGCACCATCGAGCTCACGGTGGTTCTGGGCACCTCACCTCGTCGAAGAATGGAAAACATCACCTTCACAGTGGTCCGGATTCCGACCACTTACAACGCACTCCTGGGAGGGTTTCACTTTACAAATTTCAGATGGTTGTGTCAATCTATCATTTCAAAGCAAAGTTCCTAGTCCCCGGTGGTGAAACGGGGGAGGTGTGCGTCCAACAACCGGAAAGCCGAAGTTGTTATGGGACTTCCCTGAAGAAGAAGAAGGAAGTCATGTGTCTCGAGGATACCGCTCAGAGCGAGGCCAAGAGCGCCGAGGGAGACCCTTCACCAGAGAATGAAGCAGCAAGTGTAACTGATGGAATCGCATCAGAAGCCGAACTCGAGGTCCGGCACTCCGATAGGGAGGTTCCAACCGCGGATTTGAGAACCGTCCAGCAGCTGTTTTCCAATACTGAGGAAAGAATTTACATGGGTCAAGCCCTCGGAGCGGAGGAAAAGGAGCGGGTCTTAGAAATTATCCAGCAATCACGGGATGTGTTCGCATGGTCCCCAAAGGATCTCTTGGGTGTCCCCACCTCCATCGCAATCCATACTCTCAAAATCCGTCATGATGTGCGGCCGGTAGCCCAAAAGAAGAGAAAGATGGCCCCGGAGAAGTCCCGAGCGGCAAAAGAAGAAATAGAAAAGTTGCTTGAGGCCGGGTTCATTGAAGAAGCAGAAGATTCGGATTGGCTTTCGAATGTGGTTCTAGTTAAGAAAGCTAACGGAAAATGGAGAATGTGTGTCGACTTCTCGGATTTAAACAAGGCTTGCCCCAAAGATAGTTATCCGCTGCCCTCGATAGACGAGTTGGTGGACATCACTGCCGGAAACGAAGCTCTAAGTTTCCTAGATGCGTACTCCGGGTATAATCAGATCAAACTGGACCTACTGGACCAAAGAGCCACCACTTTCATCACCAATTAGGGGATTTTCCGTTACAAGGTCATGCCTTTTGGTTTGAGGAATGCCGAAGCCACATTCCAGAGGACTGTAGACAAAATATTCCGCGATCAGCTGCCCAGGAATGTGTCCATCTATGTGGACGACATTGTAGTTAGAAGCAAGAAGGCAGAAAATCATGCGGCAGACCTACAGGAGACTTTCGATTCGCTGAGACGGGGAGGACTGAATTTGAACGCCGAGAAGTGCGTCTTCGGGGTCGATTCCGGAAAATTTCTGGGTTTCATGGTCAGCCAGAGAGGAATAGATGTGAACCCGGCGAAGATAGCATCAATACAGGAACTACGTCCTCTGCGGACTATCAAAGAGGTGCAGTCGTTAAACGGTGCAGTCAACTACCTGGGACGTTTCATTTCCTGCTTGGCAGATAGGTCCTTGCCTTTCTTCGCATTATTAAAGAAAAAGGGACGGATACAATGGACGCTTGAACTCCAGCAAGCTTTCGATGAATTGAAAGTTTTTTTGCAGTACGTGCCGACTCTCCAGCAGCCACAAAAGTCTGAAAGCTTACAGATCTACCTAGCAGTAAAAGCAACCACTATCAGCGCGGTTCTCACCAAAGAAGGACGGTACCCAGTTTACTATATGAGCAGGGTGTTGCAGGATGCTGAAACCAGATATGAGCCGGTTGAGAAGGTAATCCTTAGTTTGATGTTCGCGGCCAGGAGACTTCGTCCGTATTTTCAGGATCACCGAATTGAGGTTTTGACAAATTTACCGTTGAGGCAGATTCTTCACTCACCGGGCCTCTCAGGACGGATGGCGAAATGGTCCATTGAACTTTCAGAGTTCGAGATAGTATACACCCCGCGCAAGGAGTCGTTGGCTCAGGTTTTAGCCGATTTCATCTGCGAAACCAGTTTTGAGGACGGAGACAGCGATTCACAAAACGACTGGTCAGTAAAGGTCGACGGGGCTGTTAACGCAGATGGATGCGGAGCAGGATTTCCAAGCCACCAACAATGAGGCGGAGTATGAAGATTTGATAGCAGGGCTGGAATTAGCCCTGACCCGTGGGGCTCGGACTGTCACCGTATACACTGATTCTGAGATTGTCGCTAAGCAGACAGAAGGAGAATATGAGGCCAGGACGGGATTGTTTCCAGATTACCTGTGAAAGGTAAACGCTCTGAGAAAGGCTTTTTTTGCATTTCACCATAGAATCCATCCCTAGGGAAGATAATTAACAGACCGACTTGTTGGCCTGAGTAGGGGCCGCCATGCCGTCAAGCGTGGAAGAGAAATTTGATTTCGAAAGGAAGGATCGGGGAAGACTTTTGCAAGAGGTATACTTCGTCCAAACCGAGGGACCCGAAGACTGGCGGACACCGATCACTGAATATCTGGGGAAGGGAATCCTTCCGCCAGAGAGAATGGAGGCTAAAAAGTTGACAAGCAGGGCGGCTCGATTTGTAATCCGCGAAGGAAGATTATATAAGAAGGGTTTCAACTTCCCAGATCTATTGTGTGTATCCAGCCAGGAAGGACATGTCATTGCGAAAGAATTGCACGCGGGGATCTGTGCTCATCACCAAGGTTGGAGGGCCCTAACTTCCAAAGTTTTGAGGTTGGGGTACTACTGGCCCACTATCAGAGCAGATGTGCAGAGTTTTGTGCGCAGTTGCGAAGCATGCCAAAAGCATGGGAACGTGAAGAATGTCCCAGCCGAACCGCTTCAAAGCATATATGGGGCATGCCCTTTCGTCTTATGGGGGATGGACATTCTGGGTCCTTTTCCCACGGCCCCCGGACAGCTGAAATACGTCCTGGTCTTGGTGGACTATTTCACCAAATGGGTAGAAGCGGAGGCGATGGGCTTGATCACCGCGGAGAAGGTTAGAAAGTTCTTGTGGAAAAACCTAGTGTGCCGTTTTGGGGTCCCTGAAGCCATCATCACAAACCATGGAACTCAGTTCGATTGCGAAAAACATCAGAGATTTCTGTGAGGGTCTCGGAATAAAATTGAAATTCTCATCAGTGGCTCACCCACAAACGAATGGACAAGCGGAGACTACGGATCGTCAAATCTTGGAGGGTATCAAGAAAAAGCTAGGAAAGAACTCCAAAGGCCGATGGGCGGAACTCCTTCCACTGGTGCTCTGGTCAAACCGGACCTTACCAAAAACTCCAACCAGGGAGTCGCCATTTGCCTTGGTATTTGGGACGGATGCAATCATCTCGGTTGAACGGCTGATCCCCTCTGCTCGGGTCCTAGCCTACGAATCCAAGGCCAATAATGAGGCTCTGGAAGTCGAGATGCATCTTCGAGAGGAAAGGCGGATGATTGCAGAGATTAAGGCTCGAGAGTACAAAAGGAAAACACAAAAGCACAGAGACCAGCATCTCCAAGAGCGGCGATTTGAAAAAGGAGACTTAGTCCTCCGTTTGGCCCTTGCAGGAGGAAAGCTGGACACCAAATGGGAAGGGCCCTATATAGTTGTTGAATGTATTCACGTCGGAGCATACAAATTGCAAACCCCCGAGGGTGTTGTTCTTCGAAAGACGTGGAATGCGGAACACCTGAAAAAATACTATGAGTAATCTCTAAGTTATTTCGAAGTTTATCCAGTCACCCCCGCTATCAGTAAATAAATCAAAGCGGTTAGTTGGTGCTTTATGTATTCTGCTACAACTATCAGCCCTGTGACGCTGGAGCTTGCTCCGCGTCGGACATCTGGTGGACGCATTGGACTCCCAGATTAACACTTAGTCCTATGACGCTGGAGCTTGCTCCGCGTCTGACATCTGGTGGACGCATTGGGCTCCCAGATTAACACTTAGTCCTATGACGCTGGAGCTTGCTCCGCGTTGGACATCTGGTGGACGCATTGGGCTCCTAGATTAACACTTAGTCCTATGACGCTGGAGCTTGCTCCGCGTCAGACATCTGATGGATGCATGGGGCTCCCAGATTAACACTTAGTCCTATGACGCTGGAGCTTGCTCCGCGTCGGACATCTGGTGGACGCATTGGGCTCCCAGATTAACACTTAGTCCTATGACGCTGGAGCTTGCTCCGCGTCGGACATCTGGTGGACGCATTGGGCTCCCAGATTAACACTTAGTCCTATAACGCTGGAGCTTGCTCCGCGTCGGACATCTGGTGGACGCATTGGGCTCCTAGATTAACACTTAGTCCTATGACGCTGGAGCTTGCTCCGCGTCGGACATCTGGTGGACGCATTGGGCTCCCAGATTAACACTTAGTCCTGTGACGCTGGAGCTTGCTCCGCGTCGGACATCTGGTGGATGCATTGGGCTCCCAGATTAACACTTAGTCCTATGACGCTGGAGCTTGCTCCGCGTCCGACATCTGGTGGACGCATTGGGCTCCCAGAATAACACTTAGTCCTATGACGCTGGAGCTTGCTCCGCGTCGGACATCTGGTGGACGCATTGGGCTCCCAGATTAACACTTAGTCCTATGACGCTGGAGCTTGCTCCGCGTCGGACATCTGGTGGATGCATTGGGCTCCCAGATTAACAATTAGTCCTATGACGCTGGAGCTTGCTCCGCGTCGGACATTTGGTGGACGCATTGGGCTCCCAGATTAACACTTAGTACTATGACACTAAAGCTTGCTCCGCGTCGGACATCTGGTGGACGCATTGGGCTCCCAGATTAACACTTAGTCCTATGACGCTAGAGCTTGCTCCGCGTCGGACATCTGGTGGACGCATTGGGCTCCCAGATTACCACTTAGTCCTATGACGTTGGAGCTTGCTCCGCGTCGGACATCTGGAGGACGCATTGAGCTCCCAGATTAACACTTAGTTCTATGACGCTGGAGCTTGCTCCGCGTCGGACATCTGGTGGACGCATTGGGCTCCCAGATTAACACTTAGTCCTATGACGCTGGAGCTTGCTCCGCGTCGGACATCTGGTGGACGCATTGGGCTCCCAGATTAGCACTTAGTCCTATGACGCTAGAGCTTGCTCCGCGTCAGACATCTGGTGGACGCATTGGGCTCCCAGAATAACACTTAGTCCTATGACGCTGGGTTTGCTCTGCGTCGGACATCTGGTGGACGCATTGGGCTCCCAGATTAACACTTAGTCCTATGACGCTGGAGCTCGCTCCGCGTCGGACATCTGGTGGACGCATTGGGCTCCCAGAATAACACTTAGTCCTATGACGCTGGAGCTTGCTCCGCGTCGGACATCTGGTGGACGCATTGGGCTCCTAGATTAACACTTAGTCCTATGACGCTGGAGCTTGCTCCGCGTCGGACATCTGGTGGACGCATGGGGCTCCCAGATTAACACTTAGTCCTATGACGTTGGAGCTTGCTCTTCGTCGGACATCTGGTGGACGCATTGGGCTCCCAGATTAACACTTTGTCCTATGACGCTGGAGCTTGCTCCGCGTCAGACATCTGGTGGACGCATTGGGCTCCCAGAATAACACTTAGTCCAATGATGCTGGAGCTTGCTCCGCGTCGGACATCTGGTGGACGCATTGGGCTCCCAGATTAACACTTAGTCCTATGACGCTGGAGCTTGCTCCGCGTCGGACATCTGGTGGACGCATTGGGCTCCCAGATTAACACTTAGTCCTATGACGTTAGAGCTTGCTCCGCGTCGGACATCTGGTGGACGCATTGGGCTCCCTGATTAACACTTAGTCCTATGACGCTAGAGCTTGCTCCGGGTCGGACATCTGGTGGACGCATTGGGCTCCCAGATTAACACTTAGTCCTATGACGCTAGAGCTTGCTCCGTGTCGGACATCTGGTGGACGCATTGGGCTCCCAGATTAACACTTAGTCCTATGACGTTGGAGCTTGTTTCGCGTCGGACATATGGTGGACGCATTGGGCTCCCAGATTAACAGTTAGTCTTATGACGCTGGAGCTTGCTCCGCGTCGGACATCTGGTGGACGCATTGGGCTCCCAGATTAACACTTAGTCCTATGACGCCGGAACTTTCTCCGCGTCGGACATCTGAGGGACGCATTGGGCTCCCAGATTAACACTTAGTCCTATGACGCCGGAGCTTTCTCTGCGTCGGACATCTGGGGGACGCATTGGGCTCCCAGATTAACACTTAGTCCTATGGCGCTGGAGCTCGCTCCGCGTCGGACATCTGGTGGACACATTGGACTCCCAGATTAATAATTATTCCCATAACGCTGGAGCTTGATCCGCGCCGGGAACCTGATGGACGCATTGGGTCCTGGGACCCCAACCTTGTACCCGACAAAACCGCAAAACCTCGCCAAAAGTGGAATTATTGAAATTCAAAAGGGGTAACCCCGAGATGCTGAAAAAACACAGAAACCAGATTAACCCTCAGAAGTAGGGACGAAACCAGATTAACTCAAGGAGTGTCCCGGGGTCGATCCGAAACCAAACGAGTCCGGTCAGCACATAGACGAGTTCCATTAGGCGGAGGACCCTCAGGATGGGGCTCTCGCCACTCAGCATCAACCTCGTTACCATCCGCGGACAAAATGTGAACCACGAACCGTGCGTTCCCCTTGTGCAGAAAGGTCATGGCGGACCCTATATCGACGCCATGCGTACAAGCAAAGTGATTCCACCCCTTTCCCAAGAAAGGCACCCGGTAATTACCACGGTACACCGTCACGGGGAAGTCCCGGAGGATCCTCGACGATAGCAGGACGCGATCGGGGAAATCCGGGCCGTATTCAATTTCAAAATGGGCAGGCAGCCGCTGTTCAGATACATCAACTAAACAAAGTAAGATAAGTTCGCTCGAGAAAAATCAATAAAAATACTAAAACCACGATTACGACGTACCAAGCGATACATCTGCTCCGGGAAATCTAGAGAACGGAAAAAGGCCTAGGTCGTTTGGTTTGAGGACGACATTTTAGATAGATCCTCTTTGCAAAAATAAAAGGTTCGGGGAACCCCGATTTTTAAAAGGGGATCCTCAGGGGTCCCGGGCCGCACAGTCGCCACCTCAATAACCTGAGACACTGAAAAGAGACCCGGGAGAAACCCGAGAACGGTCAGGATAACACTGCCCCAGGCTAAGCATGACGAACAGATGTACATCAGAAGGGACGCCTCGTGCAGACCAAAGCCTGCCACTGTGAAAAGAAGTGACGAAAGAAAGGAGAGAAAAAGCCCGTGATCCTCCTTTAAACTATCGAAATTCAAAGAGAGGTGAAAAAAGAGAGGGAAAAATCTAACTTTTCTCTTAGAGGGCGGTGAGATCGAGGGCAAGGCTCAACTCCTTCTTAAGTATAAAATAAGCCTCGGCGACCCAGGGAATAAAACATCCCTTATCGGCGAGATGAATCCAGAGGCACCACCAAGGACGTTCTGTCGAGTCATCATGAGGGAGGAACAGCTTCAGACGCTCCGACTCCCGCTCGTGTATGTCCTGATAGACGAGGACACGCAATCCCAAGCTAGACTTTGGTCCCGCTCCAATCGAGAACACGAGGTGAAAGTGGAAAAGGATAACGATGGCCTTTTCTGGTTACCCCAGGGGTGGCACCATTTCGTTCAGGCAAACCGAGTCACTATAGGGTCGGCTCTGATTTTCGCCTACATGGGGGATTCCATCTTCGAAGTCGACGTGATCAATCCCGACAGCGGGGGAAATGTAGAGATGAGAAATTTCTAAATTAGTGTCCCATGTAACATGTACCCTCTCTAAGTTTAAATATTCTGGGCTCAAAGGAATCGAATCTTTGAAAAATCGTTGTTCCTGTTACCTCTGATAAATAATAAAAGATCCCCGTTTCTTGGTGTGGACGGAAGTCACGAAAACATGATCGCATACCCAAAGACAACCGTGAAACCCTAGGGCCCATAACTATTGAAATGACCGCGGACGGCCCAAGGTCACCCTCTGTACCACTAAAGTAAAATGAGCAGTTCTATACGAGGTTTCCGTGGTCGATCAAGGCCCAAGCTACGAAGATCACTCTTCGCTTACCTTCAACAGTATGAGAAAGGATCCTTCCCTGTCTGTTCTAATAGAAGCACTCATCCTTCATTACCGCTCCTAATCACATAAAAAATCATTCCCAGCCACGAGCAGAGGCAACGTTTTTTCCGCGCCCCACATGTAACGATCTCTTCTCTCTCAGAAACACGAGAAGTATGTTCTAAATCCCTCCAGAACACGTGGATCCCATCCCATTAAAAGAAGAGAACGTGGGTTGCTAGGAACCTCTACGTATGATAAGGGCCATTAACCCCTAAAGCCACTTGGCCGCAGACAGTCCTAATGTAATAAAGCACCATAAAAAGAGGGAAAGAAAGTGGCGATACCCAAACTCTTAAAGATTAAAAATACTCCCCCCGGAGGGACTCCAACATGAGCTCCGAAAACACTCGTGCTTTCTACCGGTTCATCACCAGGGAGGAACACTTGCAGACGTTACAGCTGCCCCAAATATACGAGCAGCTCGGAGATGAAACACACCAGCTCGTCTACCTTTGGTCAACCACTTGTCAGGATTTCAAAGTCGATGTTGAGAAGGACGCGAATGGGGCCTATTGGTTTACCGAAGGATGGCCGGACTTCGACTTCTCTAATCGAGTAGTCCCGGGATGCTCGCTCCTCTTTGTCTATGAAGGGGAATCCCACTTTGAGGTACATGTGTCCTACCCAGATCCGACCCCTGATCGCCAAAAGAAGTTCGGCCCAACCAGCACGGGCTCGCCCAAATCCAAGGCCCACCAGAAGCCCCCGAGAGCCCCTAAGAGCGTTAAGGCGCCAAAGCGTAAAAAGTGAACCCACGGGTCCCGATGTACTTGAGAACGAATAAAAGTTTTTCCTTTTCTTTTCTCTCTCGGTTAAAGAAGTAAGAGATCGATAAAGCTGTTTTTCCTTTACTGACCAATTTTCCTTCCCTAGAAACATGGGGAAAGGACGATTCTGAAAGATACTCGAATAGTGCGAGTATTAAATGAAAGAATCAGACAAGTAAGGGAACAATGGACAACGGCTTCTCTATAAAAGCCAAGGACCAGAGAGTCCCCGTGAAACACTTTCTATCAGATAAATATAAACCAAAAAACTCCGGAGTTAACATGGCAGCAGGTGGAGGCCGCTCAAGAGATTTCCTCCGATGGATCCAGAATGCTTCTCTCTTGCAAAGAACGGTAATGTCCCTCTAAACCTCTCCGGTTAAACTCTTAGTTTCCTACTCACAATTAATCTTTCCTTCCGAACCACCATAGCCTCTGCCAGAATTCTTCGAAGAGGAGTATGGATTACCCGGTGTTGAAAGAATAATCCTAACCAATGGGCCGGGAAGGAGAGGCATACGCGTCATGATAGAGAGAGATGAAGCAGGGGTGCTCTGGCTCACCCAGGGATGGAGTGCTTTCACCAGATCAAGGAATGTCCACGTGGGAGGGGCCGTCATATTCAAGTATCTGGGCGACTCACATTTCAAAGCCAGCTATGTACCTTCGGGAGAGAACATCTCTGAAGGTGAAGGCAGCGATGACACTTCATAAGGAAAAAGTGATATTTGCTAAACGCTTAGGTTGTCAAAAAAGGAAGCCTGTATAAATAAAAATATTGAATGAAAAACGTAAGACGCCCGGGTAGCGAGGTTTCCAAATCTTTTTGTCACCTAAAAAGATACTGAAATAAATACTATTAATAAGTGTCGCAAACTGAGCTCCCCGACGCAGACCATCCGCGAAACATGTGGCAAAACCCAATCCAAAAAACCGCGGACCGAGTTTCTTTGCACTGACCTTCCGCAAAAAATAGAAACAAACATAATCCAAAATTAGACACCTAACAGAGTATCAAGGGTTGTCTGAAACACAAGAACCACCCGAGATGGTGGGAACGAAAGTTTACAATCCATCACCAGTAAAATCTACTGGGGGAGAATGGCTGAAGGGGAACACCCGGGGTTTCCGCGGATTCCTTCACACTTTGATGTATCCCGACTTTCATCCGTATGTAGAAACAATCCCTGTACCGGTCTTGAATGAACTCTTGCCCAGCCACTTCGTTTAGCCACTCAGGAACCGCGCTTTTCATAAATTCCAAACCATTCGGAGTCTTCAACCAATCGTCCACTAACTTAGTACGATTATGCGGAACGTCCAACCAAGACAGAACGATATCACCGTCCGTACGGGACTGATATCATTCCAACTCAATGGTACGACGGTTGGCCTCCACGACTGACTTACTCCTCGCCTCGTTCGCCGTCAGCAGCTGTTTTTCAAATTCCTTTTTCTGGGCCTCAAACTCCTTCTTCTGGGCCTCAGAGTCAGTTTGTAGGGTGGCCATTTCCTGTTGGGAAGAATCAAGTTGAGCGCGCAGCGTCTCCATATCCTCCGCCAGCTTGCTACTCTTCGCCTTCTCGGCAGATATAATCTCATCTTTTTCCTTCACCCGCGAATGAAGAGACTCAACTTCCTTCCTTGGTGTCTCAGCCTCCGAAAGCTTCCCTTCCAACTGCTCCAGTTTCCATTCCAGTTCATTAGCATGTTGGCCCAAGCGAAGATATCGACCCCAGCCGCTATGAGTGAAAACATGACCCTAGCAGCAAAAAGCATTACGAGGATTAAGAACACATCAAAGAATCAAGTAAAAAACAGTTATAATACACGATTCACTTACCCAGTTGCACCAGCGCTCTTGTTCTAACGTAAATTGCTCATCAGTAAGATGATCCAACTACCGTAACTCCGCTTTCCCGAGTTCTGGGGGAAAGGCCAACTGTTCAAGGGTGTCGGAGTCGAAACCTGGCATCCGATATGCGGGCCGACCATTGGCGTCCACATGGAAAACTGGCACATCCCAACTAACACCTTCCCACGCCGGGTATGAACGCAGTTTCTTCTTCTTCGGCGGCGGTTTGGAAGCTCCCGCCTCGCCAGGGGCAACGGCTTGATGATCTGTAGGAGCAACAAGAGGTAGGGACTTGGCCTCGGCGACCGGAGAAGAATCAATCAGGATGATAGAAGGCTCAGGCTCCGCCAGAGCGGCGGGGGAAGAAGAAGTCACAGCACCGGCTTTCTCTTTCACCACCGCTTTTCCTTTCGATTTTTGGGCTGAAGTCTTGGGGCGTTTTAAGGCTCTCGTCACGTCAGCCGGAATTTTCCTCTTAGTAGAAGAAGGAGGGGCCGAAGACATCTTAGCAGCATCCACCATGGCTTTCAGCTCCGCGGCGCCTAGAAAAAACCACAGAGAAATCGAAGACGATTAAAATCCAAATCGAGAAAATTCCATGGATAAATCAAAAGCAAGGACACCCCCCGAAATGTGCTACAACCTATGCGCGGATGAGGAAGACTCAAGCCAGCCATCTCCAGCCGCAAGGGGGAAACCACGTCTTTCCATGAAGGTTTTGTCTCAACAGCAAACTTCTGCTCGATCTCCTTAAGGTCAGAAACAACTTTTCTTTTCATCCGCGTATACAAACGCGGTTCTGTATGGAAGTTTAAAATCTTGCGTGAGGGATCTCGGACCAAAAAACACTTATGCCGCCATTTCGGCTTACTGGTGTTTCCGTCCACAATAGGGACGCTGAGTTTGGCCTGGTAAAGACTTTTGTGGATACCCCCATGACCCAAGGTGAGCATATTGCTCAAAAGTCCCAGAGAAGGCTGGACCCCAATCTCCAAACAACGCATCACAAAAGAAGTCAAGAAGAGCCAGTTGTTCGGTACCAGCTAGGCAGGGCTCAAGCCACAGGCTTTCAGATAACGCTTAAACAGATTAGGTAAAAGGAGCTGAAACCCTTGGACCAGGCTCTCAATGTACACCACTAGACAACCGGGGTAGGCATCCAGGCTTCCCCCCCCCCCCCCCCTCGGCTGGTAGACACAACACAACTCCCTCTGACCAAGGGAAGACACGGGCGATTACATTCAGATCTTCCAAAGTCGTGAACGTTCCACCACCATGACTCTGGGCGTTCGGCGGAGCTATGGGAATCATCCGCTGAGGTAGAACCACAGGTATCGGGCCCGCAGCAGAAGGCTGAAAATCCCCTCTGAAAGGACAAGTTACTAATACTTTCTCATTATACAGAACCGGACGAAAGTCCCCCAACACAGACGACGAGCGGCGCTCTTTTGGCATGAAGACGGGACCTGAGGGTAAGTCAGTATGAGAATCCCACTCTTTGTAAGAGTGCTGAGATTCAGGCGACTCTAATATTGAATCGGACCCTGATGATGAAGCCCAGTCACCTGAACGCGAAGACGCAGAATCAGCAGGAGAGGAGTTTTCATCGCGCACGCGACCCGGAGAGGCATAAAAGGAAGGATCCTCGAGATCTTTGGGTTGCCGAAAAGTGACCTTTTCGGGAACCTCTATCTCACCCATCAAGAGTTTTCCCCCAAAACGTCTGGAAGATGGAGGCCTGATCAAAGCCTGCACACTATCTGAACTACTTGGAGAGGTCGACATGATGAAGATAGCCAAACCGGGTAAGAGAAAAGTAGCAAGGAAGAAAGAGGCCTAAGGACCAGCGGTAGCGAATGCATGCCCAGAAGATTGCCCACGCACCAACCGCGGCCCAAGAGAAGAAAGGGGGGAAAAGAAGACTAAAATCAAAACAAAAACTAAGACGCGGAAAGAAAAGAAAATAAAGTTGAAATTTACCTCGAAGATGTCCGAAGAGAAGAGCTGTAAAAAAACGGAGAACGGTAAAAATAAAAGAGAGGACAGAACCCTTATTTATAGGCACCATGATCCATGGCGTTTCACCTCCCATCTCAGGCCACGTGTCAGAAGCACAGCTCACATCAATCAAACGAATGGGCCAAAAATTACCGGCCCATAAAAGCCCATCTGGGCCCAAGGAAGCCCAATATTCCTCTCTTCCTCACCTCTTCGCCCTGAAAGAACAGACCAATCATAACGGAAGTTCCCCCACGGCCCGAGGAGCTGTGATGACGCCCAAAAGATAGCGAAAGTAAAGAAACAATTAAAGAGGGCTCAAAAGGTTAGCGGAAATAGACTCCAAAAGAATAAGCACGATAAATGATCCGCGGACGAGGAAAAGCATGCACAAATAGGACAGGTGGCACACAAAGAGACAGGTGGCACACATGCCCCCCATCCAAATGCATCTCCTCTCCTGGACACGTGGCGACGCGACATCAACAAATGGCCGAAAGAGGGGAACTTCTCCCTCATTTGATAGACAAAGAGATGCACTATAAAAGGCAGAAAGGGGGCTAAAAAACAGGACTTTTTGGGAAAACAAGGGAGGAGACGCTAATTCCAGATGGGATTGAGAGGGAAATAGCCACGCCAGGGTTCCCACCTTGACTCATCTTCCGACCACACGTCCGCGGACGCCTTAAGAGAGAAGAACAACATCCTAACCGGGACAGGTAGTCGGACGTCAGTCCAAGGAGCCAGGGAGCGCATGGATTTATTTCACCCTCAAATTCTACTGTATTAGACGAGCGTATCTCCTTTACCATTGGGTCATTTGATGAACCCGGATAAGTAAAGATGCGAGTCTTCTCAAAAGACTCGACGGCTCCGGTCGTGGGACCCCCATAATCTGTGGGGATCCCAGGTAACGGGTAAGACCGTCCTTATTTCCTCTAGGGTAAGCGGCTCAGGTAAAGGTCTTTTTCCCCCTTTTTTCGTCGCTCCGATCGGGTGATCGACCGGGGGAAAAGGGCTCCAGGTAAGTCCGTATTACCCAATTTCCATAAGAGGAAATCCAGAGCATCCCCCCCCCCCCATGGGGACGTGGGGGGCCACATACTTTTTCTTGTACGGTTTCGTCAGGAGAATTAAAGAAAATAAAAAAAAATGATTAGTTAAGACTCCTTAAATGTCTCTAAGAATGACACATCATCCTAAACTCTTCAAAATTAAGAGTTTATATAGATAGTTAGTAAAATTAAAGAAAAAAAAGAATTAAAGGAAAATAAATAAAAAAGGAGAATTAAAGAAAATAAAAAAAAAATGATTAGTTAAGACTTCTAAAATGTCTCTAAGAATAACACATCATCCTAAACTCTTCTAAATTAAGAGTTTATATAGATAGTTAGTAAAATTAAAGAAAAAAAAATTAAAGGAAAATAAATAAAAAAGGAGAATTAAAGAAAATAAAAAAAATGATTAGTTAAGACTCCTAAAATGTCTCTAAGAATGACACATCATCCTAAACTCTTCTAAATTAAGAGTTTTTATAGATAGTAAAATTAAAGAAAAAAAAAGAATTAAAGGAAAATAAATAAAAAAGGAGAATTAAAGAAAATAAAAAAAAATGATTAGTTAAGACTCCTTAAATGTCTCTAAGAATGACACATCATCCTAAACTCTTCTAAATTAAGAGTTTATATAGATATAGATGATCAACCGGTTTTGGGTATTTCTTTATTATTTAACTGTTTATTATTTTATTATTTATTAAGTTTCTGTTTATTTAATTATTTAATTGATTATTTTGATGATGTTTAAGTTATTTGAGAAATTAAGATATATTATCGACGTGCCAGAGTTCTAAAACGACAAGTTTTGATTAACAGATGGAGTATATTCTTCATTTTCTAATCAATTAGTTCAATTCAAAATAGGACTTTTTAGCTAAGTGTCCATTTTGAACAAGGCATTTTGCAAAATGTCCACTTTGATATCTCCTTTTGCAAAATGTCCTAATATGACACTTTTGCCCCTCCTTCCCATTCCCTTCCTTCCTTCCCCTTTTTATTTTGATCATTGACCGGTCAAAGTCAATGAATTTGCTGACACAACTTTGATGACAAAAAAAAAAATTGGTGACAGTTTTTTTTTACGAGATTAGTGTCACCACCTTTATAAGTGATGACACCGGTCAATGACTTTGGTGACACAACTTTAGTGAGACATGTATGATGATAAACAAATTTTTTTGTGACAGTTTTTTTTTAAATTAGTGTCACCGCCCTATCGCTGTCACCACAACCCATATCGTTGTCACCACCACCTAAATCGCTGTCACCACCCTTATTGCGGCCACCATCACTATCGTTGTCACCGCCCTATCGCTGTCACCACTCCTATCGCTGTCACCATCACCTCTATCGCTGTCACCACCACCTCTATCACTGTCACCACCACCCATATTGTTGTCATCACCCTTATTATTGTCACCACCTCTATCACTGTCACCGCCCTATCGCTGTCACCACTCCTATCGCTGTCACCATCACTCCTATCGCTGTTACCCACACCCCTATCACTGTCACCACCCTTATTGTTGTCAACACCTCTATCGCTGCCACCGCCGTATCGCTGTCACCGCTCCTATCGCTGTCACCACCACTCCTATCGTTGTCACCACCCTTATTGTTGTCACCACCTCTATCGTTGTCACCGCCCTATCGCTGTCACCACCACTTCTATCGCTGTCACCACCACTCCTATCGATGTCACCACCACCCCAATCACTGTCACCACTCTTATTAACGTTGTCACCACCCGTATCGCTGTCACCACCCTATCGCTGTCACCTTATCACTGTCACCACTCTTATTATCGCTGTCACCACCCTATCGATATCACCACTCTTATTATCGTTGTCACCACCCCTATCGCTGTCACCACTCTTATTATCGTTGTTACCACCCGTATCGATGTCACCGCCTCTATCGTTGTCACCACCCTATCGTTGTCACCACTCCTATCGCTGTCACCACCACCCCTATCGCTGTCACCACCTCTATCACTGTCACCACCCTTATTGCTGTTAGCACCTCTATCGCTGTCACCACCACTCCGATCGCTGTCACCACCACCCCTATCACTGTCACCACCATCCCTATCAATGTCACCACCATCCCTATCGCTGTCACCACCCATATCGTTGTTACCACCCCTATCACTGTCACCATCTCTATCGTTGTCACCACCCCTATCGCTGTCACCACCCGTATCGTTGTCACCATCCGTATCGTTGTCACCACCTTATTGCTGCCACCACCACCCCTATCACTGTCACCATCACCCTTATCGTTGTCACCACCTCTATCGCTGTCACCGCCACCCTTATCGTTGTCACCACCCGTATCGTTGTCACCACCACCCCTATCACTGTCACCACCACCCTTATCGCTGTCACCATCCTTATTAGTAGTGACGCCGGTCAATGACTTTGGTGACACAACTTCGGTGACACATGTAATCAAACACAATATGACCAAAATAAAAAAGAATATATAATTTTATTAAAAAAATATAGTGTAATCAAACACAATATCACCGAGATATACAATGTAATCAAACATTTACGGGTATACGAATGAATTAAACACAAATAAAAAATATTCAAGGACATATTTGGCATACATGTCAACAAGTGAGCTTGCAATAACATCTGAGTTAATCAGTTAAAGCCTAATTTTACAGCCAAATAATGCACCTGAAGTCCAGTCATCATTGGGAGAAGATCAGATGCAGTCAAAGCACACTGCTTATGGTGAACTCAGTTGGATTGATGTTTTCCCTAAGAGTCGAAGCAAATAAACTCCGGGCTTCCTCGGCGTAAATGCAAACCACTGAGTTCCAGGCACCTGCATCAGCAAAAATACCAACAGCATCATTCAATCTCCACATTTGGAGAAAAGATCGATTGCTGAACTTGACACGATAGAATTAGTGAGATGCCCCAGTTTGACACAAAAAGCAAAAATCAGAATATTAAATACCAATTCAATTCTCACGTTCAACCAAATTGAGGGGATCTAAAGAGTGCTTACCAAACAAGTTTGCGATGAAGAAACGAGCGGTGGTGTCGTGACTATATGGAGAAAACCTAAAGGTAGCTTCGAATCTAATCTCCAGGGCGAGAGATACTGATCTCTTTCCCTAAACGCACAAAAGTAGAGGCATGTCAGCGCAACTGCGAAGAATGAACCATCGACGGAGGCTCACGCAAGAGAAAGGGAAATTAGAAAGGTAAAGAAACACAACTGTCTGCAACACACACAACAGAAGCGGACCAAATCGTCGGCCAATTCCTCACCACCACTGCACAATTGCAAGGAGAGATTGAATCAGTGGTGGTCGAAGTGGAATCCGGATGGAGATGTAGGAGATTTTGACAGAGATAGAGCGTGGACGAGGTCAGCCGGCGGGAGAAGAGCACACACTGCGAGAGGCCGATTCTGGATCAAGGGATCCGAGATCGAGATCGATTAAGGATCCAGGGAAGCGATTCAGATCCAGATTGACGAAATCGGAGATGAATAGATCTCAGAGCCGAAGACCTCGAGCTGAAGCTGACACGAGAACAATGGAGATTTGTTCCTCAAGATCTCAGAGAGAAGGAATTTGGGAGAGGAGGAGGAGATAGTGGGGAGAGAGATGAGAGAGGAGCGGGAGGTGAGGAAGCTCATGGCTTCAACGAGATCTGTTCCTCAAGATCTTAGAGAGAAGGAATTCTAGATCCATGGCTTCATCGATGGAGAAGGGATATAAAATAACATAGGGGAAAAGTTGGTATTACAAAAATAAAATGGACATTTAGCAAAAGAGGAGATTAAGTGGACATTTAACAAAATAGGTATATGAAAATGGACCTTTTGTCAAATATCTTCTTCAAAATATTGAATTAATATTAATATTATATTAATATTAATGTATAATTTAAGTGAGAAGTAATCTTGATGGGTTGATTTTATCACGTTAATTATAGTTTTTTCTTAACATATTCTACATTTAATTCTAACCAATTGGTTTAATTCAAAACATTGAATTAATATATAATCTATACCTAGACCTGAGTAGACTTGGGCTAACCCGTCCAGCCCGCCCACCCCGCCCGGAGAAAAAAGCGGGCCTGGGTAGAACAATTGGCCCAAGCGGGCCGACAGGCCCGACCCGTTATATATTAATATTATAATATTATATGTATAATATGTTTAATTATATATATAATGAATTTTTTTATAATAAATACAAACTATATATATATTCATACAGTATGTGTATATATTTTTTTTAACTATATATATATATAGTGTGTGTATATAGTGTATATATATATTCTACACGTACAGTGTATATTTATATATAATTTTTTTTTCAAAACAGTGTATTTATATGTATATAAAATACAGTGTGTGTATATAATGTATATTATAAAGTATAGATTTACACGTGTTATGTCTTTAATTGTCTTTCATTCATGGATATTAGCTAAAAAGGAAAATTTAGTAACATAACCGGTTATGCTATCGGGCCTTGTTCCGAATCATTTCCTAACAAAAAAAAAAGCTCAGTAGGCCCGGTGGGCGGTGGGCGGCCCGGCCCGCCAATAAGTGCGGGCTTTGGGCAAGGTAATAGGCCCACAAACCGGGCCTGGCCCAAACCCGACCCGGTACAATGGGCCGCTAAAATGTTAGAGGCTCGGCCCAAGCCCGCCCAGCCCGGCCCATACTTTGGTCTATCTATACTTATATGTAAATCTTTATATACTATATTAAATTAAAAATATTTGACTTTAACAATATATAGGTGCCTATATGATCAAGTGAAGCTTTCTGAGCTCAGTGGTTCTGCAGTGAGTTGTAGGGGTGTTATTCGAGCTGAGTGAGCCGAGTACCTATGGTCCTCATGTTCAGCTCGTTTTTTTATTGAGCTGAGTTCGAGCCAAGCCTCATTTTTTTCGAGCCTAAGATCCTGCTCATATTCGGCTTGCGAGCTTTACATGGAGCTCGAGCTCGAGCTCGAATTACTCGTTTTTTGCTCGAGCCAAGTTCGAGCTCATGAGCTCGTTCAAGCTGTATTAAGTTGGTTTTGCGCCCATTTCAGAATTGTTGCATTAATACAAGCTCGTGAGATCGATTTGAGCTTGTATTATGCTCATGAGCTACATTTGGTTTGTAGCTACGTACATACATATAGGCAGACCAAAACGAGTTATATGAGCTACCGAGCTCGACTCATGCTCGGCTTGGGCTTGTCTCGAGCTCGGGAACCTGCTCGAACTCGTCTCGTTTTTTAATATGAACGAGCTCGAATTGAGTATTTCGAGTCGAATCTGAATCGAACTCGAGTAGCTCGCATTCTTATAACACCCCTAGTGGGTTGAAATACGAAAGGTGCAGTGTTCGAAACTCGATTGAGGCAGCCTTTTAATTCTGTGCAGGTGGGGCTCGTGTGGTTGGATGCACGCTGAAGCCCAAAACGGTGTGAGTGGGGGTTGTGCACACGCGGGGGGATGGGAGGGGGGTTAAGTTGTGATTTTCGGTATTTATGCGGGTATTTTTAAATCTATCCACCAATAAAATTGTTTCTTTCCTTCTCACCGGACCAATACTTCTCACCCGAACCCTATATATATATATATATATATATATATATATATATATATATATATATATATATATATATATATATATATATATATATATATTACAATTTTTATAAAATTATCTTTAATTAAATTTTTTAAATAATGTTACAATGATATTAATTTTCTTTCTTTCCAATGAGATTATTTTAAAATATCTATATCTATATCTATATCTATATACTTATTTAAATAAAAACCATTATTGTTGAGGTGTTATCAACTCCTTAATTATATTTTTTAACTAATCAAATTAAATGTTTTTAATCTTATGCTTACTTTGATTAATTTTTTATTTAATTTTATAATATTAATTTGTTTTATTATTATGATTTTATTAAAGGGAAAACTAATTAAAATACTCTCACCTTTGGGGTATGGTAAAAATATATCCTCAACTTTCAAATGTAATAAAAATATTCTGACCTTTAAGGGTGGTGGTAATATATTATTCTGTGTTTTCTCTCAGGTCAAAAATGCTAACAAGACACCCTACGCGGATTGTTTACAAGGGTTTTCTTGAACAGAGTCCTTAGGAAAAAAATAAAGAGTTGGACCGGGTTCATACCCAACGTTTTTTCCTCCCTCATATCTTTTTCTGTGGACCGTGGTTGACTGGTCGCCTTTTGAATTGTCTTCCAGGTCTTCTAGGTAGCTCATGGTTCCTCTTCAATGTCAGTCTTCCTTCTTCGTGGTCGGCTATCTTTTGTTGTCTCTCTCACATCTTCTTCCCCTTTTATTCGTTCACGGATTTGGGTGGATAAGTTTTTTTCCCCCTCTTCGTTGTTGTTGTTGGTGGTTTAGTTTTGTTGTCGGTTTGGTGTTAGGAATAGTCGTGTTTAATTTGAGGCAATTTTGTCCAGATTAGTTGTTTGGTTGAATCAATTTCGTTTTTCGGGTTTAATTTGTTATCGTTTTATTTTTTTTCCTAAGGAAACCAATCAAGAAAACCCAATTTTAGTGCTAATTTGTAAAAAAAAAAGACTTCGCGTATGATGTCTTGTCAAAAAAAATCCACGTAGGCTGGCTTGTCAGCATTTTTGACCCGTGAGAAAATACAGGGTAATATATTACCACCACCCTCAAAGGTCGGGATATTTTTATTACATTTGAAAGTTGAAGACATATTTTTACCATACCCCCAAAAGTGAGGGTATTTTAATTAGTTTTCTCTTTATTAAATGCATTAACTTCGAATAGTTAATTGCCCAAATTTTAAGTTTCTTATTATCTATTTTAAATAATGAAGAGAATGAGAAAGGGATATGTTGGAGAGTTACTTTAAATAAAAATTGCCATTTTAACATGGGTAATATATACACCACTGATTTTAACTATATTCAGCTCTAACTACCATAAGATCCTACGGTGAGTTTGATAGTATATCTTAATCCAGTTTGGGTGGAGTTTGTGAAAAACTCTATGGGTAGAGTTGAAAGGATCTCAACCACTGATTTTAAAATCAGTGGTTAAAAATCCCCCCTCCTTTCCCTCCCCCCACCCCATCTCTAATTTTTTTTTATTTTTTTCTTCTATTTTAATTTTTGAGAGAGGAAAAGGAAACTCTACATTTGTAGAGTTTTCCTTAAATTCTGCCGGAACGGGACCCTCGTTCATGATACTGTCATTAATAATTTTATTCCAATTAGAAGAGTAGATTATTTCATCACTTCACAATATATAGTAGATTATAGAATTGCCATGTGTACTTCTCCATTAATGGCCAAATCTTTTCCACTGGCCTGCAAAGGCTTCAAAGCCTCTAATATGTACACGTCCAAATACACAAACTAAGACGAGAGGTAAAGAGAGACGCCAAGTGGACTTGCAAAATCTTGAAATCTGACTTCCTCAAGCCCGCCTATTGCAGCTAAGCTTGCAAATCTCCTCTTTTTTCATGTAGATAGGGAGATAGATAAGGATTAAGGACCCATATCTTCTTCTTCTGACCCGCCCATATAAATAAACCTCCCCATCGGTAGTCGGTACTCACATCCATATCATTCATTCACAAACAACAATTTCAATTCATTCTCCAAATGGCAGCCTCCTCAATGGCCCTCTCCTCCCCTGCCTTCTCCGGCAATGCCGTCAAGCTCTCCCCCTCCTCCTGCGACCTCTTCGGAGAGGGCCGAATCACCATGAGGAAGGCTGCCGCCAAGCCCAAGCCCAAGCCCGCCGCCTCCAGCAGCCCCTGGTACGGGCCTGACCGGGCCAAGTACCTCGGCCCGTTCTCCGGCGAGGCCCCGAGCTACTTGACCGGGGAATTCCCAGGTGACTACGGCTGGGACACCGCCGGGCTCTCGGCTGACCCGGAGACCTTCGCCCGAAACCGTGAGCTGGAGGTGATCCACTCCAGGTGGGCCATGTTGGGCGCATTGGGCTGCGTCTTCCCGGAGCTCCTGGCCCGCAACGGGGTCAAGTTCGGAGAGGCGGTGTGGTTCAAGGCCGGGTCCCAAATCTTCAGCGAGGGCGGGCTCGACTACCTGGGGAACCCGAACCTGGTCCATGCTCAGAGCATCCTGGCCATCTGGGCCACACAGGTGATCCTGATGGGAGCCGTGGAGGGCTACAGGATTGGAGGCGGGCCCCTCGGGGAGGTGGTCGACCCGTTGTACCCGGGTGGGAGCTTCGACCCGTTGGGCCTGGCGGAGGACCCTGAGGCGTTTGCGGAGCTCAAGGTGAAGGAGCTCAAGAACGGTAGGCTCGCCATGTTTTCCATGTTCGGGTTCTTCGTGCAGGCGATCGTCACCGGAAAGGGGCCGTTGGAGAACCTCGCCGACCACTTGGCCGACCCGGTAAACAACAACGCCTGGGCCTTCGCCACCAACTTCGTTCCCGGAAAATGATCCATCCATCTATCAATCCATGATCGGAGTTATATTTCACTTCACTGCATGCGTACGTTTTTCATGATCAAATGCAGGTTTTGGTAATTCTTTAGAGGTTGCCATTATACACTGTGCGCCCGCTTTTCTTGTATCTAGCTACGAATTAAATCCATCTTTTTATTAAACCATTTTTATTGCTTAATTAATTAGTTATGTTTTTCTATTACTTTGATTATTATTATTATTATGGAAGAAAAGGAAGAAGTGATATCGTGTGTTTTGCAAAGTTCGATCTTAATCACCTATCTTTATAGTCAAGTTTGGAAAGGTGAAATAGTGAACACATCCTCCTTTAGATGAAACTAGTATAGTCCCCGCGCCATGACGCGTATTTAATCAATATTATTTTTTGTTAAAATAGAAAAACAAAAAATTTGATAAATAAATCCCATTGGTTAAAAAAATGTTTAAATTTTTTTATCATTTATCATTTGACATTTTATATAGATTAGGCTTGGTGGGTGAAATTTCAAAAATTAAGATTATTATAAAACCAAAAATAGTTTTCATTATATATATAGATTGGTTGCTCCAAAAAAAATCATATATTTGGAACGTACAATATATATTTTTAAAAAAAGTTTTTTAAATTCATCCAATTGTTTACAAAAATAGCTTGAAATGATATTGTATAATAAATATTGAATGAAATAATATTATATATTTAGTATTAACTTTATTTTAAAAAGGTTTGAATTTATCCTATTGGTTGAAAAATGTAAAAAGTTTTGAATTAATCCTATTGGTTGAAAAATGTATTAAATATATAAAATAGATGTTTCCAAAAATATCGGCTCGCGAGGATAGGACACATGGTCAAAAGGCTTTGGTTTTAAGTAATATATAGATAGATATAGATTGGTTGAAAAATGTATTAAATATATAAAATAGATGTTTCCAAAAATATCGGCTCGCGAGAATGCGACACGTGGCCAAAAGGCTTTGGTTTTAAGTAATATATAGATAGATATAGATAGATGGTTGAAAAATGTATTAAATATATAAAATAGATGTTTCCAAAAATATCGGCTCGCGAGGATAGGACACATGACCAAAAGGCTTTGGTTTTAAGTAATATATAGATAGATAGATAGATAGATGGTTTTGAATTAATCCTATTGGTTGAAAAATGTATTAAATATATAAAATAGATGTTTCCAAAAATATCGGCTCGCGAGGATAGGACACATGGCCAAAAGGCTTTGGTTTTAAGTAATATATAGAAGATAGATAGATATAGATTGGTTGAAAAATGTATTAAATATATAAAATAGATGTTTCCAAAAATATCGGCTCGCGAGGATGCGACACGTGGCCAAAAGGCTTTGGTTTTAAGTAATATATAGATAGATGGTTGAAAAATGTATTAAATATATAAAATAGATGTTTCCAAAAATATCGGCTCGCGAGGATAGGACACATGGCCAAAAGGCTTTGGTTTTAAGTAATATATAGATAGATAGATATAGATTGGTTGAAAAATGTATTAAATATATAAAATAGATGTTTCCAAAAATATCGGCTCGCGACGATGCGACACGTGGCCAAAAGGCTTTGGTTTTAAGTAATATATAGATAGATTGGTTGAAAAATGTATTAAATATATAAAATAGATGTTTCCAAAAATATCGGCTCGCGAGGATGCGACACGTGGACAAAAGGCTTTGGTTTTAAGTAATATATAGATATATAGATAGATAGATATAGATTGGTTGAAAAATGTATTAAATATATAAAATAGATGTTTCCAAAAATATCGGCTCGCGACGATGCGACACGTGGCCAAAAGGCTTTGGTTTTAAGTAATATATAGATAGATTGGTTGAAAAATGTATTAAATATATAAAATAGATGTTTCCAAAAATATCGGCTCGCGAGGATGCGACACGTGGACAAAAGGCTTTGGTTTTAAGTAATATATAGATAGAAGATAGATAGATATAGATTGGTTGAAAAATGTATTAAATATATAAAATAGATGTTTCCAAAAATATCGGCTCGCGAGGATGCGACACGTGGCCAAAAGGCTTTGGTTTTAAGTAATATATAGATAGATGGTTGAAAAATGTATTAAATATATAAAATAGATGTTTCCAAAAATATCGGCTCGCGAGGATAGGACACATGGCCAAAAGGCTTTGGTTTTAAGTAATATATAGATAGATAGATATAGATTGGTTGAAAAATGTATTAAATATATAAAATAGATGTTTCCAAAAATATCGGCTCGCGACGATGCGACACGTGGCCAAAAGGCTTTGGTTTTAAGTAATATATAGATAGATTGGTTGAAAAATGTATTAAATATATAAAATAGATGTTTCCAAAAATATCGGCTCGCGAGGATGCGACACGTGGACAAAAGGCTTTGGTTTTAAGTAATATATAGATATATAGATAGATAGATATAGATTGGTTGAAAAATGTATTAAATATATAAAATAGATGTTTCCAAAAATATCGGCTCGCGACGATGCGACACGTGGCCAAAAGGCTTTGGTTTTAAGTAATATATAGATAGATTGGTTGAAAAATGTATTAAATATATAAAATAGATGTTTCCAAAAATATCGGCTCGCGAGGATGCGACACGTGGACAAAAGGCTTTGGTTTTAAGTAATATATAGATAGATAGATAGATTTGAACCAACAACACAACTTAGTAATTAATTAGATAATTTACGTACATGGAAAGTGTTTAAATGAATTTTTAAAAATTAATTATTGACATTTTCAATTGTTAATTAAATATAAAAAATATATTTTAGGGTTTAATTTTATCTACACATAGACACTCACTTTGTATATATTTTGTTGGAAAAAAAATTAACTAGAAGTGATTCAACCATTTTATTTATAGTGGTTCAACCATTTTATTCATACTGGTTCAGCTATTTTATTCATAGTGACTCAACCATTTTATTTTTTAGTGGTTCAGCCATTTTGTTCATAGTGATTCAACCATTTTATTTATAGTGGTTCAACCATTTTACTAACAGTGGTTCGACCATTTTACTCGTAGTGGTTCAACCATTTTATTCTAGTGGTTCATGAAGGTATAAATAAGTGGTTCATGAAATTATAAAGAAGTGGTTCATGAAGTTATAAAGAAGTGGTACATGAACCTATAAAGAAGTGATTTATGAAGCTAAAAAGAAGTGATTCATGAAGCTAAAAAGACACTACTAAAAAATCAGGAAATAATTATACAGATGTTTAGACACGGATTATAAGCGATCCTGTATTCGTGGCCCCTGGCGATGACATTGGCCACGACTGTTTTTTACCGTGGCTATATTCGTGGCTAATACTCATCTTGGTATAACATGCCAAAACATTCGTGGCTATTAGCAACGAACCAGATGTCTGTAGTTGATTTCGTGGTGTCAGTGTCAGTAAATAGCCACGACGAACTATGTTACACGGAAACGGAAATGGAAACCTGAAACGAAAACGAAAACGGGAAAACGACAATCTCAAATTTGATAGAAACGGAAACGCCGGGAAAATGGTAATATAAATTATATATTATTTTAAAGGTCTATATAAAAACAATAACATATCACAAAGAGAAACATAAAATGCACTACATTAAGCTAAAAATTACACCAATAAACAAACACATACTCTATAAATATAAATAAATAATAGGTTAATAAAAACACATAAATCAAAAATTAAATTTCAAGTGCTAGAGGTCTAAGAATAATAGTGTGAAAGAGGAAATCAAGAAGTAAGATAAACAAATCTAAAAACACTCCTCATTTAGTCATTTGAGTCATTTCAATTAAATTTCACGTGCCCCTCACGTGGCCAATGCATCTTCATCAATTAAAAAGCACGAGCTACTCACGTGTCATCTTCATCAATTGCAGAGCCGCAAGGGTTGACGATGGGGAGCATTACAGAAGTATCGTCTCTTTACTCTAAGCTAGTAGGAGAGGAAGATAGGTAAAATACATCTAGAAACGCGTGTTCAATAGGTCCGAAGCGTTACCGATTCCTCATATTATGGTCAACAAAACGTTGACCGTTTCTGACCTTCTGAAAACGTTTCCATGACGTTTCTATGATGTTTTAGAGTTTCTTTGATTACAGAAACGGAAAACCCCACATGTTTGGCATTTCAGGGTAACAGAGGCCACGAATATGAATGTCGTGGTTGTTTTCGACGTTGATATGGCCACATATCCGTAGCTAAATCTGTGGCGATTAATCATCGGAAATTAAATGAACGTGTAGGCGGGCCGGATATATATCATGAATGGGCTTTCCGATGACACAATCTCGATCCGTGGCTATATCAAGGTATAAATCTCCCAAAATTTCTGGGCTCGTCCCATTAAAAGCTAGTGAAAGCCCAATTATCCTATTAGCCCATAGAATGAAGTGGTGATTTAGCGACGATTGAATCCGTGGTTAAATCCGTTGTTATTACGGATGAGGTCATTAAAGCGATTTTGTACTTTACCGACCGATTTATGGTTGGGTGCATTTATTGGGGCCGGTCCACTTGTGTTGTCATCTAGTTTAGACATTGGCCATTTGCAAGAGCCGATCAGAAGACGAAATTCATCCCCACGGATTTTAATGATAAGGGAGGTAAGTTTTGAATTTGTTTTACACACATATTACACACACACATATATAATATTATATTATTCCTTTTTAATTTAATTAGAAAAAGGAAAGTAGTTTATATAAGATTATATTTATAGGTATAAAAGTAGGAAATGGTTATAATATATATATGTTTATTCGGTACTAAGAGTACCTAGGAAATGGTTTGAAGGTTTTGGAAGAATATTAATTGTAAATGTTTACATGTAAAAACATATTTATGTACTTTAAAAGTTGGCTGTAAGTTGATACTATATGCTCAATTATTATAATTTTATTCAATATTATGTATGTAATTATTTAGAAATTTAGTAATGTGCTTTTATTAAGAATTAATGAAAATATATTTAGGAATATGTTAAATTATTATAATTTAATTAGTAATGTGCGTTTTATATCTACCGTACAGATTGATCGAATTTGATAAAATATGGACGATCGTACATGGATGTCTGATATGTACTTGTCGGATCGTAGAGGATTAAAGCAGGAATACTTCAAAGGGGTGTATAAGTTAATAAATATTGCTTGTGCTCAAACTTATTATGTCGATGAAGGTAAAATTAAAATGTCCATGTCGGAAATGTCAAAATTGTTATTTCGAGAAAGTAGATGATGAGAAGGAGCATTTATATCGTCGTAGGTTTATGTTTGGTTATTATTGTTGGACGACACATGACAAACCTATTGCACATCCAAACCATGAGCAAATGGTAGGGGCAATCAGTGGGCTATGTATGATCAGTTAACTGCAGAACAGAGGATGATCTTTGATGTTGCAGGGCCAAACTTTGTTCCTCCTGCATGGTTTAGCCCCTATAATGTCGATGGTGTTCCGAATAATGGAGTTGATGTTAAATTCCAACCAGATGAAGTTAATGAGGTTGATGTAATGAGCGAAGATCCGGTAGTAATCGAGGAGGCTAATCTCTTGTCCACGCGGTTTGCAGATGTGCTAATTAAGAGCAGCTGATGAACCTGTGTTTCCTGGGTGTACTACACATACACGATTGTCCTTTGTGAGCCGACTTATGAGCTTAAAGTGTGAATATAATGTTCCTCAAAGCCTCTTCAATGGTTTCTTGCAATTTTATGATGAAGTGTTGCCTCCTGCCCACACCAGTTACTATGAAACTGAGAAGATAGTTCGAATTTTGGGTCTACCGATAGAAAGAATAACCATGTGTCCCAACGGTTGTATGTTGTATTGGAAGAATGATGTCAATGAAGATTCATGTAAGTTTTGTGGTCATGCAAGATATGGTGTGGGTGCCTCAGGGAAGCGCAAGCCATATAAAGTTTTATTCCACTTGCCTCTAATTCTGAGCCTGAAGAGACTATATGCTTCTGAGGTTACAGCCAACAACATGACTTGGCATGAAGAACACGTAACAGAGGAGGGAATGATGTGTCATCCTTAAGATGAAGATGCATGGAGGTTAGACACGAAGCATCCTGTTATGAGCCTAATTTGCCATGTTTTACTTACACTTTCATATCGATTTCTGTATACATTTCATGCATTTGGGCTAGAATAGTACAGAGACTCGGAGAAATCGAGGTATTTTACAGCGATTCGGAGAGAGGATGAAAAGCTCGAAGTCAACTACAGAAAGTCCAAGGTCAAGGATCAGCTGAACAAGGACAAATCGAGCAGAAGTTCACCATTCGAGCAAACCATTACTCGAGGAGCCCAGAGCCACTCGACGTTGAGTAACTCTACTCGATGTCGAGTACATGTCGATTGTCCAGATGGTAGCCGAGCTCGAGTGCAACCCAGGAGAAGAAGACGCTAGTCGACGTCGAGTAACTCTACTCGATGTCGAGTACCCCAGTCAACAATCCGAGTCGAGTGGAATCCGAGTCAGAGAAGATAGATTACTTGCAAGCAAAGGCACGAAATATCTTATCAACATCAAGTGAAGATCTATCAAGATGGAAGGCATCTATCCACTTTAGATAAACTTCTTTAGAGATTTATTTCCTTTATTCATCAAGTTTTATCTTATGATTTTAGATAGATAAATTTAGATATAGATAGGATATTCTTTCCTTGGATAGAGGGGTTTGAACACTATAAATAAAGACCTAGGGGCCGAGTCTTAGGAATTTAATTTCAGTCACAATTAGTTACATATAGCGAGAGTTGGAGCCGAGAAGAGCTGGAGTTTGTCGAGAGACGTTTTGACTTCGATCGATTGTAAGCTCTATTTTATTTCATTAATGCAATTTAGTTTCATGAAATTGTTGATGTGTTTACTTATGATGAAGAGCAAGTAGTCACCTAGCTTCTAGGGTCGGGGTAAACCCGACGGTAGCCATATAAGGTAATGCGATAAAAGTACAATCTTTTGATGCAATTTGGTCTTCTATCCCTATGAGCATGATTCTTTTGCGAAAGTTGAAGGTGACTCATGTTTGTGTTATTGAAGCGAAAGTGATCTTAATACAACTTGGATTAATTATGTGAAAAGAGTTAGTAACAATTAGAGTTTATGCGAAAGCATCTATCTTCCTACTTGTTAATAACGAGAGTTATTTGATGAAAGACATGATCTTTTATACCTTATGCATTATTTTATATGGTTATCGTTGTGGCATTGTAACCCCAATTCTAGGAGCTTTTAGTTTACTGAATTTATTCCCAAAATTTTGTGTTTATTTATGTCATTCGTTCTGTCCTTCGTTGCAATTCTTGATTCAGCACTACTCGGTATCGACGATACTGGTCAACGTCGAGTGATACAGTGGTTGACGTCGAGTACATCTACTCGACATCGACTGGTTTTGCTTCGTTCTTTGCGTTTCTGTTGCTTTCTGTTTTGCAGTTTAGTCGACGGCGTGGTCGTGATCGAGTACCCTACTAGATATCGAGTACTCTTCTGGTCAAGTTCGTGCTGATTTTAGGAACTTTAAAGGCGAGCGCTAACACGTTTCCTCGTGGATCGATCCTGACTGCCTTCTACTACAACGGGAGGAAGTCTTGTATTTATTTGCTTAGACAAGAGTTGGTTTGCTTTTATTAGTTTTATTTATACTTCAATACTAGACATATAATCCTCCTGCAACAACACATCCTGATTTTGCTTGTGAGCCTTGTAATATTCGTTTGGGTTTATTATGTGATCCTAGTCGTCAATGAGCTCGAATCCTTTATCTTATGAAGCTATGTTGTCGGGGCCGAACATCAACCCTCGTTTCAGAAAACAGCATGGCGACACCGTGGTATTTTGGCTCTTTCGGGCTGTATAAAATTCCGATTGAAGCCAATGAGCACTTGTTGGGAAGCTATTTTAAGTGGCTACAACTTGCATGAATGACATTTCTCCTAAATCAGCCTCAAAGATGCTTGAATTGGACATTCTTTCCAGAAGCTCCAACATAGACGTTTTTCCATGCTTTTATTTCTATCAAATAAATCCCACATCAATTATATATTGCTTGTAAAACTTTCATTTAAATCAAGTCAAGTTGAGTTTAGTTAAAGTTTGAGCCACGAATAGCTTCCTATGATTCTGGGTTAAGGATCGAGTTCTTGGTGAGAGGCTAAGAGCGAACCCTTTGGTGAGAGGCCGAGGGTGACACCCTAGTGAGAGGCAAAGGTGTCAAAGGGTCGAGATCCTCAGAGTACGATTCCGAGAGGATTGAGATCGAGTTTAGGGGATTCAATGGTGAGAGGCCTGCGAATCTTGCTCCACATATCCCTATTTTTCAATTTTCATAAACCACAAAAATTAGTCCCACAAAAAGAGTGTTCGAAAGCTTGAGCCTTAGTCGATCCCGGTCCTCGGGTCCCATCAAGTGGTATCAGAGCTAATCGACTCGAGTCCATCGAGCTTTTGATAACTGAGTTGTTTCTTCTCAGTCAAAATGTTCAAGAAAGCAAGTTCCAAGCCTTTGTCGGAAGAGTACATCCGATGGGCCATTCGAGCCTATGATGATGGGTATCTTCATTGGAGCGACATGGATGGTGCTACATATGATGTAGTTGATCAAAAGTTTTGGAGGAGATATCGAAAGAGAAGGGCTCGAGATGATGAGGCTCGACAAAAGAAGAAGGTTGAACCACCTTGGGAAGAGATCTGCAAGCTCACGGAAGACTCAATGCAACTAGTACGAGAAATGCGAAAAGTCGTCAACAAATCGGGGTTGACGCTATCGAAGCCCAAAACAGCCCCACCTCCCTCTACAAAGACGACATCCTCTACGGCCATGGGTGAGACACTTAAGATTAAAGAAGGCAAGTCCGATGATGTTCCTATTGAGATTGTGAAGGTCAACCATGAGCTTAAGAAAGATGAGGAAATCAGCCAAGTTCCCAAGGTTGCACTTTCCATGAAGGAGAAACGAATGCCAACCGAAATGCCTAACTTTCTGAATTTCATGTCAAGTAAGTGGTTAGATTCGACTTCTTTCATTCTGTCTTGCTTGCCTTTCATGATTCAAGAAGAAGAAATTATTCAAGATAAGGAAGAAGAAACATATCCGAAGGAGTCACTTGTTTCCATCACGGATTCGAGGACGAATCCTTTTCAAGGGGAGGAGGATGATGTGATCCTAGTCGTCAATGAGCTCGAATCCTTTATCTTACAAAGCTATGTTGCCGGGGCCGAACATCAACCCTCATTTCAGAAAACAGCATGGCGACACCGTGGTATTTTAGCTCTTTTGGGCTGTGTAAAATTCCGATTGAAGCCAATGAGCACTTTTTGAAAAGCTATTTTAAGTGAACTTGCATGAAGGACATTTCTCCTAAACCAGCCTCGAAGATACTCGAATTGGACATTCTTTCCAGAAGCTCCAACATAGACGTTTTTTCATGCTTTTATTTCTATCAATTAAATCCCACATCAATTATAGAAGCTTGGGGGGCTATATTTTCATCCTATATATTGCTTGTAAAACTTTCATTTAAATCAAGTCAAGTTGAGTTTAGTTAAAGTTTGTGCCACTAATAGCTTCCTATGATTCTGGGTTAATGATCGAGTTCTTGGTGAGAGGCTAAGAGCAAACCCTTTGATGAGAGGCCGAGGGTGACACCCTAGTGAGAGGCGAAGGTGTCAAAGGGTCAAGATCATCAGAGTACGATTCTGAGAGGATTGAGATCGAGTGTAGGGGATTCAAGGGTGGGAGGCCTGCGAATCTTGCTCCACATATCCCTATTTTTCAGTTTTCATAAACCACAAAAATTAGTCCCACAAAAAGAGTGTTCGAAAGCTCGAGCCTTGGTCGATCCCGGTCCCCAGGTCTCATCAGTTTATGCACGAATGGCTTTGCTACTTTCAACAAATCTGGTCAGAATTATTCATGTTGGCCAGTGGTTCTCACTCCTTACAATCTTCCAGCTCATTTGTGCATGAGATCCGAGCACATGTTTATGTCATTGATAGTGCCAGGTTCTCGAAACCCGAAGAATTTAATTGATGTTTGCCTCCAACCTCTTATTCACGAGTTGATGCCGTTGTGGGACGTCGGTGTGATCACCTACGATGCCTCGAGGAGAGAAAAATTTCTTATGCGTGAAGCTTTACTTTGGACTGTAAGTGACTTCCCTGCATATGCTATGTTGTCCGGATGGAGCTTTATTTGACGACAAATCAACTGCTATTCTTCCAAAGACTGAACAAATAAAAGAGGCTAGGAATGGAAACAGAGAAGGATCAAGATGTGATGTGTATGTTTTTAAAAGATTTTGAAACCACCACATCGCATGATAGAACATTACGATGTATGTATTAAAGGATGTTAAACTCACCGTAAAATCTTGCAGTGGTTAGCGATAAACGTAGTGAAAATTAGTGTTGTATATACGGGGGTGTATGAGTGATAGCTTTTTTAAAAGTGTTTTTAGTTTATTTGGTTTGAAATTGTCATAATACTCATAATAATAACCAAATAAGCTCCACTTTTTTTTACAAATAAATCATTTAACACTCCTTACGAAATTTATATTATTTCATAATCTTTCAACCTTTATTTTACAAAATTTTTCAATTTCAACTTGTTTATAATTTTAGTAACTTTTTCTACCTAGCCTCATACGTAACCATCTTCGATGATGAATACTAAGTAGGGTTGTGCATAACCGGGTACATGACACGACACGGCACTACAAAAACACGAAACCGATAAGTGGAAAAGTGCTTATCCGAACACGACACGATAAGTACCGGGTATCCGACACGATAACACGACACGTTTTCGTTTCAGATACCCGTATAACACGACACGACACAATTTCTACAAAAAAAACCTTTTTTTTTTCTAAATGTTGCCGTACTGGACGCCGGATCTGAAGCAACTCGAGCATGCCGGATCTGAACTTTGAACAAGGACGAGCGTCGAGGGAGATCGAGGGCGAGCGTCGAATATGAGATTGAGGCTGGAGAGGAGAGGTGAGCCGCTAGAAGGGCGGCCGGATCTAAAGCGACTCGATTGAGCGTTAGAACTAAGAAGAGGGCTCGAGAGGCCGGGTGAGCGAACTTTGAACAAGGACGAGCGTCGAGCGAGGTCGAGGGCGAGCGTCAAATCGGAAGCGAGGCCGAGGGAGAGCGTCGAATCTGAGATTGAGGCTGGAGAGGAGAGGCGAGCTGCTAGAAGGGCGGCCGGATCTGAAGCGACTCGATTGAGCGTTAGAACTAAGAAGAGGGCTTGAGAGGCCGGGTGAGCGAGATTGAGGCTCGTGAGAGGACGTCTCGACTCGAGACTGAGGAGAGAGATCGAAGTGAGCCGCAAGAAGGGCGAGAGAGGAGAGGAGAGGAGAGGAGAGCAGAGCAGAGCTGTGGCTTGTGGGTTGGAGGTGGCGGTGGCGATTATGGAAAATGAAGGAAGAAGATCAAATTCTAATCCTAGACAGAAAAGAAAAAAAAACACAAAAAAAAAAAACGCGGAATCCGGTATTCAAACTCAGGACCGAGTACCCCTACCCCGCACGCGTAAAGAACACCTAACCAACTGGGCAAGCCGGATTATATGATACTTAGTAACATTTATTATATATGGATTATTCCAGAAAACTAATATTAATATATATATATATATATATTATCGTGTCGTGTCGGATACCCGATAAGAGAAAAATCTCGATCCGAACACGACACGGTTATTGTCGTGTTTTACCGTTTTGTGTCATAATTGTGTCGTATATATATCGTTTCGCGTTTTTTCGTATCGTTTTGATGCGATTTCGTATCGTGTCAAGCTTGTCGTATTTTTCTGCACAACCCTAATAGTAAGTAGTGTGTAATATCATATTCATGGACAAAATCCATTAGATTTTACTATCGTTATCCTATATGCATTAATATTATTCCACCTAGGATTATAGATGATTTCATCACTTCACAATCGTAGAATTATAAAATTGGCATGTGTACTTCTCCATTAATGGGCAAATCTTTTCCACTGGCATATGTACACATCCAAATACACAAACTAAGACGAGAGGTAAAGAGAGACGCCAAGTGGACTTGCAAAATCTTGAAATCTGACTTCCTCAAGCCCGCCTATTGCAGCTAAGCTTGCAAATCTCCTCTTTTTTCATGTAGATAGGGAGATAGATAAGGATTAAGGACCCATATCTTCTTCTTCTGACCCGCCCATATAAATAAACCTCCCCATCGGTAGTCGGTACTCACATCCATATCATTCATTCACAAACAACAATTTCAATTCATTCTCCAAATGGCAGCCTCCTCAATGGCCCTCTCCTCCCCTGCCTTCTCCGGCAATGCCGTCAAGCTCTCCCCCTCCTCCTGCGACCTCTTCGGAGAGGGCCGAATCACCATGAGGAAGGCTGCCGCCAAGCCCAAGCCCAAGCCCGCCGCCTCCAGCAGCCCCTGGTACGGGCCTGACCGGGCCAAGTACCTCGGCCCGTTCTCCGGCGAGGCCCCGAGCTACTTGACCGGGGAATTCCCAGGTGACTACGGCTGGGACACCGCCGGGCTCTCGGCTGACCCGGAGACCTTCGCCCGAAACCGTGAGCTGGAGGTGATCCACTCCAGGTGGGCCATGTTGGGCGCATTGGGCTGCGTCTTCCCGGAGCTCCTGGCCCGCAACGGGGTCAAGTTCGGAGAGGCGGTGTGGTTCAAGGCCGGGTCCCAAATCTTCAGCGAGGGCGGGCTCGACTACCTGGGGAACCCGAACCTGGTCCATGCTCAGAGCATCCTGGCCATCTGGGCCACACAGGTGATCCTGATGGGAGCCGTGGAGGGCTACAGGATTGGAGGCGGGCCCCTCGGGGAGGTGGTCGACCCGTTGTACCCGGGTGGGAGCTTCGACCCGTTGGGCCTGGCGGAGGACCCTGAGGCGTTTGCGGAGCTCAAGGTGAAGGAGCTCAAGAACGGTAGGCTCGCCATGTTTTCCATGTTCGGGTTCTTCGTGCAGGCGATCGTCACCGGAAAGGGGCCGTTGGAGAACCTCGCCGACCACTTGGCCGACCCGGTAAACAACAACGCCTGGGCCTTCGCCACCAACTTCGTTCCCGGAAAATGATCCATCCATCTATCAATCCATGATCGGAGTTATATTTCACTTCACTGCATGCGTACGTTTTTCATGATCAAATGCAGGTTTTGGTAATTCTTTAGAGGTTGCCATTATACACTGTGCGCCCGCTTTTCTTGTATCTAGCTACGAATTAAATCCATCTTTTTATTAAACCATTTTTATTGCTTAATTAATTAGTTATGTTTTTCTATTACTTTGATTATTATTATTATTATGGAAGAAAAGGAAGAAGTGATATCGTGTGTGCTTTGCAAAGTTCTTGATCACCTATCAGGTAACATAGTGAACACATCCTCCTTTAACTAAAATTTGAACCAAATTGATAAGATTACTTAATGCATCAATAACTTGTAATGAATTCAGTTTAATAAGACAACTAGCACTAGTACAAATTGTAGATGTTACGGGACCAAATTTTCGGGAGTTTTATAAAACACCTGAAAGACGATTCTCGCTCAGGGATTTTTTATAAAAACTCCTGATAAAAGCGTGTGTATTTTTTTTAAAAAAAATTCGGGTATACTCTCTCAGGGGTTGTTATTGAACACACTAGAAACTGCCAATCTCTAACGGCATTTTTAATAAAAGACCTGAAAGCGAACCTAAAAACTGTCTATATCCTTTAGCGATTAACTTCAAGTCATCAATCGATGCTTGAGGAGGACGATCGAGGCTGAAAATCTCAACATTTTGAAAAGCTTCTATTGCTCAATTTCCCTATTGCTCAATTTCCCTAGCCTCAAAATTTTGAAAAGCTTCTAAAATAAGAAAGGAAACGGCATGGACATTTATGTTTGATATGTTCATTTTGATATTCCCTTTTTGATGGTATGTCTGATAAGTCTGGTGACAAGTATATCTGTGGAACCTGTATGTCTGATGATCTGAGACACTGAGGTATAGTTGCTCGTTCTGAAATTGCAAGATATACATGGATTGGAAGGGTGAGAACACACTATTGTTAAGTTTTATATATGAACAGTCATTAGTTGGCTATTCATGGAATGGTGGGAATTCTGATTAATGCATGAAGGATGATTTGCTTCTGTTTTTAGTTGTAGTATTTTAGTGTTTTGTCAGAGATCTCTGCACTACTGTTATGCCATTGCAGATCATGTGTCTTTTGACAACCAATACATCCAGATTTAACAAATTGGGGTTGCTCATTTATACTTTTGTAGCTCAAGGTTTAGAAACTGCAAAAACATAGTGTGAAAGGCTTCAAGCGTGGACGAAAATTCTGGAGAAGGAGAAGTTCTCCGAGCAATTAGAATCAGCTAATGCTAAATATGTAGTTGAATTTGACATGGAGGAAGTTGAAAAGAGTCTGTAAAGATAGAGAAGTCCTCAGATACAACAGGTTCAAGAGCTTTGTGGATATGGAAGCGTTGGTGGAGATACCGTCATAAACTTCCATATATGTATTTTCTTCAAAAACTTGACAGCTCAGAGGTAATATTTTATTATTTGGCTTGATTTTGTCTTGCCACGGTTGATTTTTAGGTGTCGTTATCATTTAAAAGAATCGTGGAAATCATGTACTTGAAGTAATTTTTTTATTTCCACTACGATAGAGCTTGAAAGCTAATTATTAATACACGCTGTTAAATTATTTTTATTTATTTTGTGTTTAGCTATGTTCTTACTCATATGTTAAATAGAAACCCATTCCTTTAGTTCCATTTATTGCACAGATTGCTGTTGTTCTCTTGGATCATCTCCTGTTTAATCATCTATTTTGGATCTTTAGAGGGCATCCGCCACTTAATTACCTTGGCATTCAAAGTTTTTCTTGTGTTAATTACTTAAGTTGTCTAGATTTCACTACTACAAAAACTAGATTTTATGTCGGATATTTGGGCTATTTATGTCGAATATTCGAAAAGTTATCTCCGGACTATAGGTAAATGTAATAAAAAAAAAGGGGGCATTTTATTTATGCCGGATCTAAACACGCCCGGCATAAATAATATTGGTGTTTTTTAAACATACACTTATTTATGCCAGATATAAAAAAGCACACGCCCGGCATAAATAACAGCAATATCCGGCATAAATAATAAGACATATTCGGCATAAATAATAGAAATATCTGGCATAAATAAATTTGATCTTTTTATTAAAAAAAACTCAAGCTATTTATGCCGGGTGTAAAATATCCAGGTCCGGCATAAATACTAATGTTTTTTTTTTAAATTCTGGTCGGTATATAATATGACCTTTTATAACGGACAGTTTTCCGGGATATATAGTTTAATGTCATTTTGCAAGAGCACTTTTAGAATATCAATATAAACCCCCTGTTAAATGTTATCAAAAACATACATAAATATCATCCAAACCATAGCAACAACCACTACAAATCCATTGTTTAAGTTGATCCACCAACATCACATTCGGGGTACATCATATGATATATCAACCTTAGAACTAAAATGTAAACATGCTAAAACAAAAGTTGTCCCTGATAAAGTAAAACGAAAGTAAGTGCATGGCCACATCCGGGTACATATCTTGATAGATGCTCGAGCTTCTTCACGAGATCTTCTGGTCCATGCAGCTTCAACTACAAAGTATTGCATAAAAAATCTCGAGTAAGCAGGCGTTAACTCGTAAGCAGATACGGTTTTTCTAGAAATTATTCTTGCAATCCAGGCAACAACTCCTACAAGACCTATACCAGACTGGTCCCCCAATTTTTTCTAAGCAAAATGAAGATTTCCAGTAACAATGATATTTAAACTTAACAAGTCTGTTACTGATATTCAAACTTAGACTGCAATGAACCCAGTTATTACAGAGAATGCCTAAATCAGTAAAGTTTTCTAATTTCCTTTGGCAACCCCAGATGAAAGATCTCACAGCTTAATACTGCACATGATATACTGCTCAACTCAGATTTTTTGCTAAAGCATTTCTCTTACAAGTTGCATCTAATGTATGTCTCTATCGATCAGTAACAAATTAAAAAGAAGAAAAAGTCCTACCTGCACACAATGGCATTTTCCAGTGATCTTCCTTTGATGAGCCCTGCTTTTTGCATTTTTCCACCTATCATCCCACGTATAAATATTGAGCAGCACTTAGCAAATACAGATTACATGCTTGCATTGGAAAAGAATAAATGTCAAATGGAAATCTTGTACAACTGTTAATATCTTTTAGCACAAGCATGGGAATTTTTTTCCGAAATATTCATAAATAAATAAATAATTACATAAATATTCAACGTTTCAAAATAATTACAGAAATATTCATTTTTTGCAGGTGGGACAGAAAAACGCGGAGCCAGGCCGCGTTTTATGTATACAGCATGAGAGAGAATTGGCGCCCGGGAGGAAGTTTGAAATTTACGAAAGAAACGCGGTCCCAGACCGCGTTTCTCCTTTAAAATAAAAGAAAATTAAAGAAAATAAGACAATAATCTAGCTGGCACTAGAAACGCGGTCTGGGACCGCGTTTCTTAATACTACCACGAAGACGTTGATGTACTACCGCGATGCATTCGATCGCCAAACTTCTGATCAGGTTAGTTAGTTTCTTTATTACTTTCCATCATCGTTTATGTTAGAATGACCAACAATCTTAAGGAAAGTGAAATGCATTACTTTAAAATTCAGTTTGTGTGGGAACCCTACTCCAGCGACGTGCTAGCTCACCATGCACCCATTTGTAAGGAAGGTGAGAATATCTGGCAATCTACCACACCTCTCATATGCTTCGAGATTGTAGAGGGGCACAACCCAGAGCGTGTTTCCCGCCAGTTTGGGGATGTGCAAGTGGTCCCCCCAGCGTGTGGATATGATGAGGTGTTGCACAAGATGGATCGAAGGGTAAAACCCCAGCACAACTGGACCGAAGTCCATGCAAAGTGGATCCAGTTATGGAATGATCGGGAAAACTCTGTTCAGGCCGTAGCTGAGGTAGACGATGAGGATGAGGCTATTGCACAATATATGGCTTGGTACACACGTATCACCAGACGCCTCATTAGCCCACCTGCCAGTGCGCCGGCGGGGGTTTATCAAGCAGTTGCTCCTGACTACCATATGATGGTGAGCTACACTTCTCCTATCTTTACATATTTAACTTATTGAATTAAGTTATACAACATCTCTTTACATAGAAGACTTGTTAAATTAATTTTACTTGCTTTTCAGGGGAACTTCGTTATGGATGCCAGTGCTCGAGCTACCCAAACTGCAGAAGAGTCGCATAATTTCTACGACGCACATCAATACAACTCAATGATGGGAAAGCTGGATGAATATTGCAACTACATTCCAGCGCAGGGAGCACAGCTTCTAAGTCAAGTGACCTACAACCCCTCTCAACCACAACTTCCGACTGGACCCAGAGTGCAGCGACCCCCTCAACCAGAAATGCCACCAACAAGTTATGGAGTGTCCTCACAGCCAGAGATGCAGACACCGTCATCCATGGTTTTTCCTTCCTATCCATCATACGATTCGCAGGGTGGCACACCCCCTTTCGTGATGGACTCATACAACCAACCACGATTTATCTTCCCCCAGTCCACCTTTGTCGCGGGTGGCGGATCTGCTGCGCCCCAGTTCGGTCCTGTTCCCACTTCGACCCAGTTCGGGTATGCTCCTACATTCCTGACCACCCCGCCTCTTCATCATGGTCGGATTGTGTATGCCGACCCCTGCAACATGTACGGGCCCACACGTCCAGCTCGGCCTGCTCCAGATCCGAACTTGTTCTCCCAACCACTCGATGAGGATGATGAGTAGGTCGTCTTGTAACTTATGTTTGTTTCATCTGATTTAGTTTCCATGACATGTGTGCTTAACTCTGTTTTATCCTTCTAATCAGTATGAACATGAGCAAGGTTGATACCTTTCAAACATAGAAGATGCATAAAACATAAATACAGATTAGTCATCGTGCAAATAGATAACAAAGCAGTTGATGAGTTCTTAAAAAGAAGACAACCCCTATCAAACGGACTAACAACACATACTAACAATACATAAGAGATGTAGAAGGAGCATACTGCTCACGAGCCAGATGGACCCGCACTACTGGGGCAACTTCTTCTGTTGTGCCCATACCCTCGACATTTGCCACAACGGACTTGACCTGGGACTCCTAAATCCATCTCATTCCGAATCCTTTGTGATGGAGTTCGCCCAACATCTCGCAGACGCGATTTATCGGCGACCAACCTAGGACCTCCAACTTCTGGCCAGTTGAATGGCTCACCCACAGGCATAAATGTCGGAAGGTATGTCAACGAGTATAACTCCGAAGTAAAGTACCTCTCTACTAATGGCACGAAGGAAAGGCTCTGAAATCTGCAAACCGCCAAGGCATGTGCGCATGGTATCCTCAGCAACTTCCAACTGGCACATGTACATGTCCTGCGATGTAAGTTCACTGTGTATGACCGCCCACTTCTCCTACCTTGTGACCCCCGCGGGTTCAAAATACCCTCAAATATTCCGTTCTGCAAATCATATGATATGACGTGTGCATTTCTTCCAGCTTCCACCATTATTGCTATCTTGTTATCGGTTGACTTCGTCAATGGGAAACCGCCCGAGATGCGAGCGCCAGCTTCCCCTCTCCTCTGCACGAAGTAACTGTTCACCTTATAAAAGGTCTGTCGAACAAGAGCTGTTATCGGAAGACTCCTCCCACCCTTCAGAACACCATTAAAGACCTCAGATAAGTTTGTTGTCATCACACCATACCTCGCCCCCCCATCCTTGGAGATGGCCCACTTCTCTGGCTCAATCGCAGCTAAGTACTCCCAAGCCTCAGGGTTCATCTCCTGGAGGGCGCGACATCCCTTCTCGAACCCGCTTGTGGTGAGCTGGTAAGCAGTCGAGCCAACCATTTCTTTCACCTTCTGATCGTGGAACATGGAGTTCACATTTGACTTCAAGTGTCGAATGCATATTCGATGATGTGAACTCGGCGCCCTCCATCTAGGCAGCTCCTCCATGGTCTTCAGGATGCCTGCATGTTTGTCTGAAATAACACATATTCCGAGTCTCTGAGTGACGCGCCTCCCTATACAATCCATGAACCAAGCCCAGCTATCTCCATTTTCACTCTCCACGATGGCAAATGCCAGAGGGAAAATCTGATCATCTGCATCCATTCCCATTGTAATTAACACAACATGCTTGTACTTTCCATACAGATGGGTGCCATCGATCGATATCAAAGGACGACAGTGTGTAAACCCATCAATGGATGGTGCAAAAGCCCAGAATACACGACCAAATATCTTCTCATGTGGATTTGGTGAATCCAGATGGCACCATTCAACCACTGTTCCCGGGTTTGTAGCTTGTAGCGCAACCATGAACCTTGGCAACTCCGTGTACGACTCCTCCCAATCACCATAGATCTCTGCAATAGCTTTCTGCTTTGCCCTCCAGGCTTTCATATATGAGACAGAAATCCCATACCTTGTAGATAGATGCGAGAGAATAGTACTTAGTTTTGTGTCTTGATCCTCGCGAAGAAATCGAAGAATCTCACCTCTAATGAAACTGGAGGTGACGTTACGATTATCGAACTGCAAAACCTCTCCAACACAATTGGATGCATGAGGTCCACTATATTTGACGACCATCCACATATCAACAGTTCGATCAACACGACGAGCAGATAGACGCCATGTGCATCCACAACTGTCCTTCCTGTCACAAACAACTGTGTACCATTCTGGACTCGCCTTCTTCGTCCTGTATGGCTTACTCATACGCACAGAATACTCGGTCAAATCACATTTCAGCTCCTCCAGCGAGTTGAACACCTGTCCCCGAAAAAACTGTCTTCCGTCATCTAATGGGACGTGTAAATTTAACCCTGGCCATGGAGTTGCTGTCAATGGATCAGCTTCAACTATATTCCAGTTCGGATTAGAGACCTCTCCCCTAATCGCAGCCTCCCTAGTAGCATCATCGTCCTCTTCAGAATTATCCAAGTCATCTTCATGATCAACACCAAGACCATCCACATAGATCTCACTCAGTTGTTCAAACCTTTGTTGAGGTATGTTGCTATGCTCATTCATCCTATATTTTTATTAACAATAAGTTAGTTAATCAACAAATATTAACTTCAAAATCCTACAAGTTCAACAACTTATTCATAATAATAATGACAAGTTCATATAAATCAATATAATTCTCCAACAACCATAAAATCATTATACTCTTTTAGCATATAATCTTATATCTTACTAACTATAAAGATTCAAAACACATCATGCTCGCAATAATAACTACATAATCCTGCGATTTTTTTTAAGGAATCAAAACACATAATCACTCCAAAGCACAAGCATGAGAGACTAGATGTTAAAGATTTCAAACATATTAATCATTCAATTAAGATCGAAAATAAGTCTAATAAGAGAGTGAAACTAACCTTAATGAAATCTTCAGACAACAAGGTGAAAGTATTACCTAACCTTAATGAAATCTTCAACCGGCACTATTTTGAGAGTTTCATGCGAGAGAAGCAAGAGCAAAGAGGAAGAGATGAAGAATAGAAAGGGAGGAAGTTCCGGGTGTGTCATGTATATACCTAAAACGCGGACTGCCTCCGCGCTTTAATGCCAGATTCCCCTAACCTAGTAGGGGGAATCGTAGCAGAGAGCTATGGACCAGAAAAACGCGATCAAGCCCCGTGTTTTATTCGCAATTGCCCTAAAAGAACCTTTGACCAGTTTTTTTTTTTTTACTGAAAAGAGAAACGCGGTCTGGGACCGCGTTTCTCTATTTATCCCCAGCCCCGTCAGCAACAGCTGACGAGTGGGTCCCTATCCAACACAAGAAACGCGGTCCCATACCGCGTTTCTAGTGCCAGCTAGATTATTGTCTTATTTTCTTTAATTTTCTTTTATTTTAAAGGAGAAACGCGATCTGGGACCGCGTTTCTTTCATAAATTTCAAACTTCCTCCCGGGCGCCAATTCTCTCTCATGCTGTATACATAAAACGTGGCCTGGCTCCGCGTTTTTCTGTCCCACCTGCAAAAAATGAATATTTCTGTAATTATTTTGAAACGTTGAATATTTACGTAATTATTTATTTATTTATGAATATTTCAGAAAAAAATTCCAAGCATGGATAAAAATTGTGAAAGTTAAGTGGTACATGTAGGAAAATCAATTCTCTAGAGAAGCTCAAGTACTTTGTACATCTTAAGGTAAACTAAGTAATGTGAAAATTTTCTATAAAGTTTTCTTTGAAATGTTTCCAGAGCTGCCTTTAAAGTTTCAAGAAGATGCAACCTCTAGAGAAACACTTGCTTTCCAGACAACAAACATTTGCACAAAACAAACCGAATGTTTGATCGGTTTAGGAACATCACCCAAAGGCTAGGTTTAATGCAGTAAATAAATATTTTGAAATAGGCGCTTCGAATATACCTCTTCGTAAACACAAAATGTTCTTGCAGATGCAATTTCTGCATTATAGATAGATTTATCCAGAACAGTCGACTGGACACACTGATAACCAATATGCGAAACCTGGAGAGACAATCTGAAGGAAATCAAACTTTCACCATCTTCCAGTGAAACATGATTGACATACATACCAAAACAACATCTTACAATCTCACAAATTGCAATAAGGTGCAACTATGTGTTATGGTTTTTATGGTAGCATATACAAGTGTGTTCCATATTGGTATATTTCACTTAATCAAGGCACACTAAAGTGCCTCAATGTCATCAAATGAGCCTAGCTTCTCTCATCATATAGTCGAGAAATTCAATGTACAATACTACAGTGCTTTGATCACAACACAAGAATTCAGTGCTTCAAACAAGGAAGATGACATATTGTTGTGAGCCTAATTTGCCATGTTTTACACTTACTTTTATATCGATTTCTGCATACATTTCATACATTTGGGTTAGAATAATACAGAATCTGTGTAGTTTACACTTATTTGGAAATACATGGAGGTCTACACAAGTTTTTGTTATAATTCGCAGAAATCGGACGCACTTTGGAGCTTAAAGGAAAGTCATGAAGAAGCTAAAAATGGTGCAGCTGGAGTAAACGCCATTTTTCACCATTCTTCGTTCTGAATCAAGCTTTGATGCCTTCATGAGAGTTGTAGCCCTCGGAAAGATCTTTCCAACGCATGGTCATATGCGTCAATCCGACGAACGAGGACTAGGGAAAGTGCGTTTCAAGAACAGAGCAGAAAGCTGATAGACTTACTCGATATCGAGTAAAACTACTCGATATCGAGTAACCCATATCGAGAAGGAGCACCAGAAATCGACAAAGGAAGCATGGAACTGGAGAAGGTTAGTCGATATCGACAAGATTTGGTCGATATCGAATAAACCCCAAGTCGACTTTGCGTCCAGAAGCCGGAATCGAGTTGCTGAGCACAAGACGAGAAAGTGCTACTCGATATCGAGGAGTCCTAGTCGATATCAAGTAAATCCCGGGAGCCGACGTCGAGCTAATCCGAGTCTTGTTAAGGTTCTATCCCGAAGCCAATGGTGATATTTTCGAGACCGAATTCTATCCGATTCTATCAAGTTACATCATGAAGGAGAAAATTTATCCACGTGAAGACACTTTAGATATAATTTCCTATTTTAGATTTAATTTCATTATAGCTTTTATTTATCATTATGCTTTTAGATATAGTTTTAGATATAGATATAGATATTCTATCCTTGAGTAGCAAGGAATAGAAGGCTATAAATAAAGCCCATGGGGCTGATTTTAGATAAATTCAATTTCAGTTAGAGACAAGTAGTTCCACAGACACAGTATTAGGAGTTCGAAGGTTTTAGGGTTTTGGCGTTCAACGAGAGTTGGATCGCCAGGATTGTAAAGTCTTTTGAATTTAGTTTAATGCAAGTTATTTCCTTTCAATCGATGATGTCTGAGTTTGCGATGAAGCGCGAGTAGTCCACCCACTTCTAGGGTTGGGGCGAGGCCGACGATAGCCATGCGTGTTTGAGGTCAAAGATCTGACTTTTATCATATTTTGAGCATCTACTACTTGTTTATGTGTTTATTACCCGTCTAATGGAGATCCATGTTAACAACTTGGATTATAAACATAAAATCGGTAGAGACAATTAGGGTTTCTTGAAAGAGTTGTCTAATTGTTGGAAAAGGCGTAAGCCTGTCCTTTGATGCAATTCACATAATTATCTGTTTATCTCTGCCTTATGCATGCTTGGTTATCGTTGTTGCAAACCCCAATCTTGGAAGCCTTTTACATACAGTTTATTTCGAGAGTCCCAAAGCATTTGCCTTTACTTTATTTCTTGTTTCGTTTTATTCTCTGTCTACTCGATCTCGACCAAGCCGGGTCGATCTCGAGTTACTGATTCTCGATCTAGCATCGTTGTACAAGACAAGCCGAAGTCGACGAGGTGTCTACTCGATATCGAGTAGCCTCTAGTCGATATCGACTACACCCGGTGCTTGCTGCTGCGATGTGTTCGACTGTCCGATCTTCTGTCGACTACCCTAGTCGAGATCGAGGACCCTGTTGTCGACTTCTGATAGTGAGATTTCACCGCTGCCTAGGATCCGCTGATACGCTTCCTCGTGGATCGATCCTGACTTCCCACTGCTGCATCAGGATGAGGTCTTGTAATTATTTGCAAGGGACGGAATCGGGTTTGCTGTGATTTATTTATATTTAATTTGCAATCTCGATTTCCTCCTATCAACACATATAAAGGTTAGACAACATTTCCCCATACCAAACTATCAACCTAGTTTTCTCCCATGAAAGATATTGCCATATGAACTTCAACATTGTCATAAAAACAACTAATACTAGTATTTATTTCCACTGCTCAATTATAACTTATCCATTTCCCCATACCAAACTATCAAAGATCTTTGACAAAATCCCTTGGAATTGTACTGCTTGCAAACTATCACAATTAGCTATTCCCCTTTGGAATTGTACTCCTATCCAGTAATTTTAATCACAATTTACTACAAGGTTCTTAAGAATTCCACTAAATTCAACTCAATCAGAGTTCATCTATCAAAATACTAAAGAATGAGGAAAAAACAAACAGGCAAACATACGAAAGACAACTAGCTGCTAACACCCCTCGGCACAGGCAACTGAGATCATAATACGAACACAGCAGGATATTTTGCACCCAAAATTAAAGTTTAGACTGCAATGAACCCAGTTATTACAGAGATACGCAGTAAACAAGCTATTATACCTTTTTCCGCTCCGAATTCGAAGGTGCCTTGATTAAAGGGGTAACAGTGTCATAAAAACAACTAGATTCATGCCCGGCTGAACTCTTGAATATGTAAATATATAGATACGGTGGTTAAACCAAGGGTACAAAAATAAATACGGAACAAGACTCCACAATTGTATCTCTCACCTTCTATCTTACCCTCAATCCTAACCCATCCCGTTAGCTAGATTCATGCCCGGCTGATCCATATTATAAAAGCATATAAAACCATAATATTATATGCAATTATAATACGGGGCCGAGCATGAAGAGAATCCAATAGTAACGGAACGGGTAAGAGAAAATAAACTCCCCTCATTATAATTCCACTCAATTACCACTCTAATATCCGACCCAACCAGACTAACTAAATTGTCTAACCCCTAATATCCGGTCCAACAAAGAGATATCAACCTCTAGTATGACAGCAAAACAAATCCTCACTATATCTCACAAAAGTATGACAGTAGAACAAATTAAACTCCACCCAGCTTGAGAAGCAAAAGAAATCAGCCTCTAGCACCACACCGCAGCCAGATATGCGCCCCAGCTGCCACACCAGTCTCCATTCCTTTGTGACAGCAACGACAACAGTCCACCCCACCAAAACCTCAACGCCAGATTGCAGGAGCCCATCACAGCCCCTCCGATCTACACATTCTACTAACAATCCCTAAATACTAATTTGCAATTTATGGACACAAACTAGCTTAATTCAACATGGGTTTAGACAACACAAGAGAGAGGTTCACTTACTTGAGAGAACGTTCAAGAGGAGAGGCTGAGCAGGAGCAACGGTGACAGAGTTAGGGTTGAGCAGAGGAGAGGCGGCGAGGCTGAGCAAGAGCAACGACGGCGAATTAGGGCCGGCGCTTTAACAAAGAGGCCTGGGAGGGCTGCTGGTGCTTCAACGAAGAGGCATGGGAGGGTCGTCGGCGCTTCAACGAAGAGGAGCGAAGAGGTCGAGAAACTGAGGGCCGCTAGGAGCAAATTGCTCGATTAGGGCCACCGAAGAGGAGCAGCCAACAAGATCCCGACGAGGACCGCCACAGTGAAGACCGCCGCCGACGAGGAGTGGAGGGCCGCCGGCTGATTTGAGGGACTGAGGGCCGCGACGAAGAGTGGAGAACTCTGAGAACTGTTTCGAGGGCTTGGGTTGGGAGAGACAGCGAACCCTTCTTCTTTCCTAAAAATATTACTCCCTCCGTTCCAAAATAGATGGGCTTTTACTTTTTAGCACGCTTTTTAAGGAGCGGAAAACTCTATAAAATATTACTTTTTTAATTCAAATTTTTATACTATTTGATACTTATTACTAATAAGTACCTAATTATATAAAAAAAATTAATTAAAAAATAATATTTCATGGAGTTTTTCGCTCCTTAAAAAACGTGCTGAAAAGTAAAAGACCATCTATTTTGGAACGGAGGGAGTAATATTTTTTATGTCGGAAATAAAAAGCTCATTTATGCCGGATATTTATATTTGGTATAAAAAATGTCTAGGTAATTTTATTCGGTTTTTTATGCCGGATTCTCATATTATATATGCCGGATAAAAAAATTAACACGCCTGGCATAAATAATTAGAGTCTTTTAATATTTCGTTGTCATTTATGCCAGACATAAATTATAATAGCCATATATTTATTTTTCAGTATTTAAGAGAATAAAATAAAACCATTTTAAGGTATTTATTTCGGAAATTAAACATCCGGCATAAATAATTATGTAATAAAATCTCAATTTTGAACTAGTGTTTATGTTTTGTTCTTTTATTCACATGCATGTGGTTTTTCGATCATAATTTTTCAGATCTTATTAGTTATTATGTTGTCATTAACTAGTTGGAAAAGGCAAACAAGAAAGAAGCTGCATTTATTTCAACATTTTCCAAAAAGAAGCAAGAGATAGCATGCTTGAAGGTAATGTTTTTTTCTCATTCTATTATTTCTTCAAGATACTTGATAGCCATTCTATTATTTCGTCAAGATACTTGATAGAAATATATATCTAATTAACAGGGAATGCAATTTTTTAGTCCTTTATAAGAGAATTGCTTATAACTTTAAGTTATTTCTGTGCATACTTTGATTATTCTATTATTTCTTTACGCAGTTTGCGAATTCAAGTACTTGTCTATTAGAGTAACATACCTTTGCTGCTTTGAAGAACACATGAATGTATGCTTGATAGCTCATGATACAGCTTTGTTGTATGACAATACTTAGCATGTTACTCAGCTTTGTTGTATGATTTAATACTTTGCATGTGACTTCATTATTTGGTTCTATTGGAGAGATCTCATGTTCGTTGATTATTTTAGAGTTGGATTGTTCTAGAAATGTTTGAGATGAATCTAGTTTTCAAACAACGGGTATGTTCCTTGGCTTCCATTGTTAAGACAGTAAAAAAATCGTGGGGGCTTTCTACTCGATTTAGTATCGAACCGGATAGAAAATCCCCATTTATTTTTAATAAAAAAACAACGTTTCTCAGGATTTTTTTTAAAAACTCCCGAGAGAGTTAAAAGTACCCCAATTCACCTATTTCTCGGGAGTTTTTATAAAAACTCCTGACCGAGAATTGTTTCTCGGGAGTTTTTATAAAACTCCTGAGATATATTTATCAGCCAACGAAATAAAAGGAGTTGAAAAACTCCCGTTAGCTTTGTAAAAAAACCCTGAAAGACGTCTATTCTGTACTAGTGTAGTATGACTCCCGCGTCATGACACATAATTTTTTATAAATAAAATCTTAATAATATGTTAAAGTAATGTTATAAAATAATAGTAAAAGTTCAAATAATTAAATGTTTTGAATTAAATCCATTGGTTAAAAAAATTTAAAGTAGTATATACAGATATATATAGATATAGATATAGATAACTGATACTACCTCCGATCCACAAAGGATGTCGTTGGACTTTTTAACACGTATTTTAAGGATTTAAAAACTATATAAAATATCAACTTTTTTAAAAAAATTTTTTACAACTTGATATTTGTTGGTAATAAGTATTAGATTATAAAAAAAAATAAAGTTAATATATTATATAGTTTTTAGCTCCTTAAAATACGTGTTAAAAAGTCAAACGATATCCTTTGTGGATCGGAGGGAGTATTAATTTTATATGTACTTACTATTAATTTTATGTTTTAAATTAATCTCATTAAAGCTTAATTATAATTGGCTAGGAGTCCTAAAAATAAGGGAGGTGTGCCACCTCATCTATTAGACTTCTCTGGTAATAGTTAGATATTGTGGAAAGATGAGAAATATAACCATCCCACATTGATTATAAAGGGAATCCAAGTCTTGCATATAAGCCAGTGGACTACCCCACCTAACACCAATTGGTTTTAGGATGGAACCCAACTCGGCTTGTGTGCTCGGCTTGGTTGTTGCGCGTGATGCACTTGGGAGTGCGTGCCCCCCCCCCCTCCCACGGCTTGTGTGCTCGGCTGGGTGCGGTGTGGTTTGGATTCCTGGTCTATTGGTTGGCCGGCCATAAGACTTAAGTCGTCAAGTGCAACTGCATTAATGCGTGGCCAGGCAGTTGCACTCGATGGGGTGTGTGGAATGATGGGAAATATAACCATCCCACATTGATTAGAAAGGGAATCCAGGTCTTGCATATAAGTCGGTGGCCTACCCCACCTAACACCAATTGGTTTTAGGATGGAACCTCACTCGGCTTGTGTGCTCGGTTTGATTGGTGCGCGTGATGCGCTTGGACGTGCGTCGTTTATAAATATCACTTCTTCCATACATTAATTGTAGATGAATCATGCACAAAAACGGTAGACTCTATTGATACAGGAAAAGGAGACAGCACATACTACTAGAATTTTGTTATTTAACATCGGTTTTTAAAATTTTATGATGTTGAAAATAAAACAGACATCACACTATTTTTTGACCGATGTTAAAAATAAGTTTTTGGAAAAAAAATAAGCTTGGGACAAATCCCGCCCATATGAAATAATTTAACACTTATAAAATTTTTAAGAAAAAAGGGTCACTTTTCACTTTTCAGTACTCCCTCTTCCATTCCCCTCGTCATTCCCTCTTCCAAACCCAAACTCGCGACTCTGCCTCTCCGCGACAACGACAACCCTTTTCCTCCTCCAACTCCTCCCTGTTCACTGGTTCACCCCCAACCCCTTCCTCCTCCAATCTCGCCGGCTTGGGAACTGAGGGTGGCTCCGGTGGGGATGTAGGCTCTTCGGCGAAATCCCGCTTCTCGTCTCTCGTCCCCATCTCTCAGGAGGGAAATCCCTTCTGGCCCTTCATTGTCGTCGTGTCTCCGGTGCGGCGTCGTGTGTCCGGTGGGTGGCCTCTGGTGGTCTCTCTCGTCGTCGAAGCCGAGCCGGACACTGCCTCTCCGTTGAAGTATTCCCAAGAATTCAGGTAATGAAATTGATTTTAGGGCTTTCGGGTAATGAAACTGATTTTGGTTAGGGTTTTTGTTTCCTTAGTTGACTTGGATTTAATTGTGTATTCGTCTCTTTGTGAGGAAAGGATGAAACACGAATTTGGTTTGAGTACAATTCTTTTTCGGTCGTAATTTAGGGTTTGCACTCGCCATTTTGAGTTCTACTGGACTAGGTGGAATTGATCCCCTTTTGGTGCCGGGCTGTCGAAATCGTCATTGCCTCTCCATTGAAACTGAGTCGGGCTGTCGAACTCCGCCACTGCCCCTTCGTCAACAGTTGAAAGGTATAGTTTCGATTTCTTCAAATTGGGTATTGGGCGATGATTATACTCTAGCGTGCCTTATGTCTGTCATTCGTTTGCTAGCTATTCAAACAAACCTTATATGTTCTTCTTTTCCGTCTTAGACCTTATATATGATGCTTGGTGCATTGGATGTTTGGATGTAATGTTTTGCTGTCATCAAATGTGGTTTTAATTTTGAATTTCTATGGGTCCATATATAGTTTACTGATTCTGATGTGGTTTTAATTGATCAATATGTAGCGCCTAGTAAGAAAGAGGCATACCTTTAGTCACTTATGTCTTATATGATATCTTTTTAACACTTTGATAGTAGTTTGTGAGGATGTCATTTTGATATGCATTATTTTGTTTAGGAGAGATCATAGTTCTGGGGATTTAGCTTTTTTTTATGGGGAAAAAACTTGAATCTCTAGGAGCTGAAATGATGTTGATCGTAACTTCATTAAGTTTCTTTAGTGGAAGCCATGTTGATGGATGTACTTTTTGCAGATATTAGTAGAAAATCTTATATATTGAGCGCCTTCTGATAAACTTGGGGAGACTTCAATCTCTGAATGTAATGACCTTGATGACAACAAGATTAGTGTCTTGCCGGGTGAATGTAAATTTCATGATCATTGACAAGGTTTGTTCTTTGAGTTCTCATGCATCGAGACTACAATTATGCTTGATGATTTGTGGAGTAGCCTGCCATGGTTTCTTCTATGATGTGATTTTTTTTTGTATGCCTATATCAGATAGAACTCCTTTACATAAATGGTCACTGGTTGATGATTATAATCTCATAAAACTTGGCCATCTTTTGTCATGAGCTTGACCTTTGCCCCATGGCCCCCATCAGATAATGTTAACATGCTTGAACTAGAAAAGTGGACTAGTCTGAATGCTGTACATTTAAATTCATAGATCTTTCTTATTGTTTATGGGTTTTACTAAATATATTTTCTGATGCAATTGAGATTTTGTTTAATTTTTCTGCAGGTTGTCGATATAATACATTCATTAGAGCAACCTGCTGGTAGAAAGGTTTGGATAGTTTCTTTTACTATGGTTTAAAATTTGAAAGCTGCATACACCATTATTTTCTAAGTTTGATCTGAATGGCTATCAATGGATTCAAAATATTAAATTACCAAGACTACTAGTTGTTTAAGAGTGTTTGTTACTATAGATTCTTATGTTTTTTTTAATTTTATTTCCCTGCCTCATCTTATAATCCAAGTGTTGCTTAGGCCGTTGTAAGGGTGCTCAGTCCTTTGCCTTGACTGATATTCCTGTGATTTGTTTTTAATCAAGTCTTAATATCGTGTTCTAAAGTATCTTACTAAACAAAAAATTTCCTATTCTTAGGGGCATAAGCGTGATGTGGTTGATGATCCCTCTGTAGCCAAATCCCAACTGCTAAGAGCAATCATGAATATTGCGCCATGGGTAGGGTCTCTCCTGGTGTGGAATAGAAACCAAACATATAGAAATTTGCGGTATGCTACTACGAATTTTCGGACGATTGTAGAAGCAGAAAAAAGGTTTGTGGTACTTCTACTTAAATAGATTTAGTGTAATCCATTTTGTTATAATATACTGCAGCAAGGTTTGAGATTCTGTGTTAACTTGCCCAAGACTGAAGTTCACCGAGGCTGTTTATTTTGTTCAAATTAAGTATTCACATGCTTGTTTCTTGGAGGAAAATCTCCAAAGGCTGACTTTTTTATGGCTCTACATGTGGCTGTTGCTAACTCGCCTAATTTCTTGACCTTTACTTTTTCAGTCAGCTAGTTCTTATAAATGAACAGCCAAACAAAGAGGAAAAACAATCCACAATAGTTAGAAAACTTCAATGTTTGCAAAGTTTCTTTTTTAGATTTGTGCAGGTGTCTCATTTTATCCATTTAAATCTGTTATTTTCTTTTTCATTTTCCTGATTCGACACAATTTCTTAGCTTAGTTATTTTTTCCTATCTTAGAAAGTCACCAATTGCTTGGAGTGAAATATGAAACTGATCAGTTTATACTCAGTTGTGTTTTTTTTTTTTTTTTTGCAGAATCATTTATTTATTTATTGGGTGAATATAAGGGTGATTGTGAACGGTACCTCCGAAAACATGAATGTGATCATGATCTTGGCTATCCATCTCATTTGTCAAGGTAAAGCATTTTATGGATTCCTTTCCCTCAACATTTTAACATTCTTCTTTGCAATTTGTGGGCTAATTTTCTTAGGCAAAGTAATGGTTTGGAATCAAAAGAAACACAAGTAAGTTTAGCATGAAATTTGAACGGATTGTGTGTCTGTACTTATCCTAATCTTACAAAAACTCCTTTTAACACGCCATAAACATATGCTCTTTCCTTACTACTTTGTTCGTTATCATTTCTTCTTGTCAGGATGAGAGTGGTTTGGATAAATATGACCAAGATGGAAAACTTAGGATCCATACGGATGGTACGGGCTTTATCAGTGAGGAACTTGCTCTAAGTTGTTCGCATAACTGCCTTAATTCTTTTTTTTTTTGGATCCCACGTGCTCTCTATCTCATAGATGTCTTGTGCTTGTTTTTCTCTCTCTCTCCCTCTCTCTTGTTCATGTTGTTGGCCTTGAGGCATGGTAAGGGTGTGATTTATGGTGCCGGGTATAGATCTCCTCTTATATTGTATTATACTTTCTCCAGCCGAATAGTTACCTTATTAATATAGGATGTGCAACCTTTAACCTTGGTGTCCAAACATGCCAATTTTGTTCATAATACTAAGTAGTCAAATGTAGTGCACCGTGTGGCATTTGAGCTTTGTTTTTGAAGACATGTTCTCTTTGGTTGGTATTGTGGTACTTTGATCTGGTGTATGTGTATATATAGACAAGATATTGAGTTTATGAACCAAATGGATTTGGTTCATAAGTTAGCACGTCGTATATGTTCTCTTTGGTTGGTATTGTGGTCTGGTGTATGTGTTTATATAGACATGATATTGGGTTTATGAACCAAATTGCTTCGTTTCATAAGCTAGCACATCGGGTTTACGGGAAAAAGATATTGGTTTATTGTAACGAAAGACATCACTTTTATGAACTAAACACACTAGTTTTACGTACTAAAAACATCAGTTTTACAAACTAAACACATCAGCTTTACGTACAAAAAAAACAGTTTTACGAACTAAGCACATCATTTTTATGAACTAAACACGTCATTTTTACGAACTAAACACACCAGTTTTACGAACCTAACACATCTGATTAATTAATAATTTAGGATGTCTTTACTATATATAAACAATGGTTTTAATACCGAAAACGATTTCACTATATGCAATAACATCGGTTTTGTATTTATTCTAAATAGCCAAATTTTGCATGGAAAAATAACATTACAAATTATAGAGAGAAAATGAATATACATATGTAGGGTTTCTATACGTGATGTCTCTTTCATATTAAAACATTGTTTTTATAATTAGAAACGATGTTATAAATAATATAGACATCGGGTTCTGACCGATGTGAAAAACTTTTGACTTTTTACATCACCCACATAGACATCGATTTTTTTGAAAGACATCGGCTATTATCCGATGTTAAATAACAAATTTCTAGTAGTGACAGGTGTATCTATCTCGAGTCTCTGGCATAATGAACCATATGAAAGCATATGGTGAGAGAATGAACAATAAAACAGTGGTGAACTAAGTGTTGAGAAGTCTTTCAAAGAAGTTTGATCATGTTGTGGTTGTTATAGAGGCGTCACAGGACTTGTCTGTGTACAAGTTTGAGGAACTAACAAGTTCCCTACAAGCTCACGAGGAGAGACTAAGTAGAACCATTTAGCAAAAGGAAGAGGCACGACGAATCTTCAAGCAGAGGTAGTCATAGAGGAAGAGGAGGCTACAGATGTGGCTATAAAGGATGTGGTGGCAGAGGTCATGGTAGAGGATCAACAAGTGGATCAAGAAGGGGTCATGATGGTGAGTCGGGAAGAGATCAATGGAATGACTCAAGTAGGAATCAAGGAAATGAGCCAAGATCTCACAAAGGTAACATTCAATGTTACTACTGCAAGAAGTATGGCCAAAAGGAAGCCTTTTGTTGGAAGAAATAAGAATATGAGCAGAAGAATGCAAATTACTCAAAAAATGCTGACAAGAAGAATAGGTTGTTCATGGTATTTTCTTTAGTGTCTGAAAATGCAAATGATGTGTGGTACCTTGATAATGGATGCTCTAACAACATGTCAAGTTCAAGGAGTCTGTTCATAAAGCTTGATGAAGCTAAGAAAGGCAGAGTCAGGCTTGATGATAACAAAGTGTTGCAGTCAGAAGGAATGGGGACCATTGTCATCCGAAGTGTTCAAGGTGGTGCAAAGGTTCTAATTGATGTTCAGTTTCTGCCTGGATTGACTCACAATTTGATAAGTGTGGGACAATTACAGGTCATTGGATACTCCTTGTTGTTTGATGATGATGAGTGCAAGATCAGAGATAAAAAAGCTAGTCATCTTGTTATGAGAGTGTCAATGACCAACAATAGAATGTTCACACTTGATCTGTCGGCAAATGAGAATCGATTTATGATTCCAAAGGAGGACAATGATACAAGGTTATGACATTTGAGGTATAGTCATATCAATTTGCAGAGCCTGAGAATGCTAGACACTAAAACAATGGTACAAGGGTTTCCAAAGATTGGATATCTTGTTTTGTGTGAAGGGTGCTTGTATGGGAAGCAAAGCAAATGGTCATTTGCAAATAGAGAAGCCTAGAGAGTCAATGATTGTCTAGAGTTGCTTCATGTTGATCTTTGTGGGCCAATGCAAACTGAATATCTCAGAGGGTGCAAATATTTCTTAATCATTACTGATGATTTCAGCAGGATGAGTTGGGTTTATTTTTTTGAAGTACAAGTCAGAAGCATTTGAGAGCTTTAAGAAGTTTAAAGTTCTTGCAGAAAAGCAATCAGGCAAGCAAGTCAAGGCCTTGAGAACATATAGAGGAGGAGAATTGATGTCTTCTGAGTTGGCTACTTTTTGTGATGAGCATGGGATAAGAAGAGAATTCACAACTCCCTATACTCCATAGCAAAATGTAGTTGATGAGAGGAAAAATAGAACTATGGTTGAAATGGCAAGAAGCATGTTGAAGGCAAGAAATGTGCCTAAACAGTTCTAGTGTGAGGCAGTTGCTATTGCAATGTATGTCTTGAATAGATCTCCAACAAGAGTTGTGTTGAACAAGACACCATTTGAGGTGTGGAGAGAAAAGAATCCATTTTGCATCATTTGAGGGTATTCGGATGTGTTGTTTATGCCTTGATAAACCTAAGATCAAAGCTAGATATATAAGAAGGCTGAAAAGTGTGTGTTCATTGGATATGCCTCCTAATCTAAGGCATAAAAGTTGTTTGATCCAATGAAAGGAAGAACCATCACAAGTGAAATGTGGTTTAATGAAGAAGCTGAGTGGGACTGGATGAAAGACAAGTGTGGTACGTTGTGACAAAAAAGATCATTACAGATGATAACTCTTTTGAGAAGGTTGAAGCCCTTGATGATGTAGATGATGTTGATAATTAGAATGTTGAGTCTCTTGCAACTCCAGAAACACAAGTCAGTTCATCCAGCAACCAGAGATCATCTCCCTCGAGTTCATCCAGTGAATCCCCTCTAAGAAAATTTAGATCTCTAGTATATATCTATGACAGTTGTGGGTTTGCACTAGTAGCTACATATCCTGAGAGCTTTTATGAGGCTAAGAATGAAAACAAATGGCAATCTTCTACGGAGAAGGAGATGAGATGCATTCAAAAGAATGAAACCTGGGAGTTGGTGGAGTTAGCTTAGGGAAAGAATGCAATAGGCTTGAAGTGGGTTTTCAGGACGAAGTACAACATAGATGGAGGTGTGCAGAAGCATAAGGCTAGGCTAGTAGAGAATGGCTATGCACAACAAGAGGGAATTGACTATAAGGAGACATTCTCACATGTTGCAACGCTTGAGATAGTGAGGATTGTTCTAGCTCTGGCCGCTCAATGGAAGTTTCCAATCTTCTAGCTTGATATGAAATCAACTTTCCTAAATGGAGAGGTGAAAGAAGAGGTTTATGTTGAGCATCCTCAGGGCTTTGTGAGAGATGGAGAAGAGATGAAAGTATACAGGTTGAAAAAGGCATTGTATTGCTTGAAACAAGCTCCAAGAGCATGGTACAACAAAATTGACGTGTTCTTCTTAGAGAGTGGATTTGAAAGGAGCGAAAATGAACCAACTCTATATGTGAAGAGGAAGGACAAAGGTGAGTTCATTGTGGTAGACATGTATGTAGATGATATCATATACTTCAGCTCTTCATCAAATATGTTAGATGAGTTCAAAGGAACTATGACGAGGGAATTTGAGATGACAGGTCTTAATTTGCTGCAATACTTATTGGGTTTAGAGGTTAAGCAAAGCAAATATAGGATATTTCTGTGTCAAGAGAAGTATGCAGGAGATATGTTGAAGAAGTTCAAGATGGAAGGATGTGAAGTTGCTTACACGTCTATGAATACTAATGAGAAGTTGTAGAGGGATGATGGTACAACAAAGGCTGATGAAAAAAGTGTATAGAAGCCTTGTTGGTGGACTAAATTATCTTACTCGTACGAGGCCTGATATTGCATATTGTGTAAGTGTGATTTTGAGGTATATGCACAGTCCCACCAAGCAGCACTGGGACCAACAAAGAGAATTTTGAAGTATCTTGCGGGCACTCTAAAGTTTGGCATTTTGTATGACAGAGGGGAGAAGTTTAAGTCACAAGGTCATATGAATAGTGATTGGGCTGGTTGTTTGGATGATATGAAGAGTACTTCAGGGTTTTTGTTCATCTTGGGTTCAAGATCTATAACATGGAGCTCTAAGAAACAAGAGATCATAGCTCTATCATCCTTAAAGGCAGAGTATGTTGTTGTTGGAGCTGCTGCTAGACATGCATTATGGATTAAGAAGCTATTGTTCGATTTAGGATGTGATCACACTAAGGCAATTGAAGTTTGGCGTGACAACAAATCAGCAATAGCCATGACAAAGAACCCAACATTGTATGCTCGTACAAAGCACATTGATGTGCAACATCGTTTCATCAGGGAGCTTGTGTCTAAAGAGAAGGTTGTGCTCAAGTTCTGTGGGACTAATACGCAAGATGTAAACCTGTTCACCAAAGCCTTGAGTGGTGCCAAGCATCACTTCTTTGTGGAGAAAATTTGAATGAAGGAAATGTGAATTAAGAGGTGGTGTTGAAATGTAATTCACATTTTATGTCTAAGACTAAGTTTATGTTAGTTGGTTATCTTAGAACCATATTTCTAGAAAACCACCGAAGGAAGAACAAGAACCACATAGGGTTATATGTGTTCAAATTAGAAAGAGAAAAACGCTCTAAACGTTCCCTTCTGAACGTTTTCGGTGTTTCATGGAAAGTTGTTCTCAGCCGTCGGGGCCGTCCGACGACCCGCCGGACAATATGCAATCATGGAAGGACAAGCTATTGGGTGGCGCCAACTTTGGGGAAGGAATGATAGAGGTCTACTATGTGGCAGAGAAGGTTACAGTGTCGTTTCCGAGTGGTGCTGACGGTGAGCCTGTTATCGATATTCCTCAGGAGGTTATGTCGGCCCTGGAATCTGTTTAGCAATCTTCTCTGAACATGAAAGTCCTCGGTGGGTTCATACCATGCACTACCATGGATAAGAAACTACGAGAGATCTGGACGCCTGTTGGGAAGCTTTTTCTAACGGACCTACCAAAGGGTTATTATGTGGAGAGAATTGACAATGAGCATGACTACTTCGAGGCTCTAACTGGTGGCTCGTAGTCTTTGTTTGGGCACTATCGGATCATAAAGGCCTAGACTCCGTGCTTTAACCCGCAAACGAATACCATCTCGATGTCTCCTGCTTGGGTGAGAATTGCCAATCTTCCCATCGCTTTTTATGAAGAAGGGATTCTGAGGAAAATTACTTCAGGGATTGGAAAACTGCTCAAAGTGGATATGTGTACGCTCTGCACAAACCGTGGTCGTTATGCTTAGGTTTGTATCGAAGTTGACCTACCAAAACCTCGAAAAGGCACGGTGATTATCAATGTCAGCACCTATTTCTTGGAATACGAAGGACCGCACATGATTTGTTTCAAGTGTGGGAGATTTGGGCATTTGGCTATGTAGTGTTCTTTGGGGGCGGCGATGAAGGAGACTAAGAAGGGGCCGTAGTCTCTTGCTCAGGGGAAATAAGATGGAAACCGCGGCACGGGTAAGGGAGTTGAGAACTAATCGGAAGAGAGGATGGAAATGGATGAGCAAGTGGAACAATCGGGGGGGTCGGTATGGGCCTTGGATGGAAGTTTATCGCCGGCGCCGGAATCAGAGGAAGGCTAGGGGTGCTACCGGGGGAGCTAAGACCAACGGTCATGTGACCTGAACTCCTCGGGATCGACCAGGATTAATGAGAGTAATGAGGAGAGAAGGGAAGAAGAAGTTAATGAGGATTCCATTAATGAGAAAGAGGCGCACGAGGGAAGTGGAAATCCCAAAGATGAAAAAGATAACGGCAAGAAGGTGATGGAAGAGAATTTGGAGTCTGATAGGGCAACGGGTGTCAAGACCTCCGTTAGAGATGACATGGCTGTGGAAACTGGGCCAGAAAAAAGAAGTGGGTCAAATAAGAAAGGAGGAAATAAAAGTAAAGGAAATGGGCCTAAAATTGCTGACCCAACTAGGGCGAGAGAGAAAGCGAGGCGGAGGTGAGAGTGAGAGTAAGATCGAGATAGGGCTGAGAGAGAGAGAGGGAAGCAATGAGCGAGAAGGTGAGCTGGCCAGAGAAGGGAGGATGAGGTTGGGGATGCAACGGTGAAGGGAGAGCGAGTAGGGGCGGCGGGGGAAGTCTAAGAGAGAAGACGAAGGTTGAAAAAGGTCTTCCGTGTGGGGCCCGCTCCATCTGTTTTCTACTCATCCGTTTCGATAAAAACTTTTTGCTATTTATACACGTTTTTTAAGGTGTGAATAACTATATGAAATAATAATTTTTTAAAATATATTTTTTGATAATCTCATACTTATTGGTGATAAGTATAATATTATTAAAAAAATATTAATATTTAAAATAGTTTTTATCGTTCTAAAACTACGTGCATGACTTGAAAAAATCACTTAAAAGAAAACGGAGGGAGTATTTTGTTTTCAGAACTTGATACGTTATGAGGCCCGTGAGGGCTTTGGGTCGGGAAGGGGAAAAGTAGGGGTGGGCACGGGACGGGATTAGACGGGACGGGGCCCGTCCCGCTTAATTTTTTCGGGACGGAATTAACCCAATTTTTCAAAAATCCCACGCGGGCCTTATCCCGCACGGGACGAGCCTTGTCCCTCGTAAAAATAAAAGGTCAAAATAATCCAAATATCCAATATTCATCATTCAACATTGTATAAACCTGAGACTGGCGTTTTTAAACTTAATTTTGATGGCACAAAATCTCTATCTGGTTCAGCTTTGCAGGGTTTGTTATGAGAGATGATGATGGTAGGGTGATTGCGTGCGATGGCAGACGGTGTCTGCGATCCAAGCTGAAGTAATTGGTCTGTAAATTGGCATGTTGGAAGCTCGTAGGCTGGGAATCCGAAGAGTTGCGGTGGAGGGAGACTGCTAGTCTTTCAAACTTGTGGTTAAACTCCACTTTTTTTACAAATAAACTTTTTTTTCGTCCCATCGGTGTTTATATTATTCGATAATCTTTCAAACTTTATTTTACACAAATTTTCAATTTCAACTGTTTTTAAATTTTAGCTACTTTTTTAACTCCGTCTCATACGGACCCTCAATGTTCAATTCATTTGTTTTATTTTTTAAAATTTCCGTAATAATTACAAGACACGCATCATTTTGTGGGCTTAATAGTCCGTTCCATCTGAGTGAATATATCATTTAATACAAGACAATTTTTTTGAGGCGAGTCAACTCTGGTTGTACCACTATCCAATAACGTCCTTTTGGACGAGATCGTCGATTGTTGCACAAGATCTCCAACCCACGAAGTTTGCCTCAAGACCGAGATGAGCAAAGTGGTCCGCCACCCGGTTGCTCTCCCTGCAAATGTGAGAGAAGGAGATTGCGTCAAAGGCACGGCTGAAAGCGATGATGTCAGAGATGTTCGTCTCGATCTCCCAAGGACATGTCCGACACCCCCTCAGAACATCAATCACCGTAAGACAATCGTCTTCCACCTCAAGAGGCGATAAAACTCCCTTAAGTGCTTCCGAGAGTCCATGAAGAAGATCTCGAGTCTCCGCCTGCAATGTCGAAACCTGAATGCAACCGTAAACGCCACACATGAGCGGTCTTCCGAGAGAATCACGAATCACAAATCTGCAAACAATATAGCTAGAGAGAAGTTTAGTGGCATTAAAATTTAGTTTCACAAGATATTTTTTCAGTCCAAAGAAGATTTTGATTTGAGTGTTATAAACAAATAACCTTATTTTTTTAACTTTCGAAATTTCGTGCCACCGACCGTAAATCCACAGAGTTGATGCTATTTTTTCAATTTCCCACAATTAGGATTTGGGGTGCTGAAATCACTCTTTTTCATCTCTGATTCGGAGATGATCCATTGTTGATGAATCTGAGATCAGAGCTCGAGCGAGATGGGTATACTCTTCACTCGTCTCTTCTCTTCCCTCTTCGGCGATAAGGAAGCTCGAATCCTTGTCCTCGGCCTCGACAATGCCGGCAAAACCACCATCCTCTGTACGATTTCACTTCCTTCACTCTATCTGCAAACTTTTCCCCCCCTTTTTAATCCTATTTAATTTTCTGATTTTTCGCTTGATTTTGGGCCTGCGTTTCTCAGATCGGCTCCAGATGGGTGAAGTGGTCTCCACTATACCAAGTTGGTATTCTCTGTTAACCTCCATGGATTGATTTAGATGGGATTCTTCGTCGTCTTCTTTCTTTAGGTTAATGTTTTCATTGTTTGTTTGGGTGGATGCAGCTATTGGATTCAATGTGGAGACAGTACAGTATAAGAACATTAAATTCCAAGTTTGGGATCTTGGTATGCAGATTTCTTCTCTTAGTTACATTATTAACATTTTTTTTTTCTATTTTAGTGAATTCCCTAACCCTAACCGTACAATGAGTGGATGAAAGGGGTTATGATGGAGTAGGCATATGATAGATCATGGATTCTTGTAGTTAGGTTGAATTGAAAGTGTCTAGATCTGAATTTTAAAAGCCATAGTGGTTTGCTTGACAGGTTCTCGAGAATTCCATTGGCAATTAACATATATTATTATGTTCTTTCTTTGCCCTCTTATCTAAACGTGATGTGAAATTAGACTAGTTCATATTTTTGTGGCTCTGAAACTTTAGTTGAAGGGAATTTTTCAGGCTATTAGTGAAGTTGTATTTTTTTTTAACTGTTTTCTTCCGGGGCTGGGAGTGGCAATCGAAATGCGGAGAAAGTATGACTGTGAACCTTGAATTGCGTCCGCTAGTTTTTTTGCTAGTCTATTGCAATTACGTTGTTATATGTGTTTGCGGCCATTGATCTGGTGTGGGCTGTTCTGTCAACGATTGCATTTCTCATTTTGCAACTAATTCCTGCCTGCTGCACTATCTTCTATTAAACATATTTTAGTTGTTCAGAATTATCTATGCATTAGTTGGCTGGCATTTGTGTGACTGGGTTTTGTAATTATGGTTTCTTAAGTATATGAGCAAGTTTTTGGGTTTTATGGTGTGGAAAGAATTTTCTGATGCATCGACGGTGATTGAGGTTTCTTTCTTCCTGTCGTCTATACATGAATTTTCCCAAACATCATTATGCTGATAAATTGTCCTTGACACTTATGTGATTCTTCATCTGAACCCTTTTTTTTTTCGTGTTGTTTTTGCAGGTGGGCAGACTAGTATAAGGTATTGCTCTGTTCTTTTCTTTTTTCTTTTTTTCTTTTATCTGAATATCAGGCATCGTGAAGCGGACTGCTGGTTCTGCTGGTATCTTGCATTAAATATTCAGAAGCATTTTGTATGTCCTCCTGTGGCGAATAGTATAATTACGTTTTTCTAGTTTATCTATCTAGCTTAGTCACATATTAAGAGTTGTATAAGATGGTATTTGCATCATGACTTTTTTTTTCTCAAGGATCATGCATGCTGCTGGAAGCGTTCCAGTTTCTGCTGGAAGCTCTTGAAATGGGATTTCAAGGTGTTGGAAAGTTGCATGTAGATTGAGTAGAAATACTTCTCACCTTCATTCTCCTCTCTTCGTGTACTTCTCTGGGGAGAGGATGTTAATTATTGCAGGCCCTACTGGAGATGCTATTTTCCAAATACTCAAGCAATAATCTATGTTGTTGACTCAAGTGATACAGATCGGCTTTCTATAGCTAAAGATGAATTTCATGCAATTTTAGAGGTTAACACTTGTATTCTTTTTCATGAAAATTTTACTTATGTCCAATTTCCCCAATACTCTTGCGTCTGTGTTTTTATTTCATTTCAATCATATTTTGTGTTATTATTGTACAATTAAACAGAAGCAACAGAAAAGATATACCACTCCTTTTTTATGTATCTCTCTATCTATTCCATTAATCCATTTTCTCATTAAAGAACTGCATCTCAAGTCTCTCGGATTCCCAGAATCTGTGATTGGATGCTGGAGTATTATAAACTCTCAGTTGACTTTCTTTTGATGAAAGGACTCTTTTTCAATCCAGTCAACAATATTTATAAGATGATTAAGCTCTTAGTTTCTAATCGGTGACTTTTCCTTTTTAGCTTCTGGAATAGATTAGAAGGCTCATTCAGATTTGCTTCTGTTTCAGGAGGAAGAGTTAAAGGGTTCTGTTGTTCTCATCTTTGCAAACAAGCAGGTTAGTGCTATGGTACCATTATCATCTATCATGACCGCCCTTCTGATTTTGGGATAAATGACTTCTAGTATGCATTTATTTAAAATTTGTTTCTCTCAAATTCTGTTGCTATCTTCGGTCTTCATTTAGTGACACACTTTTAAGAAATTAGAATGAGCTGGAACTTGTTTAAGCAACTTAGCTGGCAGGCTAAAATTTATCTAGATTTCATAGCAGTGCTTGGATTACTTTGAAACGCCCTCTCAACGTAGTTAGGAAAGGGGTGCATACATCTCACCCTCCTAGACCCTGCGGGCATGAGTGAGCCAGTAACGAGTCTTGTGACAATTGAAACAGAAGTGAAATGTCTCATTATTTTCTAAACATATTCCTATTTGAGGCCCATGCTATACATGGACTCTCATATGATCAAATTTTGCTGATTAGTAATAGTAAGTAGTAGTGAACCTAGAGTGTAGGGTTTGGATGATTAGATTAGTGGGGGTTTGGGGGATTTGTCTATGTGCTTTGCATTTTTTTTTCCTGTCTTTTAGGTGTGTTGTGATCTTCAAACTTGCGGTGTATATCGGTATATCCGCATGATCTTTGTACAAGTTTCTGTTGCTATCTTCGGTCTTCATTTGTTCTGATCTCATATCTATGGTTGGTACTTGGTTTCAGTGGCACTCATTCATAAGCATCCTCTTGACTGGTTCAGGTCATGGATGCATAAACTGGGTTGTTGTTGTAGTAACTAGTGGTGAACAGTTCATTATATCTCAAGTAGCTCATTACCAATTTACCAGATTTAGACTGCACCCTTTTTCTAGCATATTTGTAAACAATGCTTAGTTCCTTAACAATAAGAGTCTTTTTGTCAATATTTGTATATTTATAATCAAATGAAAAAGTTTCAAGGCTCCAGTGCATGCAATTCAATCATACATGATTATGATTTATATTACAAATCATCATGTATGAAACCATGATTCATGCTCCTGAATAACCAAAGAAGCTGATTCCTTGATTCTCAACTCAAGGCCGCTGTCAAGGACTCAAGGCTATAAAACCATGAGTTGCCGCTATATAATTTCCAACTTTGAGGTCGATACCGTAGAAAGCAACACCTGATCATTAAATGAAGTCTATGTATGTGAGTGTGCGCGTGCACAAAAATCAAATTCAAACCTTTGGGGTCCAAACATAGAGTTGCAGCTATTGTAAAAGCTTGTAAGCTTCATGTTGAAGAACCAGCCATCGTAAAAGTCAAATGCTCGTGTACACTCAAAGATTGTTACATTTTTTTGGGTGCTATAGAATTAAGGAAACAAGAAATAGAATAGAAGAATTATTTTCTTATAATGATTTGACTTTATATGGAAGCTTTATTTATTGTTTGCTTAAACTGTATCAGACTATCAACTAATGTGTGATACTCTGCTTTTCACTATTTTGGCCCATGAATTTAAAGGATCTTCCTGGTGCGCTTGATGATGCTGCTGTGACTGAGGCGTTAGAGTTGCACAAGATTAAGAGTCGTCAATGGGCTATTTTCAAGACATCTGCCACAAAGGGAGAAGGCCTTTTTGAGGGGTTGGACTGGTGAAATCTCTCCCCTACCCTCAACCATCAAAGAAATGATTTATATCTGTTCTTACTAATCCGACTGGAAACTGCAAATTCTATGTAGGTTGAGCAATACACTGAAGTCAAGTGGTTGAATTGTCATTGAGCGGAGCAACCAAGGAGCATAGTTGAAGAAAGAATGAAAAAACAGGCATGGAATTGATTAACTTGGTCATTGTTGTCCGTTGGTGAAGATATTGTTCTTGGGGTTACCATAAAGGGCTTCTTCCCAGGCTGATCTACGATCTGATAGCTTATACTTTCGGTCCAAAGATTATGAACAAGTGGAGTTCTCTCACTCTTTACAATGTTATATCAATCTCTCTTGCTCTCTGCTTGTTTGATGAATTCTGGATTGTGTATTGGAGTTGAGTTGCTTGTTAGGATTCTTATTTTGGGGTCAAAACTACACCATTTTTTTTTTAATTTTGAAGACTGCACATTTGTTTCACGGTGTCTTGTATCCAAATACAACTCGTTTTTTTTTCTTAAATATAGTATGCAAAAATTAGGGAATCTGCCTAATTGACGGCACCCCTAGATCATCGTGACGGAGGATTATAGAAAAGTCTGTAAGTGAAGTAACACAAACTCTTACAATACACAACGTTTTCAATACTGCAAAATAGCAATAGAAAATAAAATGATTTAATAGTACAAAGAGTTGTTAATTGTTAGTTAGCTAGAGTTAGGGGTGTTATTCGAGCCGAACGAGCCGAGCTTGACATTTTCAAGCTTGTTCATTTGTTAAACGAGCTCGAGCCGAGCCGAGCTCAATTTTTAAACGAGCTTTCTTTTTTGTTCAAGCTCGGCTTGTTTTAGTAAATGAACGAGCTCGAGCCGAGCTTTTTTCGAGCTTTAAGTAGTTTTACTTGGCTATAACATATAAACTTAAAGAAAATTTTAGAAATTCCACATTATTCGAGCCTAAATCGAACGAGCCGAGCTTTCAACCGAGCTTAAAATCATATTCAGGCTCGACTTGTTTAGGTGAGTGAACGAGCTCGAGTCGAGCTTTTTTCGAGCCGAGCTCGAGCTGTTCAGCTCAGATAACAGCCCTAGCTAGAGTCATATACTGAAATAGTTGAACTTGATGAAAAATGGAGTAAATGCATTTAACGGGTTTTAATACATGAAAATGTTTAAGTATAACTTCATTATCAATGCACTCGAAAACATTTTTTTGACAAAGTAGACTAGACTCTAAGAGAGAAATTATGAAGTCTTCCTTACAAATATGTCTTGATACTCCCCATAGCAAATAAAGTTATTTCCACTATAGTTATTGCAACTAGTAACACTAAAAACAAGTCAATGTGATGATATAAAAGTTGAAAGCTTTGTGAATTTTTACTTCGATCATCTTTTTAGAAATGTGCATTATCAATATCTTGCAAAATAGAAAATCTGGCATTTTTCTTCGTTTGAACTTTTGTAACTTCTTACCTAATTGTTGAAATGAGTAATATAACCTCTTGTTTTAAACTCTTGAGATAAATTGTAATATTAAATGTCAATCTAAATAAAATATAAAAGTATTGAAGATTATTACAATAAGATTAAAGTGATTAATATACCTTCAATTTTCAAACATTCATAACTTTTTATTCGAATATCGGATTAAAGCGTATTATATATCAAAACTAAGCTATCAACAGGGAGATTGTATACGGAGTTTGTCCGACGAGGGGGCACGTGCCCCCACATGCCCCTGTTTGGATCCGCCCCTACTGAGGAGAGGTGAGCATGAATAAAAGACCCAGAGGGATCTTAGCTTATGAAATTGCATTTATAAAACCTAACAAGAGACTAAACATCATACATGATGTGCAAAAACACGAGTCGTGGTCGTGATCATATCATTGTATTGACACAAGACGACCCAAATATAGTCAAAAGTATATTTAAATGTTGTTGTGTATAGCAACAACATTAATGATAACTTTTTCATTCATCTAAGTTATTTTTTTTCATAAAATATCTTTATTTAAATCCTTTAAACGATTTTATAATGATAGTAATTTTTTTCCCCATAAGATTATTTTAAAATATCTATATCTACATACTTCATTAAATTTTGAAAATATTTTTAATTAGTTGTTATCACTCCATTAATGATAACTTTTTCAATTAATCAAATTATACATTTTTAATCTTATACAGAGTGAAGTGGTATACATGGGCATGTGCATTAGATTTGATTTATGGCATATCAATATATCTGTTCCGATTGGGCCTTCATCCCCACTCCCTCTTAAATTACCTTATCTTTTAACACATTACAATTGGTGATTATTGCTGCCATTTTTTTTTTATTAGGTAAGGATTATGGTAATCCTGTCATGAAGACCAATGTTGTTATATACTAGGTTGGAATTCCTATTTGAGAGGCAAATGTGTGCAACTTTGTCAGCCTCTCTTTTTCAATTACGAGGAATATGAGAGAACGAAACTTCTCCCAAACACGACAATTGGAGTTTAACATCATAGATATGCAATTCGATTTCCCATAAGCATTTTTTTATTAGGTAAAAATTCAGATAACACAATCCTTACCAGAGAGTATCCTGGCGAATGAGGCACGAAGACCACTGTTGTTATATGTTAGACTCCCTAACAAAGCAATAAAGGTGTACAACATTATCACCCACTCTATTACCCACGCAGGGAAGATGAGAGAAATAGATCTCCCTCATATCAAACATAAGAAGTTTGACATCAGAAATGAGTAGCTCGACTTCCCATGAACAAGCGCAAAAGCGCTCTTATTGTTAAGGTAGTTGACGATGATAAACGAGTCTCCTTCCACTATGAGTTTTGATAGTCGAAGCTTGGACGCTTTCATTACTCCATGTTTAAGTGCTAAAGCCTCCGCCATGAGAGGACTGTGTTTCCCGACCCGATTAGAGTCGATATGATTGGTAGGCCATTCCGGTGATGAATTATGATTGGTAGGCCATTTGGGTTAGTCGGGTTCGGTTCATTCGGATTTCGGGTCCAAAATGGACGGGTTGTGTCAGTGTTCAGAATAATCGGTTTCGAGTCGACCGAGTCGGGTTTTCGGGTTCGGGTCGGGTTTTTCCAGCTCTACTCCTTTTTTAACATAATCTGGTTTCTGATATGTTAAATTGTCCACCATGTGAACGCTAGATTCTGTTTTTCTTGATCGCCATTTAATCGATTTCCTAGATATGCCAATATTGGTCTGATGTCTCGAGTTTGGTTTATAAGCTGCTGCAATTCATGGAAAACATTGGTACTTAGACAATTTCGGCCTTGGCTACACTTACATTCGAGAAATAGATGCACATCATCCTCAATTGCCTCATTGTAGAAGACACGGGTGGAGGGAAACAGAACTCCTCTTTGAGATAATCTGGATGTAGTAGGAAGACCATGGTGACTTAATTTCCATAAAAGAAAATTATTTTTGGGAGGATCATTTATCGTCCATGTCCATGAAGTAGCATAAAGTCTCCGACAATCCTCATTACTTAAGAATTTATATGCACTAGACGTAGTAAACCATCCTTTTTACCAATATAGTCTATCTTCAAATTGATTCATCTATAATGTCTTCAACCAAGGCATAGGAAAGGAGATTAGTCAATTTTTCTTTCCACCGTATTTCTCCACAAATGTAATCACTTCCTATTTCATCCATGTTCACATTCGTGGGACACTCACTGTTTCATTCCCGACCGTAGACGGAAGACACATTCGCATTTATTCTTATACTAGTACCTCCGTACGGTAAACCTTGTCGTTTACTATTCACGCACGCTGTGGCGGGGCTGGGGGGTGCTCGAGCACCCCCCTGGTTCGGAAAAAAAAAATACAAAAAAAAATATTTTTTTCCATATATTTAGTATTTCTAAGGTAATATAATACATTTAAATGATATTTGGAACAATAGTGCTATCTAGCTCAAGTGGTAAGGGAATGAAGGGTGAAAGTAAGGAGAATCAAAAGGTGTTGGATTCAAATCTCACTTCCTTAATTTTTTTATTTGTTTTACTCTATCATTAATTCTTCTTCATTTCTCTTTATATTTTTTGCTTCTATTAACCATTTCATTAAAAAATGTCATATTTATGTTTAAATTATATATTAAACTCTTTCTTTGAATATTGGTTTAAAAATAATTCTTCATCATTTTTCTCTATATTTTTTTGTTTCTCTTCTATTTTTTTGGTTACTCTCAACTATTTAAAATACAAAAAAAATCATTAAAAATAACAATTTTAGTGTTTTTTCAATATTTTTTTTAACAAAATCTTCTTATCAGGTATACACACAAAAAACAATATTTCACCAATTTTTTTTAGCACCTCCCTAGCCGGAATCCTGGCTCCGCCACTGCACGCACGCTTCTTTAGAATGATAAAAACTATATAAAATATTCATTTTTTTATAATTTTTTTTAACAAGTTTGTACTTATTAATAATAACTACGAAATTGTTAAAAAAAATTATTTAAAAAACTAGATATTTTATATAGTTTTTATCTCATAAAAAAGCGTGTCTGAATAGTAAAGGGACAAGTTTTACTGAACGGAGGTAGTATTGTTTAGGTGATTGATATATTACTGCTACATTGCTAATGTGGTTAGCATTTAACGGACTACTCCGTGTAATTTTTTTTCTTAGAATTAAAATAAAATGAAATAGGTTTACGGGTAGTCTACACCTACCACTGCGAGCCTTTGGGGTTGGGATCACCTGTCTCTCATGGGACATGGCCCCTGAATTGGGCTCCTCATTCCCTAAAATAAAATAAAAGAAAAGAAAATGTGAAAAAAAATAGAAAAATGGTAAAGGGGGGAAATTTGTGACAAGAGATAGGGAGTCAGGGGGAGATTTGTGACAGTGGATCCTCACTAGAGCCTTTGACAAGTCTCGTACGAAGTAAACTCTCTCCTCGTCTCATAGGATTTGGAGCATGAGGGCCTTTTCATTTTTTTGTTTTTTTTTAATTAGGTAAAAATTCGACGCAACGAACATGCCCGGTTGGTCGAGAGGCCAAAAAGAATCGACGACGGATAAACCGTCAAACAAGCTAAAGACATAAAACTACAGCAAGGCAATACAACCAAATTACAAAGGGTGCAATAATAGTCGAAGACTAGCATTAATGATGAAGGAACAGGCGCAGTGTGTAGCAGCTCATCTGTCAGTTGGTAGAGGCGACGCAGGGAATCCCTGGGGAACTAAGTGGAAACCTCAGAGCTGGACTCTGTCAACGAGCCTAGGTTTCGATCACGTCCACGACCTCTAGCATGTCGACAAATAAGAAAAAGCACCGCAACAAAAAATTGCTAGACCCTGGAGCCACACAATCACACCACCAAGCAACCCGACAATACGGCCGAAACAACGGATTCAATCCGGATTTTACTCTTTTGTTTTTTTTTTTTTGGTTTTATGCTTTGGGCCCAAGCAAGAAAAACTTGGGCCCAAAGGATTTGAAAACGGGCCAAGCAAAGCTAAGGAAGAACATAGCTTGCATGCCACGCCTCTTCTGACAATAACCAGGACGTCGGCCAAGCAAGATCGGAGGCGAGGGCCACACCGTCACCGGCGTAGCGCAGACGACAACACCGGCCCACCCCCGCGTGGCAGAAGAGGGAGGTTGACACCAGGAGGATACAAACGAGACTTAAAATATCCAAGGGGAGGATGGAGGCAACGAGTGACGATCCGACCCAAGACCATCACCACCAAGATCCCAGGTCGACGAGGAGGCTAAACGACTTGAGGGGGGGGGGGGGGGAGCGGAACCCACAAACCAGTAAAAGCCCCCAATCAATTTGACGAGAGAAGGAAGACCCGATGCCGACATCAGAACTGGACAAGGAGGACCACGACCGATGAACTCACATATCCTGAACCAACAAAACCGGCCACCATACACAAATAGAGGGAGATTAGAAGAAGAAAAGATTTAAAAGTAGGGATTTGGGGATAGTTTGAGGGGATGATTTTAGTCAATATGGTTAGACAAAGATTGGTACACAAGAGAGAGTTTTTCTCTCATAAGAGAGAGAAACTCCCAATCTTGATATGAGGGTCTTTTCATGATTCAACACGGAGGTGGATTTACTTTTTAAAAAAAAATATTATAATTTAAATAGTTATTTTTAATTAAAAAATTGAATTAAAATTATCAAAAAATATGAATATATATATACACGTATAAAAAGAATGATTTTATTTAAATATATTTGAGAAAAACTTAAACTATACTTAATTATGTATTTTTAGTAGGAAAAAAAATTATGAAAACAGAAGCTAAAGGGGTTTGAAGTCAAGATAATAAAAAGGGGAGTTTGTGAAATGTCCAAAAAAGTTGTCCTAATTGATGAATTGTCCACATTTTTTGACAACTTGGTGAAATGTCCACAATATAAGCCACCTCCTGCGCACGCTCTTCTCTTACGCGCGCTATCTCTCTCCTGCTCACCGCCGATCGTAGTGATTCAGTGCCGATCATCTCTTCGATCCCATCAAAAACATCGATTTCCACGTCTATCCTATCGAATCAAGTAACTACAACATTCCATTACAAACTACATCTGAAACTGCATTGAATTCATGGAAAATTTGCGCCGAAGGTGCAAATTTTAATTGATTTTTGACGATTCTGAGTAGATTCTGAATTATGCTAACGAATTTCGTACTGGAGCGAGACGGAGTTTCTGATTTTTGACGATGGAGCGATGAAACGAATTCATGGAAAACTGCATTGAATTTCATTGATTTTTGACGATTCTGAGTAGATCAGAAAAGGAAGTGATGGAGCGAGGCGGAGGTTCTGATTGTGAGTTTGATTACAGAGGTACTTTTTAGGCAGATTTTATTTTCGCTTTGTTTTGTTGCACTCAAGGTGTTTTTGTTTATGTTTTTTGTCAAATTGCACTGTCAAGGCTTTGAAATTGAGCATACATTTGACAGATTTTGGCCTGAAATTGGGATGTTTGATTCACTGCACTACTTTCATCTTTCAGAAATTGTCCTAAAAATGCAGACTTTATGCCCTCCACCTGTTCGACAAAATGCCAAAGAGACAAACCACAGTTTGCATGGTGTCCGATTGTTTTCCTTATTAATCGATCGAAGATCGATTGATAAGGAAATCGATCTTTGCTTCTGCTAACTTTGCTTCTTTGCTTGTAGAATCACCATCGATCAATTTTTATGAGTCGAGGTTTCGTTCCAACTGTTTTCCTAATCAATCGATCGAAGATCGATTGATAAGGAAATCGATCTTTGCTTCTGCTGACTTTGTCTTTGCTTGCAGGATCACAGTCAATCAATTTTTATGAGCCGAGGTTTCGATCTTTGCTTCTGCTGAGCGATTCTTCAAGTAGCATATTTGCACACTTCAAGGAGATGGGGCACACTTCAAGGAGCTTTGCCTGTGGATTCTTCAAGGAGCCTGAAAATTTGTGCCTTCGGCACAAATTTTCTCTTCTTGTATTTGCACACTTACATCTTGTATTTGCATATTCACTATTCTTGTATTTGAACTGTTGATGTTGTCATCACTGTTATTTCCTTCTCTGTGCAGAGGCAAGTTAATTCTGTTTGGTCTTTGAAACTGAAATTCATACTTGATAGCTTATTAGTATGTCTGACACCCCTATTTTAGTTCATTCCTTTTCTTCATTCGCCTTGATTTCTAATGATGTAATTGGATTTCTTCTTTGCTCGACAGAGGGATCACCTACTGATTTTCGAAACCCTATGAATCCAATTGAGAAGATAGATGGGGCACCCGTGCATCGCAGAGAGTTGATTTGAGCAATAACTCCCTCTCTGGGTCTATAGCGAAGGCGTTTGCTGGTTTGAATGAGATTCAGTCACTCAACATCTCCATCAACTTGTTCAATGGCACACTCCTTGATTTTGAGGCATTCCCCGCCATGGATGTTTACATTATCAATAGTTGGTTTTCTTGCTGTCATACTTGCTATTATACCTATTTTACTATCACATCTTTGTTGAACATCTCGTAATTAAGTTGAGTCAATATGAGGAATATGAGAATTTTCTTGTTAAAATGCTACAACACGGATTTCAAAGAGCTTTTAGACTCACTATATAGCTTACCAAGAATCCAATTGAACATCAGAGGAGTTGCTTTTAGACTCACCATATAGCTTACCATTTGTCTTTCTTTTCTTGGTTTATGTTATATTTGAAACTCTAAAAGCAACTCCTCTGATGTTCAAGGCTGAGTAGCAATCTCTAATCATGGGTCACCATATAATATCATAGTTAATTAGTTATTAATTTAGTGATGTCAATAATAAATGAAAAATCCAGTTATTAATCCAGTGGTTTATTTGCTTGAGCTGTCCTAATAGCTTATGAGCATTGAAACTATTAATCCAGTGATGTCAATCACTAGTACAAATTAGGTCAAATATCACGGATATTTGAGGGCTAATATCACGGATATTGTCTAAGGCACACCCGGGCTTCCCCTCGGTGGGCTATTAGGGGAGGCAACCTAATATCACGGATCATTAAAGAGGCACGCCCGTGATATTAGACTAGGAGATTTTTCATATAACATTCTAATATCACGGATCATTAAAGAGGTACGCCCGGGATATTAGGGACTTTTATTTCTCATATACACTCTAATATCACGGATCATTAAAGATGTACGACCGGGATATTAGAGTTTTGTGTAATTTTAATATCAGCCTAATATCACGGTATCCACTGGGGATGTCCGTGATATTTGGTGTAATCCATTTTCATATATTGAACATATATCACGGTTTGATAGGCCCGAGCTATATATTTATATCCGGCTTTTAAAATATATTTTTTATTTTTGTAATACTACCTGTACATAGGGTTTGGCCAAACTTCTAACACACAAGTACGAAGTTTGTCCACAAAACTAACAGTAACATTCATATTAAATCGAAAAATAGTTCATTACAATCTAAATTGTGCCCTTCGGTAAACCAAAGTTTAATCTACTATCAAAAACCATACTTGCTAATGTTCTACAGATTTGGAATGCTCCCAACATACTAAATATCTTTAAAACGTAAAAAATACAATAGCTTCTTCAACTACTTTCTACTACTCACATCAACCCTTTTGCACTCTAGTTGTTGCAATGTCTGCAAAATGAAGATTGCTCACCAAAGCTAAGTCTGAAACAAGGTAAAACTAAGATTATTCCCAACTTTCTAGCATTTCGTTAACAGTCAAGATCAAAGATAAAGTATACAACTTTGTATGTGATAAAGTTACACAAGATTAAGCATCACATAGGAGTCAAAGTTCATTGCAATCACCAAAATTTGAGGTTTCGGTGAAGACGATGAACAGAGTTGGGCGATTATGCGAGACAGAGTTGGAGAGAGAGAGGGGGGATGGGTTGCTAGGTTAAAAAAAGGTCTAATATCCCGCTTTATTGAATCCGGGATATTCTAACATGATAATAACCCTAATATCCCGGGCATGTCTCCGATTTTCAAGTCCAGAATATTAGCTTTTATCACACTTATGCTACCCACCCCTAATATTTCGGTTTTTATGATTTAGATCCGTGATATTAGCCTTTTATCCATTAATTTTTTTTTCTTTCAAGCGAAAAGGTCCTAATATTACGGATATATAAGACCCGTGATATTAGGGTTATGTAATAAAACCAACATTTTGTACTAGTGAATAATAAATCAATCGTATAATTTTTTGGTGTTTTTAACTCTTATGCAATCATTCATGCCACTAATATCTCTCTTTATAGCTTTAAAAGCCTTTTAGCTCAATGGTACAGTAGAGCAATGTGCTTATGCGCAAATACGTGAGTTCGACTCCCGCATAGGCTAAAGTTTATATAATTCTAGTAATTTACAAAATTTTGTAATAAATGTTCAATAATAAGATATATTAGTGCTGACATAGTTTTTATGCGTATTCTAGTAACTTTGGAGATTGTATTGGAAATTTGAAGTTATCGTGGAGGCATGTACCTTTTAAAACTTGTTTTGGTATCGGAAACAATGGGAGGGGTGGTAACTCAAATACAATACGGAGTATTAAATATTCATGTGAATCCTCTATGTCTGCTACTTGTAGCTTAATTGGAGATGCGAAGATGACTGCATAAGGGCAAATTGTCGAATACCGAGAGAGGTTGGACAAGACATTGGCATCTCATGATCTCACCAATGGAGAAACTCTTAAAACTATCATGAAGGATCAAATGCAACAAAAGTTTATTGTTTACTTTAAAAAAAACCCCATACAATAAAGGGTTAAGTGAAGCAAATATAGATGAGCATATATAAGATTATATTGATCAAATATAACATTAAGTTGAGCACAGTTTCACCCCCCACCCATATAGAGCAAGTATAATCTATTGATGAGCAAAAATAATATCATGTTAAACAATAATCTATTGAGCAAGTAAAAGATTATATTGAGCAAATATAACATTAAGTTGAGCAGAGTTTCACCACATCTTCCCCCTGGTTGTGAAAATATAATCTATTGTTGAGCAAAAATAAGAACAGGTTGAGCATAATTCCACCAATCCCACATGTTGTGCAATTATAGTCTATTGATGAGCAAAAAAAAGACCATATAGTGTAATAATCTATTGAGCAAGTATAAAATAATATTGAGAAAAAATAAGAACACGGTGAGCACAATTTGACAAGTCGTTGTGCAAATATAATATATTGTTGAGCAAAAATAAGATCATGTTGAACAAATTTCCACCAATCCCCCATGTTGTGCAATCATAGTCTATCGATGAGCAAAAATAAAACAATTGTGTTTTACAATTACACAACTGTGTTTTAGAATTGCATAACTGTGTTTTAGAGTTGCACAACTGTAGTTTATCTTGTGCAAATATAAGTTCTAAATTGCACATTCATATAATTGCACTTTTTCAAACTAAAATTGCACATTTAAGTTCCAAATTACACATTCATATAATTGTACTTTTTCAAACTAAATTGCATTTTTTTTCCATGTCAGCACTTTTTGAAATTTTATGTTGGTGTGCAAATATAAGTTTACGTTGTGCACATATAATATTGTGTTGTGCAAATATAATTTTATGTTGTGCGAATATACATTTATAAAATTTCACTTTTTAAGTTTTGTATTTGAGTTATATAATTTCACTTTTCAGTTTTATATTTCCATTTTTTCAAACTAAAATTGCACATTAGTTCTAAAATTGTGGAATCTAAACGGGCTTGCATATTGGTATATTGCTGACAAGAACTTGATGCTCCTATCCATATGACATCATACTATACATATCAAGACCAGCATGAGAATAACTAATAAACGATTCATATCTTAATCTACATTTTTTATGCTTTCATGCATATAGCTAATTGGAAATTTATGATCCGATAACCCATTTCCCAAAGGTGCCTATTTCTCAACATGAAAGCTGGAATGTAGATATATCGACAAGTGTTATGATGATTAGGTGTGTTGTTGAAGAATAATTGTTGGTTAATGGTTGTTTACTCTTTTTCAACTTAAGAAAAATCATAAGATGTCATCTCCGCGAGCTTGAAAATAAGGGTATCCAGGATCACAGATAGCCAGTGAAGGCGTAAATAGTGGGGATTGTATACCAAAAAATGCACATCCACTATAACGAGTTCTCTTTGTTGATTGTGGTAGCCTGGTGTTATTGAAGAATTTGTCAACGATGCCTTAGACACTGCACTTGACTATGAAGACATATAAGAGAAGACCGAGGAAGAGGTCGACAAGGTCCCAACCCCTTTTGTTAGCACAAAACCCATTCATCTAATCCAACCCCTTATGTCAGCACAATACCCATTCATCTAGTGTACAAAACACATTCAAGAAAAAATCACAATTCAAACACTAAAGTAAAATTCAAACTAAAATTGCAGTTTTTAATCACAATTCAATATGCTTATATGGGATTCGAACCCACATCTTTGTGCACGAGCACAATGCTCTCCCATTTGAGCTAATAGGCTAAAAGCATTCGACTAGGAAACTCAATAACTCCACAACCAAATGAATAGCTCCAAACAAAGGCATTCAGTGCAAACAAGACTCTTACCAACATTGAATGTGATGTGATCGTTATTATCACCCAGAAAAGCAACTCTGGAACTTGCTAATTAAATCTTCAATTACCTTAACCAAATGAGCCATTGGATTTCCCCATCTCACTACATCCTTAAGCATCCTATCAAGATCTGGGTCATCTCTGCATGTGAAAGAATGCAAACAGTCAAAAAATAGTGTAGAGTGCAGAATATTATTCTTACTAGCTTTAAGATGTTTAAGAGAAAGCGAGCAGTGTAGGGTGCAGACAAGCAGGCAAATCAACCACCATTCACATGAAGCCTGCAACACAAGAAGAATAGCAAAGCACACCAACCTGCAACCCCAAACCCTAGTCAAACCATTGCCCATTCAAACCCTCAAAACCCATCTCAAACCATCAAGAATGATAACAAGATCATAATAAGCTTCCACAAAGGCAAGCCAAAATAGAGACGGATAAGACGAGATTGAGAAGAAAAAATGAAAAATAATAGACAAACAAAGAGGCAGGAGAGCAATTGGAAACGACCCATATGGCCGAGTTGTAGAATGACTCCAGTGATTGACACCTGATTCGAGGCAAACAAAATCCAACAAAAAACTGAATCAAAGCCCACTGTGATTTTTTTTTTCTTCAAAAAATCAAAACAGCTTCATGAATCAACCTATTATGAGCGAGAAGATCCCGGTTTGAGCTAGAAGGCAGGTATTGAGAGCCCTAAATATGAGGAGGTACTTGTAGGCAGACCGCAAGGTGGTGAAACCGTCTGTGGAGGCTAGGACGGAGTCGACGAAGCTGAAACCATGACGGAGGTGGCAAAGTCGGGTGGTGGTTGAAAACCGACAATAACAGGCTAGAAAGGTAGCGCCCGAAGCAGGCAGAAAAGAGGACCACAACTCAAACCAGTGATGTGGTGCCCAGATCAGGCGGTGCTCGAAGTAGGAAGGAGATTGAACAAAACGCGAAAATGGAGGCCGATGAAGGTGGCGAAGGAAAACAGGTAGCTAAAAGCTCCTAGCTAGCTGTAAAGAGAGGTTCGCAACTCAAATCGTTGATAGTGGTGCCTGGTGAGGTTGTGTGGCGGCGACATTGAAGCCGAAGCGAGGCGGCGGCAAAAAAACTACTCAGAAGAGAGTTTTTTTTTTATGGTAAGTAAACAATAGGTATATACTGTATACTTTTAAACTATTATGCAAATTAATAAATATAGATAGATTTATATTTTTATCAAATAAAATATTTATATATAGACAGATTGTTTCTGATGATAATTTTAAAAAAAATGATGGCTACATATTATTTTTAATAATTGTTTTTGGCGGGAGAAAATTTTCTCAGAATAAGCCATAGGCCACTACATAGGCAATAATGCACCAGTTTATGTGTGTGTGTGTGTGTGTGTGTGATGAAATCTTACTTGGTTTATGTGCTAGACTACTAGCATATATATGTACCAGTGCATGTCAAAGAAGCTACTACTCCTATTGACAACTAACTATGTCTAAACCCTAGAGGGTCATCCTTTTTTTCTATTTCAAAGGGTGGCCTAATTTTTTTTTTTTTTTTATTAGGCCAAATGATTTGATCCGGAAGCTTGCTTTCATGTGTTAAAGATTGCCTATCAATTTGATTTTTTTATTAGGTAAGAATTCGAGTTCAAACATATCTGAAACTCGACGGTTGGACAAGCCGGAAGACGGGAGAACCGTCTAAAGATCAAACATACAACAATACAAAATGCTGCAGACTCAAACAAACGCACTCTACAAATAAATGAAACTAAACCGACCTAAACCAAACAGGATAAGGACAAAGATGACAGACGAAGTCAAACCCCACACTAAAGTAGAACCGTAGGCCAGCGATACATCATGACCCGATCATCATGTGGGCAGTGAGGACGAAACTCCTGGGAAGCAGTCAACCCGAGTAGAGGAGACGCCACGATACACACTGCCACGATCCCAACTTATTAATTTGATTGACAAGAACTTAGTTATAGGCATCGCTCTTCTGCATCATTCTTTCCCTTTGGCTGTATGAACACCCAAGAGTGGATATTAATCAATATCAAGAAGAGGAATAGGTGGAGTACTTTGTTTGCAAATATGTTGTTGCTTATTTGGAAGGAGGGTAATAGGTCGGAACCATTCCAGAATGGCTAAACCGGAAAGGACTTGCGGGTAGTACCCAAAGGTCCCCGGTTCGAACCCCGGATGACCGCTCTTTATTTATCAAATTCAAGGGTAATAGGTCGGTCTTTGACGACTGTGACAACATTGATAGACTAGCTATTTTTTATAAGAAAATAATTTGAGATTAGACAGACTTATTTTCGAGAGGTCGATAAACGGGTAGACGAAAACGTCATTACAATCAAAGATAACCAAACAAACAAAAAACCAACATTCCGACGATTTGTTGTTGACTGAAAATGGAGGGAAGGGAAATCGTCAATGAAACAATGTAAAGCCAGATGTCACGACTTTAGTCGAAGATGCTAGTGGAAGGTGACCCGAGCACTACTAGAGTAGCACTACTAGAGTAGCACCGCTAGAAAGAATATACAACTGACAGGGTAGCTGTTAGGACTCTACAAGAAAGCCATTGGTATCAATGAAATAAAAGTGTAATTACGATCCTTAGGAATAGAGGTTCTGTTAAGGATCTCAATTACAAATTTAGTTATATCAGAGTCGGAGATATCCCAATACTTTTGATAAAATAAAAAATTGTTGACATACCGGGTTAGGTCCCGATGCTTTTATGAGACACATTAAAAAAAGGGCAATACATACCTACCCGATCCTCGATCTGCAGTAAAGTGACAAAGCATCTCTGATTTATCCTCTACTGTAATCAAAGACTCGATTACTTTAAAAGTCATATTAGAGGATACCTAACCTGAGTGTCAAAACTGAACAAGTTTTGGAAATAGCTTACAACAACTTGCAACATCCCTTCTTGATCCCTTCATATTAGGTCCTCATCCACAAGCTTACTTGTTCTATCCTCATCTATATTGGATCCCAGCACTGTTATAAAGAAGCGAATGCTGCAACTGATTGGTTATATTGCTAAATCGATATAACCGGTAATCTATCAATCCTCCCTTCGATCTTGTTCGAAGATTTGTAATTAAAATTAAATCATTCATTTGGATTACCAATTGATCTATGGCTCTCCACAGACTTCCTTCTTCTTGCATACTGTAAAAAAAATATATGACTCTCATACTGTAAAAAGAAATACATAGCACTTTTTATGTGCTTGGTGTACGTAAGATGCTATTTTTAAATTTATATTATTTTAAGTCTAGAGTAATAATTTTTTTATATTTAATTAAAAAAACAGAGACATACAATATCAATTAATTAGTAATTACAATATTATTACACACAAACTGAGACATACAATATATCTTAGTTTGTCAAGTTGGTAATGGGAAAACTATTATGTTTTGGAAGGATAAATGGGTTAACTAAGATGTTAGCCTTCGAGAAAAAAGATTGCACAACCAAATTGAAGAACATGAGACGGTTGATCAATACATAAAACCAGATAAGACATGGAATAGAGAGAAACTGAGAAAACCTCCCCCTATATGTGGTTGACCAAATCTGCCATGAATTTATTCCTTCAAATGAAATTGAAGATAGACTGTACTGGAAACCTAGTAAAAATGGGTGGTTCTCCACTGCCAGTGCCCTAGACAACATCACACGAGCGAGAAGGACGAACTCAGATAGACTAGAATGGATATGGAAAATTGATTGTCCACCAAAGATAAAAAAATTCCTTTGGAAGAATCTGTTAAATGGTACGCCCACGAAGATCAGACTGCGAAACAAAGGAGTGCATGTTCCTCTGGACTGCTCGCTCTGTAACCACAACGAAGAAGACTCGACTCATTTATTTACCTAATGTCAGGTTACTTTGAGAATTGTGGGAAGAATGGATAAACAAATCGAGCAAATAGTGCGAAACACAGATAAAATCACTACTAGAATTCTGTCATTTAACATCGGTTCATTAACATCGGTCAGAAAAACCTGCCATGTAAAAGAAATTTTTGACATCGGTTTATAAATTTGTGATGTTGAAAACAAAATAGACATCGGATTATTTTTTGACTGATGTAAAAAGTGGCTTTTTGGAAGAAAAAAAAAGTTAAGGCGCGGGATTAAAATCTGAATGGTGTAAAATCCCGCTCATTCTAAGTACGGGCGAGCAGATACCAATTTTTCCAACACTTAAAAAATTTCCTTGAAATTTGTGGTTTCTTTAAAACAAAATCCCAATACTCCCAATACTTAGAAAAAAAAAGATTGAATTGTTTGCAAAGAACAAAAAAATGTTTATACACTTAGAAAAATAAAAAGCAGATATTCACCATCCACACCTCCACTCTCTTTCCTCCTCACATCCCGACTGGCCGACTCTCCTTTCTGTTCACATTCCTGTCCAAATCCCGAATCACCTTCCATGTAGGCTTTGGGCTGTTGAACGCGAGGGTGGCTCTGGTGGTTCGTGGTCGGCCCCATCTCTCACCTCTTTGGATATGTCGTTGTCGTCCTCGCCTCTATAGATCTGTCGTTGTCGTCCTCGCCTTTCCTCGCTCTGTTGCTGTCGTCCTCGCCTCTCCTGCTCTCCGGCTGCCGAACCAAAGCTCTGTCGTTGTCGTCCTCGCTGTCGATGTCGTCATCGCCTCTCCAGCTGCCGAACCAAAGCTCGGTTGTCGACATCTGTGAAGCCCCATCTCTCTGGCTTTCCTCTCCGGCTTCCCTTCTCTAACTATCGATGTAGGGCTTCTCCTTCACTACTTCTCTGTCAATGGTAAGAATTCCGCCTCTAGGGTTTCGATTTAGGGCTTTTGTGAATTGGTAAGAATTCCGCCTTTAGGGTTTCGATTTAGGGCTTTTGTGAATTGGTAAGAATTCCGCCTTTAAGGTTTCGATTTAGGGCTTTTGTGAATTGGTAAGAATTCCATTCGATTTAGGGCTTTTGTGAATTGGTTTATTAAGTGTATATATGTAGCAGAATTCCGCCTTTAGGGCTTTTGCAAATTGGTTTATTCCGCCTTTTAAGAATTTCGCCTTCACTACTTCCCTGTCAATGGTAAGAATTCCCTTCTTCGGCTGTCGAAAACCCCTTTCAATAGCATCATGTTACTTGTGCTATCCAGATATCGTGGAGAAGGTTTTTGAGAAATATGAAGGTGGGTTTGCAGCCTGGGTATCTACTTTAAGTTTCATTCCTTCTAGCTTGTCCAGAGAGAGTACATCGTCCGAGTCTGAAATCAAGTTGACTGGCTAGTGGCTTCATACCTTTTTTGCACCCAAGCATGCCGCAATATATATTGTTCAATGTTAATGATGAGTTTGTAACCAAATGGAGATTCTACTTCCGAGGTACGATCAACAATCTGTTTGTTACATATCTGTCACGGTTGTAGCTATTCACAAACACAGTGTCTAAAAACCCACTTAATGTCTGCCTAGTTTTTAAGATGTGATGATCTTCTGCCTAAATGCCTTTTTTGGCCCAGGCATTGACATTTCTGTTTCTGCCCATTTATGTCGTGTCTCTCCTCTATGTAGGATCGCTGGAGGATCTTTGTTTAGATTTTACACTGGTTGGGTATCCTAATTACATCTTGAAGGCAGGAGATGAAAATGTAGCAACTTCATTAAGAATCTCTGCCATTTTTCTTATAATGGTTTCTATTCACTATTCTTTAATGGATTGTTAATCATTTTTTTTTGGGGGGGGGGGGGGGGTTAGGTGGATATTTACAATCTTGGGGAGTATATTTCACTTGTAGTTGATGCCAAAGTAAAGAGTGGAATTGTGCGACAGATGGAGGCATTTAGGGTAGGGTTTAATGAGGTAAATCACTATTGGTTATTTTTCTTTGGTGTCTTACTGCGAAACCAAATAGATTTTGGTTGTTAGTGATTAGCAGTAATTGCTCTTGATTGAATTCTTTCCCAGAAAATAAACCCATTGGGAGCATATTCATTCACAAAACAGAATGTTTCAGCTTAAAATCAATGTCTCACATATTATGGAATTTGGGAATTTATCATCTCATAATCTAATGCATTGATGTTGATGCATCTGTTTGTTTTGTTCTGTTTTCGACATCTCCTCCTTACAAATTTTTTCTCCAAGTGAGCTGGACTGCTTAGTTTGTGGTCTCAGAGAGCTTTGGAAGGTAATTTTACATTTTTGCATTATTTATTTGGGGATCTACCACTTTGATTTCCCTATATGAAAAATGACATCTCATCTATTAATCATTTCATCACAGGCTGAGACTTTTGTTGATCACATTAAATTTGATCATGGTTTACACACTTACATCGCCAAGAGCCTTGCGATTATAAGTGTATGCACTTATGTTCTCACTTCTTGGATTAGATCTTCTTTCAATTTTTGACTGATGGATTGCATATTTTGTACCTAATTCATCTTGGTTCCTTTTCAACTGCTCGAGATCATGGGAGAGTTTACACCAGAGCAACAACGGGCATTTTTTCAGTTTGTCACTGGTGCACCTAGTCTACCACCGGGTGGCCTGGCTGTTCTGCGTCCTAAGTTGAACATTGTGATAAAGGTATGCAATGGCGAGTTACAATCTCCTTGAAAATATTTGCATTGTTAGGTTTCACACTTTCACACCATGCAATAGGTAAAATAAAATTGCATCTGACTCACATTTTTGTCTTGGGATGTTGGTTTCAGCATTCTTCCACAGTGAATCCGGTCGCCGGTAGCAATGGTAGGCAAATCACCAAGAATGCAAGAAGTTATTGATGATTGGATGGATTTGTGAAATTATTGACGTGTCACATGAATCAGGAAATCATGTACAAGAAGTTACTCTATGCAATCAATGAAGGACAGGGTTCCTTCGATTTTTCATGGGGGTGGCCTTGGTTTTTTCTACAGAATGCCCTCATTGTCCTTATCACAGTAATTTTTGAGTTCTCAGAGCTCGTGACGGTTAAAATAAGTTGCATCATTGTCATACTTATTAGATCTAAAGGCTAGTAGATCAACCAATTAGGTAGCGTCTTATCATGAGGGTTGACTGGTGGAAAACAAATCAAATTGTGAATAAAAACAAAAAAGTATTTTGAAATCCTACTGATCATGTACGATTCTATCTGTTCCTATTTTGATCATGAATGATTCTAATCAAGTCTTCTGTGATCATCTTAAAACCTTTACCAATATGTGATTTTACTATACAAACTGGATTGCTTCATGATTTTTGGATTGTAGGATAATATGTTTTGGATAGAAATTACGATAATTACTCCTATTAGAACATAAATGTCAGCACATCGCACATGTGCTTTCCATAGAATGTCTCCTTTAGAATTTTGATGCTTAGTATTTGAGCACTTTACTTTATGAAATCTTTTAAGAATGATCGCAGTTTACTGTCTAGGTTCTGAAAAACTCAGTTCTTAAATAATGACAATGACCATATGGGTCCTGATTTTGGTTTATGTATTTCAGTGATCGTGCTGGCAAAATTGGTTGACAAGCAATTCATTCTTAGATGTTTTATCACAGCAGTGCTTTAATTCTCTTTTGGAGGCATGCATTCGAATGAAAGACATTCAACAAGAGGAAGATGATTATTACATATCCTCCCTCTTCACCTTGGCATGTACTTATTTAAGGTTGTGTTGAAACACGTAATTGTGATGGTGCGGTTTGGTTTGGAGTTGTGCTGCTAGTGCTGCTTCTCCCGGGGTCGTTTCATTTGCTTCTTGAACTACTGGTATGGCTGTTATACCCCAAACCATATGTGTATAAGGGCTGGGAGAAGGCAGTGCAGAGGTAATTTATTCATGCTTATATGATTTTTATGATTTAACAAATTATTGATAGCTTTTATATCCATATGAAACTTAATTTCAACATGTGATATATATGTAGTGCTGATAAACAATTCAATGAGGAGACTGGTCATGGTGATGGAAAAATGCCAAAGGTCACACCCCTCAAGGGTGCACCTACGCAGCCGGGTGGACATGAATGTGGGTATTACGTAATGCGGTTTATGAAGGAGATCGTAGAGGATGAGTCTTTCATTCAACACCAAGGTATAAATATTGGATCTTTCATGATGTACCTATTACTTATTAATTAGGTGCACATTAGATCTTTGTTGTTTACAATTAAAATGCATGCACTACTATATAGAAATGTAACAACATGTTTTATTTGTGATATCAGTGGGTTGCTGTAAGGAATCGTACATCCTATTCCCAAGAGGAGATTGATGAAGTCCGGGTTGAACTTGCCGAATTTATCGAGGGCTTGTTGTAGGTCGATCCATTGCTTTAATTAATTAAGAAACTACCTAGCTTTTAGAAGGTTTGCCTATTTTTTGCATGAATTGAAAGCCTATTTTTTGGATTTCTAATTGTCTAGCTAGAAGCACGTATAGAATATACTAATTAGATCAGGTGAGCTAGCCTTTAACCTTGGTGCCACCAAGATTGAATATCTTATTTTGTTGATTTTGTAAGTATTTAGGAAGTGCAGCTAGCCTTTAACCTTGGTGTCCCAAACATGCCAGCTTTGTTGATAATACAAAGTAGGCAAATGTAGTGCATTGTGTGGCATTTGACCTTTGTTTAGGAAAATATGTTCTCTTCGTTTGGTATTGTGGTACTTTGATCTGGTCTGTGTATATATAGACAGGATATTGTGTTTATGAACCAAATTGATTCGGTTCATAAGCTAGCACGTCGGGTATGTTATGTTTGGTTGGTATTGTGGTAATGTGGTCTGGTGTATGTGTATATATATGCAGGATATGACATCGGTTTTACTGGCAAAAGACAGCGATTTATTGTGACAAAAGACATCAATTTTACATACTAAACACGTCAGTTTTATGTACTAAAAACATCAGTTTTATGAACTAAACACATCAAATTTACGTACTAATAACACCAGTTTTACGAACTAAACACGTCATTTTTATGAACCAAACACATCATTTTTCCGAACTAAACACACCAGTTTTACGAACTAAACAAATCTTATTATTAATAATTTACGATGTCTTTACTATATATAAACAACAGATTTCAAACCAAAATCGATTTCAATATATGTAATAACATCGGTTTTATATTTATTCTATATAGCCAAATTTTATGGGGAAAAATAACATTACAAATTATAGAGAGAAAATGAATATACATATGTAGGATTTCTATACAAGTGATGTCTCTTTCATATTAAAACATCGTTCAATTTTAAAAAAGCGATGTCCAGTTGCTTAATTGTGTCATGATACACATCTTCATCGCCCTAACAATACAAAATAACAAGGGTTATGAAGAGATGAGTCTATCAAAACAATGTTATAAACCATATAACTGATGTTATAAAGTATTAAACATATTAGTGTTATAATTAGAAACGATGTTATAAATAATATATACATCAGGTTCTGGCCGATGTGAAAAACTTTTGACTTTTTACATCCCCCACATAGATATCGATTTTTTTTTAAAGACATCGGCTATTATCCGATGTTAAATAACAAATTTCTAGTAGTGAATAGACAAAACATACAGAGATATAATTTCAGAAATCTTTGCCAAGCTGTCTCCTGAGCAGAGCTCAACTCTGGCTTTCTCCCTTTGGGGAGTATGGTCCTTCAGAAACAAAATTGTGTTTGACAACAACGATACCAGAAATTCAGATGATTGGATAAAACACATTGAAAAACTACGAAAAAGTTGGAAAAAAACTCAAAACGAGATTCTTGATGAAGATATGGTTACCGAAAAACCACCCACCCACCAGATAAACAGAAGAAAACAAAAGCTTGTGAAATGGAAAAAAAAACTCAAGATGGATTTGTGAAGCTTAATTTTGATGGAGCAAAAGTCAACTCTGGCCTAGCTGCCTCGGGTTTTGTCATCCGTGACTGCCTTGGTAGGGTTCTTGCTTGTGGTGCCCAGGGTCATGGCAATGCCTCAGTCTTACAGGCCGAGTGCTTCGGTCTCCATGCCAGTCTTCGTGAAGCCATTGGGATGGGATGCTCGCACTTGGAAGTGGAGGGTGACTCTTTGTCGATTATCAACGCTTGCAAAGGTATCTGGAAGGTTCCATGGGAGATTGAGATGTTGGCTTCGGACGCCCTTGGATTATGCAGGACCTTCGCCGATGTCTCATTTTCTCACATTTACAGGGAAGGAAACAGTGTGGCTAATAGGATGGCTCACATCGGACTTACGTCTACTCTTTTCGTTTCGTCCTCCCATGTTGAGATCGATTCTCTCGTTCGTCAGGACGCCCTTGGGCGCTGGTTCAACCGAGGTTGACCAAGCCCAAATATTTGCCTTGTATCAAAAAAAAAAAAAAAACAATACTACGTATATCTTAGTAAATGTATGAAACATATATAGACATATCATTAATTGGGTCATGAGACATGTTAGAGATATTTTGATGAACACCAAGAGTGTGACCAAACAAACAAAAACCCCCAACAAATAAACAAATCACAACTTTAATTGTTAGCGAAACAAGAGGCCAGGAAGCCCCGAGATGGGCAACTTGCCCAATATGGCCCTCTACATGGATTTCCATCCACTAACATTCACTACTCAAAGATTTTGACCTTATCCAATGGATTCCACATTTTAGGAAAAACAACTCCAAGTTTGGCCTCTTAATTTTCAATATACAATAAATAGTTCAAACCAATCAGCCAGATTCTACCAATATCGCATTATTCAAATTAATGAATTGATGAAAATTAAAACAACTGGAATTCGAATTAAAATAGAAGGATATGCTTGACCCTGAATCCAAAATAACTAAACTAGTAGTATTGTCTAGTTTGACCTAATTAAATGGAGCTGAAAGACCCTGTCCATCTTATTGTAAAGCCTAATTAATCCAACTTCACCTGAAATTCCAATGTCAATCTACTCAATTCAACCCATTTAATGCTTTATTTAGTACGGAGTAATATATAGTTGTTGTAGATTATGTGATATATATAATTATAATTATGATTATGATTATTTGATAATTCTAGATGATATAAATTAAGTGGGAGGAGATAAATAATAATTTTGTGAATTTAAAAAAAATGTTTTTGAAAAGCCTGAGATGAATATTTAAAAAAAATCAATTGTAAAAATTATTTAAATTGAAATAACCTTCATTTGGGCTCCAGATTGTGGCTTTTAGCGTATTAAGATTGAGGATAATAACCTTATAGTGATCACGGCAATTACTGGCGTCTAGCATTGTCCTAGGGGGATCAAGATGGTGGCCACTAGACCTGTCAAAACACAACCCGATCCGAACGCCCGAAAAAAATTCGATCCGAACCCAAAAAACCCGGAAATTATCTGGGTAATCTGGGTTTCGACCCGGTAATTTTGACCCGATTTACCCATTTGACCCGGTGACCCGATTGATTTATAATTATATATGATTAAATTTTTTTTATGGGGATTCCAATTTATTACATTTTATAATTACAATCACTTGATCTTTCATTTTCAAATCAACTTTTATATTTATTTGTATTGTGTAATACTCCGTCCGATCGATAGTATTTGATTTTTTATTTTTCAACGGACTTTTTTAAGAAGATAAAAATTCTAAAAACTATTAAAATATTAAAACAATTCTATGCGTATTACTAATTGCATGAAATTATTTTTAAAAAATTATTTGAAAATTTGATATTTTATATATTATTACATTTTATTAAAAATTACAAGAAATAATAAAAATCAAATATTTTAGATCAAATATAGTATATAATTACAAGCACCAGAACTTATGAACAATGTCTTTAACTTTAGAATTTTAAATTTATCGCAAAATTATCAAATCATGATTTTTTTTAATTTAAAAAAGAAAAAAATTGATCAACCCGAAATCGACCCGAAATGACCCAAAAACCCGATCAAACTCGATTTTATCCGGGACCCGAAAATACCCGAAACCCGTATTACCCAGGACCCGAAGTGACCCGTTTGAAAGGTCTAGTGGCCACAAATACTATGATCCTCCTCCGACACTTTGAGTGGACATCCTGCAACCATGTCTTCATAGACATCAATTGGGTTGTGGATAAAGGTGACTCACCTTAGACACACTATGGACCATGACGCCCTCGTTTTCATCCAGAGTTCTTAGCCCTCATTCAAAAAGATGAAATTGAGTGGTGGATCAGCAGAGCCTGACCATTCTCAAATATTTGTCTTGCGTAAAAAAATAAATAAATTATATATCAATATTGTATAGTTATTTTTTATGTGAAATCAATATAGCATAATTATAATCATACATGGTTTAGTTTATTGTCTATCACACGATTCATGATGGATAATCGAATGTCCGAGATGAATCTAACATATATATATATATATATATATATATATATATATATATATATATATATATATATATATTCATATCGAATATCCAATTTTAAATCGGGGTGGCTATATGCACCCATGGCATGTGTTATATGCACTCCTTAAGACGGATTATAGATCCACCCATCGTAAAATTAAAAAAAAAAATATATATATATATAGGGTTTACTTCAAATGTAAAAACTCCTTAACGTGTAAAATTTGCTTATCGCGTAAAATTTGCTAATGGGCCTAATTTAATTACTAATGGGCCTAATTTAATTACTAATGAGCCTAATTTCATTAGTAGAATATCTGCCCCCCCCCCCCCTTGCCCATGCGTGTGCCCCCCTAGCCCCCCTTCTCGGACCCGGTTTTTTTTTTTTTTTTGCCCTGAATTTTTTTTTCCGTGGTAACACTTTCTGCTGTGCAAGTATAACTTGCTTTTGTGCACATATAACATCTTATTGTGCAAATATAAGTTTATTTTGTGCAGACAAAATAATTCATTATGGGGTAAATAGATAAATGTGCCTATTTCAATTATAAAAATTTATAATTGAAATATGTTTAATTTATGGGTAAATTGGTAAATATGTCTAATTTTATGGGTAAATGCACTTTTTCCCGTTTTCGATACCTTTTGTGCAACTGTGAAGTGCATTTGTGGAACTGTGGAGTGCATTTGTTCAACTGTGAAGTGCATTTGTGCAACTGTAAATTGCATTTGTGCAACTTTAATTGTGCAATTGTGCAAATTTAAAGTAGGATACAATTGTGCAAATTTAAACTTCAATTGTGCAAAAGTAAGATACAATTGTGCAGATTAAGAATACAATTGTGCAAATGCAAGATCATAATGTGCATTAATAAGACAAAAGATGTGCTTTTGAAATCGATGTTTTAATTTTGTTTTTTTTTTACTTTTGAGAGTTTGGGTTCACCTCTCGGATAATTTAGGTTGATAGATGTAAGTTTGAAATCGATTTTTTTACGTATAAGCTTTTAAAATTAAAGTGCATAAATAAGATTAAAATGTGCATAATTAAGGTTAAAAAGTGCATAACTTAGATTATAATGTGCATGATTAACAATTTGCGATTATTGCGCTCTTGTCTATTATGTAACCTATGTGGGATTTGAACTCACATCTTTTGTGCAAACGCACATTGCTCTACCAATTGAGCTAATAGGCTAAATTATGATTTTTATGCTAAAATAAAAGAACCTAATCGACCTAAAGCATATTGCAATAAAATTCTAAAATTCAATTAGCTCATGATTCACAAACAATTTGACAATGCTATAAACATGAAATTAGCTCCAAATCAACCCAACAACACAACCATATCATCAATTTCAGTCAATTTGGCCGTTGGCAAAAAACCCCAAATTCTAAAGCATATCGCAATATAAAATTCCAAACTTCAATTAGATCATGATCCATAAACAATTTGACAATGCTATGAACATGAAATTAGCTCCAAATCAATCCAACAACACAACCATATCATCAATTTCAGTCAATTTTGCTTTTGGCAAAAAGCCCCAAATTCTAAAACATATCGCAATATAAAATTCTAAAATTCAATTAGCTCATGATCCATAAATAATTTGACAATGATATGAACATGAAATTAGCTCAAAATCAACCCAACAACACAACCATATCATCAATTTCAATCAATTTGGCTTTTGGCAAAAAACCCCAAATTCTAAAACATATCGCAATCTAAAATTCTAAAATTCAATTAGCTCATGATCCATAAACAATTTGACAATGATATGAACATGAAATTAGCTCAAAATCAACCCAACAACACAACCATATCATCAATTTCAATCAATTTGGCTTTTGGCAAAAAGCCCCAATTTCCGCTCCTAAATCAAACCCTAGGTTTTCAATCTCAACCTAAATCATTCAAACAATCTAAATAGATGTAATAAACAAGTTTAGGGTTAGAAATCATACCAAATTCGAGTTGAAACAAGGAGAAAATTCGGGATTTCGAAGGTATTCCGAGCCAAAAGCACTGATTAGCGCTGTTGGGGGAGATGGGCTCGGTGTGTGCTCGGCTGGGCTCGAACCATGGGGGTTCCGGTCTCGTGGGGTGCGCCTGAGGGAGAGGGTTCGAGCAGGTGGGGGCTGGTGGCCGGAGGTGGCTCGTGGGTGGCGTGGGAGGCCGATGAGAGAAGAAGCGACGTTGGGCTTCGACTGGGCAGTGTGGGCGCGTCTGGGCTCGAACCAAGCCAAGTCAGGGCTCGGGGGGTACGCCCAGGGGTTGGCTCGAGCGCGGCTAGGCGTTGGAGGCCGGAGGTGGCTCGACGTGGGGCTGGAGGTGGCTCGACAGGCTAGGCGGTGCTTCTATTGTTGAAAGCGGTATGTTTTACGTGGGATTTGAAAATTTAACACGTTAAGCAAATTTTACACGTTAAGGATATTTTACATTTTAAAGCTTCCCTATATATATATATATATATATATATATATATATATATATATATATATATATATATATATATATATACACGGAAGGATCTAGGCTCCGTCCGTTATAAAACAAAAATACATAGGACGGATCTTGATCCATCCTATTTAAATTAAAAAAAAAAAGAGTGGGGGCGAAGCTGTTGTGTAGCTTTTTTTTTTCACTTACAAGGGCGGATCTCTTGTTCTCTCTTTTTTTTGTCTTTTTTTTTTGCCTTTTATCTTTTTACATAGGGTGGATCTATGATTTGTCCGTATATTATTCTTAAAATTTGTAACGAACGGATCATAGATTCTTCCTAAGGAGTGCATATACCTGTCTCGGGTGTATATAACACAATCTTTTTTTATTAGGTAAAAATTCAAGGCCAAGCATCCCTGAACCTCGAGGGCCGACAAGTCGGCAGATAGCTAACCGTCATAAACAAACAAAAATAAAAAGACGGTGCAAAATACAAACAATAACACTCTAAAAAGAGAAACTAAACACAACTCAACCAAACGAGATGAGGACGTAGATGACGAACGAAGCCAAGCGCCACCCAGAAGTAGCACCGCATGCCATCGGTACATCAGGAGACTGGAGTCCCCTGTGGGAAGTGAAGACGAACCTCCAAGAAAACAGTCTTCGGGGAAAAGGAGACGCCTTGATACACACTACCACGATCCCAACCTATCCCAACTCCGAACAGCCAGACCCACATCACATGGAAAAGAAAGTCTAATCACGCCACACATAGAGCACCGTCTGAATCGAACGCACCAGAAGCCCAAGCGGGTGAATATCTATATAAATATACACAATGGCGGAGCCAGGATTTATGTCCGGGCCAGGATTTATGTCCGGGGGGTGCTAAAAAAATTTCATGAATTTTTTTTTCTATACTTATTACGAAGATTTTTTTTCTAAGAAAATATTGAAAAAACACTAAAATTGTGATTTTGTTTAATTTAAATATAAATATGACATTTTTTTAATGAAATAGTTGATAGAAACAAAAAATATATAGAGAGAAATCCAGAAGAATATTTAATGATATAGTAAAACATAAACATGACATTTTTTTAATGAAAAAACACTAAAATTGTGATTTTTTCAAAATTAAATATAACTATGACTCTTTTTTTTAAGAAATAGTTGATCGAAACAAAAAATATATAGAGAGAAATCAAGAAGAATAAATCAAGAAGAATTAATTAAATAGTAAAAGAAATAAAAACTAAGCATTTGAGATTTGAACCTAAGACATTTTGATCCACCTTCTTTCCTTTACCATCTAAGCTAGACAACAATCTTGTTTTGAATATCATTTAAAGATGTTATATTACCTTAAAAGTACTAAATATATGCAAATATATATATATATATATATATATATATATATATATATATATATATATATATATAGATGAACTATCCAATGCATTCATGTCTTAGAATGCATTTGTGAGACCGATCCTCAATCATTGGATTAAAACCAAATAGAGGGCTATGATTAAAAGATAATTTTTGGAAATTATTTTTTAAATACACAATATTTTATGGAAAAATGTCAAACCATATCTTTTCACCAAATCTTTATCTCTTACCCAAAATCAAAATAAAATCAAAACCACCATCTAAATTTTTTCTAGGAAAACCACGTACAAGTTCAAATTTATTCCCATGTTCAAAATTTTCGAATATTCAGATGAATATAGGGTATTATATTCAAATGAATATTAAGAAAACATTCAGATAAAATGTAAAACGTTAATTTATTCTCACTTTCAAAATTTTCAAATATTCATTTGAATATAGAGTATGATATTCAAATGAATATAATGTATTATATTCAAATGAATATTAAGAAAATATTCAAATGAATATTCGAATATTCATTTGAATATCCGTATTCATTGAATATTCATACGAATATTCAGATGAATATACAATATTATACTTATATTCATCATCCTAATATCCTCCCACCCAAATAATTATGCAGAAAGTAAGGGTTCATAGAGTTGAAGCATATGCATTCCTTCTCTCACCCAATAATTAATCAGTGAATTTCTTTGTTGATAAACCATGTGAGATAACGACAACGTTGGATGGTTTATTGATTAGGAGATAAACAAGGGATTTGGAGACCTAAATTTATTATTTCTTTAATTATATTTATTTTCTTTTTTTATTGGATGCATATTTAAATCTAACCATCCAAATGTTCACTATCCGACGGTTCATAAAGGATCTCACGAATGCATTCTAAAAGGTGAAAGCATGTGAAAGCTCCCCTATATATATATTTGTATTTTTTTTTTCGAGCCGAGGGTGTTCGAGCACTTCAAGCACCCCTAGCTCCGCCCCTGAATATACACACATTTTTATTATTTTAATTGAAATCTTGGAGTATCGACTTGGGCCCGAAGGAAAAGTTTATATCGCAATCCTTTGAAAGGAGGCGTGTTCAAATCAGAATTTTCAACTTTAATTGTTTTGGGTGTCTGATACAGTAAATTGATTCATTTAGAATACCCGATAAAACGGACGCAAATCCAACTGAACAGCTCCTAACGTGAAACATCGGCCTTATCCAAACTAATACGGCTTGACAATGACTCAAAGCGATCCGATTCGTATCCGGATCCGGATCCGAAGGACTCCTTTCCCAGCTGTTACATCGTTGAGTTGATGTAGTACTGTTGTATTATGGTTGGTGGGTCCACCCCTCAGCTAGCACTATATCTTGTGGTCCACAGCACCCATCACCCGTGGGGGCCCAGTTTAGAGGTGTGGGGTCTACGTCGGCACAGACCAGTTTGTTGACAAATCACAAGTGACAACTATTTTTTTTTTTATATGGAGTAATTTTTCTTAATGACGTATTCAATACATCATCTTGCCTTCTTTCAATATTTAGATTTGCGAAAGCGTTTTACTTGGACGTGGTGGCTCCACGTGTCCGATGTGTACTCGTCATGGACACAGTTCGGCCCCCCACCCTCCTCCGTTCTACTCCGTATTTTTTTTTTCTAAGATTCAACGGATTTGGAAAGTTACGTTTTTCATTAGCTTGGTACTTAAGTAGCAATTTTCGTTATTTAGGACTTTACAAATTCTTAGAGTAAACAAGTTTTTATTGATAAAAAAAAAAGAGTAAACAAGTTTTTTTTTTTTTTTTTTTGTATTTGTTCTGCTAATCGACATATAGTGTGGTGTGTAGAAAAACCCAAAACAGAAAACACGACACGGAAAAACTCGAAACTGAAAAAAACACGAAATGATAATGACACAAACCAAGAAATCACGGTTGTAAACGGTTCGTGTTCGGGTCGGGCAAATCTTCTTGTCTGGTACCCGACACGAACCGTTTAATTTTTTTTATTTAAAATTTTAGGTTGGGAAGTATAAATAGAATCTCATATGCATTAATAAATTCTGCTAGCCCAACTGCAACTGCTTCCATATAAGCGCATTCATTTAGTTCTTGCAAACAGGCCCGGGTAGAGTCCTCCCACCTCAACTTTTTTTTTTTGTGAGACAAAGTAAGTCTTCTTCCTAAACCCTATCTGGCTTTTTTTTTAATCGCAGACTCCACCAGAGTTCACTAGTTCAGATCGAGTAAGAGACGGCTGAGATGCTCGACCGCTCGTCCTCGTCAGCTTCAAGTCGTCGCTCAGCAAACAGGGACGTCGCGCAGCAGGCGGCAACCCCTCTTGAGTCTTGACCTCGTCCTCGTCGCTCGACAAACAGGGTTCGACCCTCTCGAGTATGAAAATCTACATTCAGCAGATCTGAAAATGAAAGACCATGGTAAGTCCTATCTTTTTCGAATCGATTTGTGGTTGTTTTTGCTCGAAACATGATTGATTTTGTATAGTATTTGTGATGTATGCTCTCCGTTACTCCATTAGTGGCAGTGCTCTTGAGTGTTGGAACTTCCAAATTTCGATTAGGGTTTGCCGGTTTGGAAATCGATTTGCTTTGTTTTTACTCTTTCAATTTAAATGTTTTGGATTGAATATACTTCGAAATTCACTCTTACAGTAGCCTAAGATGGAGGAATATTAATGATGTTTCAGATTGAATGTATATGTTTTAGTACATAAACTGATTATAACCTTCACTTTATTTATTTTGTAGGATTCTAATATGAAAAATGTTGAGCAAATCTTGAGTGATGATAAGTCTCTTAGTGATGATACGATGACGGAGTCCGAGATGGAGGAATATGAAGGAATGGAGCAAATCAACCGCCAAATCAAAGAAGCCCGTGAAAGGTAAGAAGCCTAAAATCGAGCAATCTTCTTCTGGTGCTAATAAGAGAAAGAAAACAACGAAATGTTGGTCGTACTTTGCTGTAATTCCGGGTACAGAACGTGCAATTTGCAATTATTGTGGTGCTAAGATTGGTTGTGCATCTAGTCAAGGAACCGGTGCTGTAAATAATCATCATAAAAGATGCAAAAAGGCTCCGGAAAATGTAGATATAAACCAAAAAAAATTAGAACTTCATGCTCAAACTGTAGTCGGTTCTGATGGTGTGGTGGTGTCTTCTACTTGTGTTCCATCTTTGTGGAAATTTGATCAAGCTGATTGTAGAAATGAGCTAGCTAGAATGATCATTGTGGATGAGTTGCCTTTTGCATTTGTTGAGAAAGAGGGCTTTTGTAGGTTTTGCAAGAAAGAAGGCAATGTAGCACTAACACTTCGGTAATGATAGAAGAAAACTTGTTGGCATTGGAGGAACTAGAAGAAGGTAATTTTTTGTTATTTACATTTTATAACAATCCTTGGTTTATATTTAACTATATTAACTTTGCTTTAATATTATTAATTCAAAAATATGTGTTAAACTTATAACTTATAGGAATGAAGGAACTAAATATTGAGCAACCACAATTCACGATCGAGGAAGATGATCGTGACTATTAGCTTGTGCTTGATAGACTCCGAGCATGTGAAAGACTAGAAAAAAGGTAATTTAAGTTTTGCTACTTACTAAGATTATTGTTCATCATACATATTATACATCTTTAACTTTATCATTTCAACTTTATATATGGATTGTTGTAGTGTTGCGTTTCGAGGCTTTGATGGTACTTTTGGGACCTTTGAGTTGTGCTACAACGTTCCTACTTCGTTTAGAACTTATGTATGGATTTATGTATGACCTTATGTATGGATTTAGCTTGTATAACAACACAGTGAACACACGGACAGAAAAAAAAAAAAAAAAAAACAAAATTCGGTTCGTGTCAGGTACGTACCCGGGTATCCGACACGGAACCGAATACCCTAACCGTGTCGGGTACCCGGATTTAGACGGTTCGGGGAATTTGGGCTTAACGGTTCCGGGTACCCGACACGATTAATCAACTCGTGTCGGGTCGGGTACCTGGTTATGCCCACCCCTAGAGATCAACGATGGCTATCAATTACAAAATAAAGGAATATAGAGTATTTTATAAGATAATTTTTTACACAACTTATATAAATAACCCGAATAAATCTCATGAAATTAGATTAATATAATATTTTAAAATTATACCAATTACACAAAAAATTCTTTGAAAAATATATAGCAATAAACATAATAAATTTGAATTACAAATCAATAATTAAACTAATAACGGTCGATATATATCCAATGAAATATAATTAATAATCAAATATACTTTATAAATTGACATTTATTTATCATATGGTTCATATAATATATACTCCCTCCGTCTCAAAATATTTGTCGTTTTACTTTTTGACACACTTTTTAAAAAGTTATAAACTCTATAAAATATTAATTTTTATTTTTTTTTCCATAATTTTATAGATAATTGTATTAAGTATGAAATTATTTTTTAAAATTAATAAAATTATTGATATTTTATATAGTTTTTACCTTTCTTAAAAAACGTGTCAAAAGCAAAACGGCAAGTTTTGCGAGACGGAGACGGATGTAGTAGTTTTTTATTTTATATTTAATTAACTTTTTATTTGAATAATATTAGCTACGAAAAGTGTGTCAGTAGAGTTGTAGAATAAAATCAACCACTAATAAATATAATAATATCTTAATTAAGAGATGTCTTTTAGTTAGATATGAATAATTACAATAATATTATATATATTAATATATAAAATTGTTGATATTATAATTAATCTTTTTTTTTCTTTTGATCAATCTAATATTTACAATATTAAAAGACATATATATATATATATATATATATATATATATATATATATATATATATATATATATATATATATATTCTTATTGACTAATACAGGTAGATAGATAGATAGATATATAGATAGATTATGGCTTGTGTGACTTTACATAAATTACAATTAAATATTATTTTAATGATTATTTTTGGAAGCAGAACATTTTTTGGAAGGAGAAAAATATCTAAAATGCTCAAATAGTTTTAAAAATTTCAAATTTAAAATTCATGAGAATAATCTGAATTTTCATATTTAGAGTAAGAGTTTTTTTTCCTACATTAATTAACTCTATGAAAACAACCTAGATTTTATAGATGACTAATTATTTGCGTAAACATACTCTATCTTCAATTAAATTAATTTAAGTTCTTTTTAACGGTCCAAAATAAAGGCTAAATCATAATCAATATCCACTTACTAAATGATAAACAATTTTAATTTTTTTATAAATTTATGTATGGTGAATATATTATTTACATACTTATAAAAACCCTCTTATTGGTTTCGTAACTCTTATTAGAAATATGTATTTACTTATGAGTATGTAAAAGATTCCTTTTATGTACTTGTGTTAACCATGTTTTAAAATATTTGTTTAATCAAAGTGTATAATTGCCAAGGAATTACTGTACTAATTTATGGAATGCTATCAATCGGCCTATCACGCTATGCTGGAAAAGGCCATTGAGGAAGAGGGCGAAGTGGGGAGTTGGGATAATGGGGGAACGGAGAGTGCTTGGAAGGCGCTATGGCGGCTTAAGTCCATTCCCAAGGTTGTGTCTTTAGGATGGAGGGCAGCGAGGAATGTTTTGCCTTGTCGATGGAATCTTATAAGGAGGAGGATCACAGATGATGCATGTCGCAATGTATGTAGCCACGAGGAGACTAGTTACCATGTGCTATTCGAATGCAATATAGTGAGACGTGTATGGAAGAAGGTGCCTAAGCTGGAAGGAATGTGGGTGGGAGCCAAATCCACCTATGTCGCATTCATGAATTTATTTACAACGACCATAAAGGAGGATTGTCCAAACCAAACCAAGGAGGATCAATCAACCATTGGAAATGTGAGAGGAGCTTCCGGGCCAAACAGGTCGGTCAGGGAGCAAAATTATTCCCTAATATATAGAATTGTCCAAACCCTAACGGGATTTAGTACACACCCTTTCAAGTGAGATTAGTAAAATCATTATTAAAAAAAGTAATAATAATGATTAAATAAAAAAAGGAAGTTTATATAATTAACAATTTAACTTATTTATTTATATGTTTTATTTTCTCAAAGTGGGTAGCTTTGGGTCCAAGGATAAACATTGAGCCCAAAGGAAAAAGCTCGGATCCAGTGTTATAGGTAACTCCTGCTCTAGGACACTACCGGCCAAAGAACGATGACCAACACAGACAGATGTACAAGCCGCTCCGCCGACCACCGCAACCGGAAAAGATGAGAATGGACAACACTGACGAGGGGCGGGGAACGACATCGGCACCCGGACCAGGCGACCAGCCAACACGCCAAAACCGAAGCCCGGCAGGCCGGTAACCCGGTGTTAGACAAGACAGATTAGCAGCGAGGCCGAGGGGCAACAACCCACGCCGGAAACACCAAACCCACTACGCCAGCCAGCAGCCGAGCCAAGCGGAGGCGAGGGAGGAAGGGGAAAAACCAGCGAGATCATAAAGATCTGTAGATAGAGAGTTCGAAATCAGGTTGATTCCAGTGAGACCGAAGAGGAATCGGACCACCACCGTAGACGAGGATTTGAGGATTTTTTTGAAAGTATTCTCAATCTCTACCACACACAAGAAGAAGAGGAGAGAGAGCGGGATGCATCCGCTGTTTTTGGGGCCTCCGAAGAGGTGATTTCGGACCTCCGGAGAGGTGGTTCGATTTGGGGATTTCTTGAAGGTACTCTCAATCTCCCCACAAACAAGAAGAAGAGGAAAGAGAGCGGGAGTAATCAGCTGTTTTCAGGCTTCCGAAGAGGTGGTTTTGGACCTCCGACGAGGTGGTTTCAAACCTCCGGGGAGGTGGTTGTGCGGTGGTGTTTTCTAACCCCCAAAGGGAGTTTTTTTCCCTAAAGAAGATGGACTATTTCTTTTACAAGGATATGGAATGAAATGAATGGGCTGATTCTAAAAAAAAAAAGTATAAATGATTTCAAAATTCATATCTAAGTTACTATTCACACCTAATAGTTATGTGTGTAAGATAAATATTAAATTAAACTATTTTTTTTTAAATAAGCTATAAAGATATTTGATAATCGTACCTAATAGGATAGTTTATATAAATAGGGAGATCAAAGAGAAGATAAATAATATATTTGTAAATATAAAAAGTCGAGCATTTAAAAGTTTAAGATGGTATTAAGTTAAGAAAAGAGAAACACTAACTCAATTTTAGGTTCTTGAAAACTATATAGTATAAAAATCAAAAGTTCTAAGAAGCTATTAACTATATATTATATATGCTAACGAGGTTCTAAATGGTCATTATTTATCAAGTTATGTGAAGCAAAAGTGATTTAATTTTATTTTTATTTTGTGCAACGAAAAGTAACTTTTAAACTTGGCAAAAATTAGTTAAGATATAAAATGAGAGATAAAATTAATTGAAAAAGGTTAAAGTATGTTATAATATTCAAACATAAATAACATATATGACATTTGGTTAATAGTTTCAAATAGATCGATTTGAGTGAAAAATATAGATTAGTAAAATCCAAGATTAATGTGAATCCAAGATTAATGTAGTCCACACCCAAGTTAACAATAAAACACAAACATAACTAAATGATCTCCCCGGAAACGACTCCAAGATTTTACGGGCGTGAAATGGTCGTGGATCCTGTCAAATATATTCCATCCGTTAAGAAAAAACATTTCATTTTAGGAGTAAAATCTTACTCCGTATTAAGAAAAACATGTCATTTTAGGTATTTTGGTGTTCACTTTCCAAAAGTACCATTTTAATGATGTTGGATTTGTTAGTTGTAGTTTTCAATAAAGTAGAAAATTAAAGTAATCATTAGGGGTATAAGTGTATTTTTGTTTGTTTTTATTTGTTTTCTTAAAAAATGTGCAAATGTCTAAAACAACATGTTTTAATTAACAAAGAGAGTAATATTTATAACCCTAACTAGCAAACTAGTATAGTGAGCAAGCAAGTGGTCGAACCCGCAGAGAGATCCTGCTTTGAATGTATTACTATGCTAACTATAAAACAAATAAATAACAAGATTGAGAAAAATAAAGTAATGCAATTGAAATAAAGAACGGAATGATTTCGATTTTTTTACCAATGGGATGGAAGCGCTTCACTTGCAATTCTCAACAATGGTTGGTGTTCAAGATCCTTGACCCGATTTCTTTGTTATTCTAATGCAATTGATATTTGAGCTATTCCGACTTTGGTTTAATTATACTTATACCCCTTACGAACATGTCATTCCCTTACACAATATGCAATCCTCGCCCTATTTGGATATAAACATAAAGCAACACAAATTCCCAAAGTTTTGGCCATTTAGCAGTACCAACCTTTCTAAGCAACTAGTATGATATCAAAGGTTGTCACCCCCTTAACCCTAATCCTCTTATGAATTAATGATATTTAACCAAGTATCATTACCCTGCACAACCAATTAATGCTTTCATAAGACCAATTAATTGTGCTTGCTACTACGATCTAACTATTCTAACGAAATCATTAAAACCTAGCATGAATGCAAATTATGCATGTCGAGTTGATCAATCAAGAGAGAACACATGCAATCAACAATATGAACACAAAAGTAATGAAATAACTATGGAATAATATATAGGCGAAATTCCAGGAAACCACCCCTTAAATAGGTTGTTTTGCACAAAAAATACCCCTTAAAACACAAATTGCGGCAAACTACCCCTTAAACCTACTCCGTTAGCAAATCACCGCCCATCCCTCTATTTCGTTAAGTTTTTTGTTAAAATTATGAAAGTACAGTTTTATCCCTTGTCTTTTGTTAGAATAATAAATCGATAAGAGGATATTTTTGGAATTTTGGTACTCCACTTCATCTCTTTCCTTTGTCCTCTCTTCAATATCCATGCCATTGTCAACATTGTAGTACTACTGTAGGACTGGATACACATCGACACGGCTATTTGAATCCCCAACCATACAACGTCCTCACAACTTCCTTACCATCACTAGAAAGAGAACTCTTCACTCTCTCTTGAATTCTTCGGCACAGGCAATAGGCCTAATACCACATACTTGAATCCCATAAACCATGATTCGATCGCCATGGTATACATTACATATATCAAAGAATATAATAGGTACACAGTTCAACACCGCATATGGATCAAGTTAGAAGATCAACCACCGGCGACCGTAGATGACGAGAACTCGAGAAGGAGCACGGAGACCGCAGATGGATCAAGGTAGAAGATGCCGGCCTCTTTTGGGTTGACTGGCCTTCATAGAGATTGACCCCATTAAAAAGGGTGTGAATCCTATGACAGATCGTAGAGGGTAAATATAAATTACTCCGTAATTGAGATGGGTTTACTGAAATCATTTGGATATCAAAATATCTCATTTTATTTAAATAAGAAATTCAATTTACTATTTAGTGATATTCATCCACACCAAATCAGTGTTCAAGAAGAGCTTTTTTTTATAGCAAAAAAAAAAGTCTTCAAAAAGACCATGAATGACAAACCCAAAAAAAAGCATGAATGGTAGTATGTATTGTTTTGCTTAAGGTGATGGGTAAAACTGTAATAATGTACTTTTTAACAAAAAACCTTAACGGATTAGAGGGACGGGTTGTTATATGCTAATGGAATAGGTTTAAGGGGCGGTTTTCTGCAATTTGTGTTTTAAGGGGTGGTTTTATGCAAACCATCCTATTTAAGGGGTGGTTTTATGCAATTTTGCCTAATATATAATAGAAATCAAAACTTCACAATTCAACCAACCATGTATTCGAATCACATGTAAAACAATGAGTTTAGTTACTCCTATTCTAACTCTAATTGCAAAGTATTGTGTAGAATGATAGATGTCCAAAGATGTCTCTAAAAAGCTCTCTAGAATCTACCTAAATAGCCTCCAAGTTGGCCTTAAGAAACCCTAGAAAATATAATAAAAATAACCTAATTGAACTTATCGGATAAAATCGGCGATTTGCTAAACGGGCTGACCGACAGGCACCGATGGATTAACAACGGGCACCGCTTTTATATGTTTTTGTTTTCTTCTTTTGTTCTCGATCCTCTTCTCCTTAGCTCCTCTTGTGATCCTTCCTTGCCTCTCTTAAGCACCAAATCAGTCTCTTCTAGCCATCTTTAGCCCCTCTCCAAGCTCGGATTGTCAAACTGTAGAATAAACACAAAATTGCGTAGATTCCGACCTCGAATGCCTAAATGGATAACAATTCAAATTAACTATAAAATTAAACATGCAAGAAACATACTCTAAATGCATCTAAACCTATCTATAATGTCTATCTAAAATATGCATTATTAAACTCTCCCACACTTAAGCTCTTGCTTGTCCTCAAGCAATGAAGAATAAAACATAAATCAATGCATCCCACATGATATTCCTTCATGTCTCAACCCTATCAAAAGCAACATCAAAGAAAGTGAAAAAATAGATAAGGCAAGCAAACATCCTAGTATGTACACGAACGATCAAATAGCCCGCATGCCTATCCATCCAACCTCACAAGGATAAATGTGTTTCTCTCGCTCTCATGTGTTTAGACTTTAAGCATAACTCTCAACTCAAATCTATGTGGAAAAATCAATCTTAAGCAATCACACTTATATAATAAATATCTCCACCGAATACATCAAAGCAAATTAGCACATCAAGAGGACTTTCGCTCAATGAAAATCTTCAAAGAAGACTCCATTCGGCGGGTTTGTAATGGGGTTTGTGGTAGAACATAAATGTAAGGAATTGTATTTGGTCATGTGGTGTTTTCAGTTCTGAGAACTAAGATTCCTAAACTTCCAACATAACACAAATCAACTAAAAAATCACTCAAGCACTCATAATAAATAAGAATATAAACTCTCAAAATAAACACTCAATCAAACATTTATCCATCTTTCATATGCAAAAATAAATACTAAGACTCTTTTTTTCATAACTCTTTTTTTTTTCTCTTTCGATTTTTCGGTTTTTCCCTTTTTCTTTTTTCTTTCGGTTTTTCTTTTTCTTGAGCCAAATACATGAAATACAATATGAGGAAAATAAAGCATATAACATTTACAACTTTGCAAAGCTTTCTAACCATAAGCTTAATGCTTTCTCTTGTATTCGGATATAAGATGTAACAAACTCATTTTCATTTTCAATCAATACAAGCATACATTCCCTCCTTCTTCAACCTCTCTCCCTCCATTGGAGAGGTTTTCTTGTTTCCCAATCTATGTTTCTTACATGGTATCAGAGCTTCTAATCTCAATTCTCGCGTTTCCTTTGGGAATCTCGGATCTATATCATGTTTTCATTCTCATTTTTCGTAGCTCAGTTCCAGTTCCATTTCAATGGCAGTAGAGACCGGAAACAAGCTCGTAGTTAAGACCACAAATCCACTTTTCCTCCATTCGAGTGATCATTCTGGACTCTCGATTGTCACAGGGACATTCGATGGCATGAATTTTGGAAAATGGAAGCGATTTGCAAAGATTTCACTTAGTGCCAAGAACAAGCTCAAATTCGTCAGCAAAACTCTTCCCAAGCCCTCCGATGATAATCTGCGTGCAGAAGTCTGGGATTGCTGCAACGATATGGTCATCTCCTCGCTTCTGAGTAGCTTGGATGATGAGATCCGGAGCAGCGTAATGTAAGTGAGCATGGATAAGGAAATTTGGGAGGACTTGGAAGATTGCTACAACCAGATTAATGGTGCTTAGTTGTTCAATATGCAGCGAGATCTCAATTCCTTTACTCAAGGTACGTATTCGATCTCAGTTTATTTCAACAAACTGAAGGCGTTGTGGGAGGAATTCGATAATCTGAGGAAGATACAACCATGCACTTGCGGATCGGGAAAAGACAGTATCATGTTTATGGGGGAACGGAAATTGATGCAGTTCTGTTAGGCATAAATTGGAATTATACCGCTGCTCAAGGTGCGATTCTCATGATGCAGCCTCTGCCAAATGTTAGTGTTGCCTATTCTATGATTTCACAAGAAGAATCTCAACATGAATTCAAGAATCAGGTAAACATGATCACTGATTTGGCTTCATCATTTAACGTTGAGACAAAGAAAGTGGATGTGCAATCCTAACTGAAGAAATCGGGGATGTTTTGTTTTCACTGTAAGAAAACTAACCATGAGATTGAGAAGTGTTATTTTCTTCATGGTTTCCCGAGGAAGAACAACAAAGACAAGAAGATTGCTCCTCAAGTGTCAAATGTTGGAGAATCAGTGAGTACTGCACCAGAACTGACTCATGCTCAGTATACGCAGCTCTTGGATCTTCTCAATGTCAAAGAATCCAAGACTAGAGATGATCTGACAGGATCTGGGGGTGAATTTGCTGGTTTTGCGGGTATGACCATTCATGATCAAACTAAGTGTGTTTGGATCTTGGATTCAGGTGCAAATAGTTATATGTGCACCAACATATCTTTGTTTCTGACTTGCTCTCCTATCCGAAAGCCTTTCTCCATCATGTTGCCCATTGGTTCTTCATTAACGGTGGACACAATTGGGAGTGTAAGGTTGGCAGACAGATTGATTTTGAAAGAGGTGCTTCTGGTGCAGTATTTCAAATGCAAGTTATTGTCTGTTGGGAGGCTTGTACAAGACTCTGGTCGCTCTGTCTTGTTCACACCTACAATCTGCTTGTTGCAGGGTATGCCGGGTAGAGACCTCTTATGCTTGGAAGATGTGATAGGGGCCTATACTTTCTTGAGAAAGAGATTGTTGAGTTACAAGTTCAGAGTACTGCAAATAAAGTCTTTGTTGCTACAGGTGTTGATGCTTTAGTCTTGCATCGACGTTTAAGACATGTTCCTTCTTCTAAACTATTGCGTATGTTTTCTCATCTTGACAACACTGATGCAATTACACCCTGTGATGTGTGTGCTCATGCTAGACAACACAGGTTATCATTCCCTAGAAGTTCTATCTCTACCATTAAGCCCTTTCAACTGTTGCACATCGATGTGTGGGTTCCCTTTCATGTCCAAACTTACAATGGCAACAGATACTTTGTTACGGTGGTAGATGATTTTAGCAGAGTACAGGTCAATGAGACATGTCTGTACAGAGTTGGCTTGGCTAACTCGGTTGCTGTCTAAGCTAGGTGTGACGAGTATAAAACCAATACCTCTCAAATGTGATAATCAAGCAGCGATTCACATAGCGAGGAATCCGGTTTATCACGAGAGAACCAAACATGTGGAAATAGATTGCCACTATATTCGAGAGAAAGTTCTTGAAGGGTTGATTGCGTTGCAACATGTTACATCCAAAGATCAGTTGGTAGACGTCTTGACAAAGGCTTTGCCTGGATTGTGTTTCCCTCAGGTCCTAAGCAAGCTTGGAGTCGCTAACCCATCTCCGTCTTGAAGAGGGGTGATGAGGTTGATCATATAGAGGGAAACCGAATTGGTCTTAGACATGGGCCAATCCTAATACTCAGTGTTGTTTAGGCCCATATGAAGGCTTTCTCTTGTATTCAGATATAAGATGTAACAAACTCATTTTCATTTTCAATCAATACAGACATACATTCCCTCCTTCTCCAACCTATCTCCCTCCATTGGAGAGGTTATCTTGTTTCCCCATCTACGTTTCTTACATAAGCACAAACCATAGCTTCTCTTTCTCAACTCAAAATGATCAATCAATAACCAACTCCAAATCCTAATTCCTGGATGGGCCAAACTTATTATCGGCTAGGGTACATGAATTTTGTGGAACTTCAAAAGAAAATGCTAAAGGCTCAAATTGGCTTCAAATAAAGACATAACGTAGGGTAGATATGGATAAATATAGGCTAAAGTGTGCCTCTATCACTTGAAATTCATAAGCAATGATAAAGTATTTCAATCGGTCTCATACTCAATGCATCCCACAAAAGATATGTGACATCTTTTGCAGCTGTTTTATTATTATTATTATTATTATTATTATTATTATTATTTTATATTATTATTATTATTATTATTATTATTATTATTATTATTATTGTTATTATTATTATTATTATTATTATTATTATTATTATTATTATTATTATTATTATTATTATTATTATTATTATTATTATTATTATTATTATATTAGAATGACGGAATCTCGCCATCTACACGGTGCTGACTTCGGAGTCCGACATTGGTGAATCTGCCGACCTAGGCTTCCTGAGTCAGTGAAGCTGCCGACCCTCTTTGGTGATTCCAAGTGTGTTATCTATCACTCAACGAATGACTGTTGACCAGTGCAGGGTCGCCGACTCCGAAACTCGATGTGACACAATCGTGCGAATGGCGACAAAAGCACCGTGCATATAACATCCCCTATTATTATCATTATTATTTTTATTATTATAATTAATTATTATAAAAGCAAACAAATGTTTTACAAGAAGTTAGCAGACAGCCGAGAAACAAACTGCGCGCCAACCCCTTTAGCAATGGAAAAATAAACTCTGGTAAAAATATAAGCAGCTAGACGAGAACTAGAATCTAAGGCTAAAAAGAAAGTGTGGATCCGTCCCAACAGCGCAACAACATCCCCATCCAACTCGCCAAAAGAGGAGAAACAAAAAGGCAAAGACCCATAACCAGCATAAGAGCACACATCCCGATACTTGGTGCACTTACGCCGCGCAGCGTCGAGTACACACCGTCCAAGAGCGAAGGAAGCCAATCAAGTCTGAGTGAGAGGGGAAGAATCAGTGATATCAACACACACATCCCGACCCCGATCCCAAGAGTAAAGTAGAATGTCATCGGGCTTAAGGGGTCCACCAAGATTGTCAACAACACCAATGTCCACCTCCTTCCCAAAGGAGATCCCAGCACGGAAGCAAATGTCGAAGATGGTATCACGAACAAGATTATGCCGATGTTTGATCCCAATGGAAATCGAACACGACACGGCATGATCCCCAAAAATATCAGCCTCAAAAACCTGGCCACATGCAGAACAGGGAAGACCAGGCCGAAATAAAGGGATACCCAAACGATAGCAGAGCACATACATGTAAGTCCTACCATTCATGGTCTGACCGATCCCCGAAATAGGGAACGGCTCTGAGCCAATCAGACGAATAGAGCCCATGCTGAGACCTCCACAACACCACCTGCCTTAGGGTCAATGAAAAAGCTGACTCAGAAGAAGCCACAATCCAAGCAAAGTACACATCTGCCAATTTCTTCATTAGTTTGGGGGCAGCGAACTCGCAAGAATCACGACTGAATTCAGAACCGCTAAGACAATTGAAGTCACATAGTGCAGCGTCGAAAGAGGGCCCCTCACCCGAGGGCAGCCCAGTAAGGCAGAGGAGCGAGGACTGCAGCCTAGAAGACTACAGGCGAGAGGCCAGAAAAGAGTAATGCATGGCGTCACCAACAGCATAAACACCAAGCCCACCGTACTGAAACGGAAGAGTAGCCAACCTCCACTGCCAATCACCAAACCCGAGACCACAAGCAGCCACAATACGCTCTAAATAGACACGGAGGGCACTGTCAAAAGTAGACCGAGCTGGGACAACGGCACCTGGCGGAAAAGTATGCAGGGTGAAGTAGAGATCTAGAGATACCTGAACAAGCCCGAATTAAAAGAAGCTCGCTCTATGGATCCTCGAGTTTGGCAAAAAGATCCATAAGCTCGACGGTCTTGGCCACCCGAGTCGTAACAATCTCAACGCTCTAAACAGGGCAAGTACTGACAGGACCACCCAAAATCGTAACGCTAGAAACAGGCCGAGCAATGAGGGGAGGGAAAACACCAGGCACCAAGCCCCTAGGATCCACAACTGGCCAGAAGACCTCGGTCTTATCCACGTTAAGGTGCAACCCAAACGCAGGACCATCAGACATAATCATATCAAGAACCTGGCTAACCACAAGAGTGTCCCCTACAATAGTACCGTCATCTAAATACCAAGCTTGCAAGCATAAATCAAACGAATCCCGGATCTTGCATATCAGAGGATGCAAGACTAAAGAAAAGAGCAACGGACCTAGGGGATCACCCTGCTGAACCCCTTGACAAGACCAAAGGCAGTGCTCCCTATAATAGAGCCGAGTAGGGCGAGAATAACATAACTCGACCCAACCCGAGAGGCCAGGGCACTGACGGCGGACCTCCAAAAGCAGAGTAGTGCGATCAACCAAGTTGAAAGCATTTTGGAAGTCCACCAACAGCATAGAAAGACCCATCTCAGAACCACGAGACTCTACGAGCTGATTCAAGGCATGCAGAATGACCTCACCACCTCCAGAAACTCCAACTCCGAACTACAGATCCCTAAAATACCCAGATAACTGAGGCCCAACCAAGAAAGCACCCACCTTAGACACAAGGCGTCTCCAGATCGTACCGACAACAATAGGGCGGATACCACCCCCCAGTTTGACCAAGGGAGTAGGAGGGGCACTAGAAACATATTCCCCGAGAACAGACGAGCACCGACCCTCCAGGAAGATGTTCACCACACCCGTAATGGAAACAAGGAGCTCATCAGAGACCGCAACTGCCGCACCACTCAAACAATCCAACAGATGATGAGCCCTGAGCCCATCCCTACCACAAGAAGTACCACGCGGGAAACTCCTAATGGAATCCAAAACAATGGGCAGGAAAGTAATAATAGAAGGGTGAGGGGCGAAACCACATGGCAAAGCATGAAGGGGGGCAGCAGGGTGCTTGTCACGAAGCGCAATCAAAGTAGAATTAGAGTAAGGAGCAACACCAGAAGAAGAGAGAACCCTCATAGCAGCTGTGAAATGCCCATCAGAAATCTTCTTACGGCATTGACGGAGGTTAAGCTCCGGTGTGTGAGGCTCCTCATCATCCCCAACAACCTCGCTAAAAGACACAGATGATGCCTTCATGGTAGCCCCAAGCAGCCCAATGTCACCCCTCGGAGCACTCCAATCAATAAGAGCACTAATCGACTCCTCCTGGCGAGTACGTCGTACCCCTGATCGACGATCGCTACTACTTCGTGATACAAAAGCATGCAAAACACAGATGGGCATAGGCAGAAACCAACACCAAGCAGCAATGTCATCAAGGGCAGCAATAACACAGTCACGAATTCGGAGTCCGACATTGGTGAATCTGCCGACCTAGGCTTCCTGAGTCAGTGAAGCTGCCGGCCCCCTTTGGTGATTCCAAATGTGTTATCTATAACTCAGCGAATGACTGCTAACCAGTGCAGGGTCGCCGACTCCGAAACTCGATGTGACGCAATCGTGCGAATGGCAAGAAAAGCACCGGGCATATAACATCCCCTATTATTATTATTATTATTATTATTATTATTATTGAAAAGATATTATTATTATTATTATTATATAAAGAAAAAAAAAACCAACCCTAAATGAAGCAAAAATCCAAGCTATAAAAAGTAGTATCACCCCTACGCGGCTACGCCTCACCATTTATAAGCGCTGAGCTTTACCCCTTCTTCCTCCCATTTCTCAGGAGCAATCCTCTCTCTCGAATCAATTGAACAAACACGATCGGAATTCAAGCCTAAATCCAAAATCCGAAGATCGAAATCGAACAGAGGCAAGGTATCAGATATGCCGATTGAAGAGGAAAACATCAAGGGATTGCTCTCCAAGTGGGGCCTGACGGCGAAGCCCTGCGACTCCTGCCACTCCTCGTCTGCTCTCCTCTTCTGCCGTTCTCACTCCGCCTTCCTCTGCACCGCCTGCGACTCCAAGATCCACGCCGCCGCCTCCGCTGCCCGCCACGAGCGCGTCTGGATGTGCGAGGTCTGCGAACAGGCCCCCGCCGCCGTGACCTGCAAGGCCGACGCCGCCGCCCTATGCTCCTCCTGCGACCGTGATATCCACTCCGCTAACCCCCTCGCCCGCCGTCACGAGCGCGTCTCGATCGTTCCCTTCTTCCAAACGCCTCCCGATCTCTCCGCCGCAGCTAAGACGGCCTCCCCACCCTCCGGCTTTTTCCTCTCCGATGAAGGCGTTCAACCGCCGCACGCTGACGTAGTCTACGCCGCTTCCGTCGATGACGAATCCTGGCTGATTCCAAATCTTCAAGGAAAGCTTGCTGGCTCCGATTTTCTGTACTCTTCTGATGTTGATTCGCTGATAGATTCCGGATCTCCGAATTTCAGCATCAAGCATCAGGTCTTTAACCAGCGGGGTTACTCTGTTATCGCCGGAGCCGACAGCGTCGTTCCGAGCCAGCCGAAGACTAGTCATCTGAATAATTTCTCCAACGAAAACTGCTTGGAGATTGATTTCACGCAGTCCAAACTCTCTCCGTTCAATTTCGCCACCCAGTGCATCAGCCAAAGCGTAATTTCCCTCTCTCAAAAATCAAATCAGCCATTGGTTTAATTTCAATCTCAATTGAAACTCATCGTCTAATATATTTATGTTTTCTCCTCTCCAGATCTCGTCGTCGGACTTCGGAATAGTACCAGACGGAAACTCGAATTCGATGTCGGAGGTATCCAATTTCCAGTTCTCGAAGCCGGCAAGCATCAACGGCGGTGGCGTATCCGCCGCGCAGCCGGTGCAGCTCTCGCGGATTGACAGGGCGGCAAGGGTGATGAGGTACAGAGAGAAGAGGAAGAACCGAAAGTTCGAGAAGACGATCCGCTACGCTTCCAGAAAAGCGTACGCAGAGGCCAGGCCGAGAATCAAAGGCCGGTTCGTCAAGCGCACCAACGCCGACATCGAATTGGACCAGATCTACACATCCTCCGTCGCCGGCGCCGCCGGTGGATTCCTCGTCGACGATGAATTATACGGCGTCGTTCCGTCGTTTTAATACTCCGTTACTACTGCAAACAGAACGTAGTTTTCTGAATCCGTTCTGTTGATCAATTTAATCGTCGTTAATTATTAGCTTTAAGCTTATCTTATGTTAACTGTGGTGTTGCGATTGCTCTTAATAATCAATGTTTTTAGAGGGTTTTTTGCCGGGAAGTATGGAGGGTTTTTCAATCGGCGGGAGTCACCACCGCCGATTTGATCGGAGTGTCTTCTCTTTGTTGCCCGGTTAATAATTGTTGTAACAGTGTATATGTTTAGATTCAAGTGTATTTAATGTTTTAAAAATGTGAAATTAAATAAATAAAAATAGTCAGGAAATTTTTAACTATTTTACCATCAGTTTATATATTTTATTTTGTTTATAATTTTAGTCAGTTTATTAACATTGCCCAACACGGACCCAAGAAATAATAATTACTCTCTCTTTGTCTAAAAATAAAAATAAAATTACTCCCTCTAGTTTAAAATTTAATTTTTTTAATTTTTTAACATTTATTTTTAAGAGTTGAAAATATATAAATTATTAATTTTTTTAAAAATAAATTTAATATTTCTTTATGATAAGTATTAAGTTTTAAAAAGTTTTCATAATTTTTTTTTTAAATTTTATATAATTTTTAGCTTATTAAAATACATATTATAAAATCAAACATTTTATTTTTCCGATCAAAGAGTAGTCGGTTAGTTTTAATTATAGTGAATGTTTTTTTCAATAATGATAAATATTATCTAAAATATTAAATTTTTTAAAAATAATTTTATACTCCATATATTATTAAATATAATTTTTATTTAAAAATAATATATTATATGAAATATATAATTTTCATTATTTTTAAAAATGTCCTCCATATAAATAATAAGCGATAATTAAAAAGAATAGGAAGAGTATTTTAATAAAGTTTGCAAGTTAAGAATATTGAATATTGAATATTTTGATGCTATTAGTTGGGAATTGAAATGTGTAAATGAGGAAAGCGAGAGCTAGTGCCTAGTATAAAAGGTTGTACAGATGAAGTGTTTGGTTGGGGGAGAGGTGATCAGGTACGCCGCGGGCCTACGGTTAGGGGTTGACAGTTGAACCTTTTGATCTTACAGTAAAGTTTTATGAATCGATGCCATGATATTCTATGAATCCCTCCTACTCTTATAGTAGTTAAAAAGTTTCTGAGAAGGCTTTCGATTGAAATCGGGATATACATTTTTTTTTTATAAGGTAAATCGGGATATACATGGTATGGATCCTACCCTTTTAGACACGATTTTTAATAAAATTAAAAAATTATACTACTCCGGTGATTGGCATGGCCTGTTAGAGGTTGAAGTACGCGCGCGTGCTCCCCCTTTTCGAGTACTCCTTCCAGAAGCCGAACCCTAAAATTTCGGACCTTTTTCCTTCAATCATCAATCTGCAAGCTCCAATCGACACTGATTTTGGCCAATTTTGGGCTCCCGTCCTCGTCTATCCCAGTTTCATCACTCAATTTGGAGCTTTCCGGAGCCCCGTAGCTTCGCTTGGTGTGGAGTCGCCTCATCTGGTCTTGCTCCACAAGTCTACTCCCATGGCAGTTTCGTTTCTGGCTCGCTGGTTATGGGTCCGGTCGACTTCTTTCCGGTGTTTTGGACTCAGTTTCGCCTCCGTCCTGAGTCCCCGGTGTCCGTCTCCGTCCGCCTGCGGCGGTTTCTAGGTCCGGCGATTCCTTACCTTTTCATCGGGCATCTCTCCTTCCGTCGTTGCTCCTCTGTCTCGGCCGAGCCTTCGTCGTCGGTGGGGTGTGGTGGGTCGGCGGTCGGAGCCTGCAATTTTGGTTGGGTTTCCTGTATACCCCTAATCAAAATTGGGGAAGAAGGCAAAAAAAAAAAAAAAAAAAAACACTTGTTTAAATCCCAGAAGGGCTTTAGTTAATCCCAAAAGGGCCTCTTGGTGCGTTTTACAAATTGGTGGTTCTCGATTGCGAGTCTGTTGTTTGTGGCGTTCCTCTCTTGAGTTGGGGCTCTGGCGTCCGATGTTGGGTTTTGCTGGGGTCGAGGCGATGTGTATTGAGGTGACTCCACGTTACAGAATTTTCATGGAGGATTGTCTTCATCGCCCACAGAGACTCCTGATGTACTGTTGGCCAGCAGTGTCACTGCTTGGTGGTGCTTGGCGTCGGCTTTTAGTCTATGTTGTCCCCTGCTTGTCTATGTTAGGTTCGCTTGTATCACTGATTTGTGTGTTTTCCACTCTTTGTATTGCACCTTTTTAATGTTTATGTCGTTGTATGTACATGTTTAAACGGTTCGTCGTCTGCTGACTTTGTCGGCCTTTCGAGGTGTCGGTTCTGTCCGACCCTCGAATTATTTCCTAATAAAAAAAATCTATAATACTGTTTTTAAAAATTAATATTTTATATAGTTTTTAACTCATTACAAAGCGTATCAAAAAGTCAAACGACCTGCTTTTTGAGATGGAGCCATGGAGGGAGTATTATTATTATTATTATTATTTATTGTTGTTGTTGTTATTATTATTATTATTATTATTATTATTATTATTATTATTATTATTATTATTATAAATTACAAGAAATTAGTGGGTTGGTGAGATACTATCTGGGCACCCACTCCCTTAGTGATAACAAATCTAAGGCAGCACAAGCCCTGACATCATGAAATACCGAGAATTTTTTAATTCGCTTCAACAAGGCAACCGCATTCGTATCCAGCTCCTCCAACGACGAGAAGAGGAGGGGTAGGAAACCATATCCAGCCACCGAGCACAAATCTCTATACTTGACACACTTACGTTAAGTACCACCAGAAACAACACGACTTGAGACAAAGTCAGACACCCCTGAGTGGACCCCGTTAGATCAACGCACACATCTCGCCCCATATCCCATGAATAAAGAAGCAAATCTTTCAGACGAAGAGGCTTATCATGCACATCAACCAAACCGATATCAACTTGCTTACTGGTGGAAATCCCAGCCCTATAGCAGATATCCAATAAGGTGTCGCACACAAGGTTGTGTTGATATTTGATGCCCACAGTACCAGCGCAGGACAAGACATGATCTCTATAGACATCACCATCAAAGACCCGAGAACAAGCCGGAGAGAGCCTAGATACCGCAAATAAATGAAAACTCAATCGATAGCTAAACACACTACGATAAGTCCTTCCATTCATAGTCCGACCTAACCCAGAAATAGGAATTGCACGCAACCAATCAGAAGAATGAGCATCCTGCTGAGACTTCCACAATGCCACCTGCCGCGGAGTCAAAGAGAAAACAATGTCTGATGTAGCAGCAACCTTCGTGAAATATATATCTGTCAATTTCTTCATAAGTTTAGGGGCAGTGATTTCACTAGGATCGCGTAGAAGATCAAAACCCATAGTCTGATTAAAAGCGTGGTAGGCATCATCAAAAGCGGGACCAACAACAATGATACCAGAAGGACGTAGAAGCTTAGCTTGCAACTCAGCAGAATGCAATCGAGACGCCAAAAAAGCATAATGTAAAACATCCCCAGCAGCATACACTCCGAGCCCACCAAAATGAAAAGGGAAGGTGGCAAGCCGTCACTGCCAATCCTCAAACCCAGGCCCGGATGCAGTGACAATACGCTCAAAGCTAGAACGGAGTGCCACATTAAATGAGAGTTGGGGCGACCCAAAGACACGCGGGGAGCAAGTACGTAAAGCAAAGTAAAGTTTAGAAATACCCGTATAAGCTCGGAGTAAAAGCAACTCGCACTGTGGATCATCAATCCTCGTGACAAAGTCCATAATCTCTATGGTCCTAGCCATCCTCTTCGCCATAAGGTCACTGCCGAAAACATGACACGCGCCGACAGACCCACCCAAAACTTTGACACCACGCGAAGGCTGAGCAATAGAGGGGGGGGGGGGGGGGGGGAACCCCAGCGAGCCGACTCCTGGGGTCTTCTGTAGGCCAGAAAACCTCGGTTTTATCCACATTAAGATAAAGGCCAAAGCGGGGACCCTCCTCCATAATCAGATCCAAGATCCCCCCCCCCCCCCCAGCAACCAAAGTGTCCTCAATAATGTGCCATCATCTAAGTACCAAGCCTGCAGACTCAAGGAAAAAGAGTATCTGATCTTGCAAACCAAAGGATGCAACACCACAACAAAAAAGTAAAAGCCCTAACGGATCACCCTACTGAACCCTTCGATAAGACCATAAGCTATGCTCCCCATAATACAGCCGGGAAGGACTAGAGTAACAAAACTCCACCCATCGTGATAGAATCAGGCAGTGACGACGGACTTCCTGTAACATGGAAATACGATCAACTAAGTTGAAAACATTATGAAAATCCACCAATAACATAGACAAACCCTCTTCACATCCACGAGCCTCAGCAAAACGATTCAAGGCATGCGGAATAGCCTCTCCTCCACCAGATACCCCGACCCCAAACTAAAGACTAGCAAAATAACCGGACAAGAAGGGACCGACCAAACAAGCACCAACCTTAGAGACAAGGCGTCTCCAAATAGTGTATATAGCAATGGGACATATACCTTCACCTGGTTTAACAAGCGGAGTGAGCGGAGCACTAGCAATATATTCACTCAGAACCTGCCGACAACGACCTTCAAGGAAAAGATTGACCACCCGAGTAATAGAGGAGATCAAATCATCAAAAATAGCAACATTAGCTCCACCCAAACAATCAAAAAGATGTTGTGCACGGAACCCATATCCCTCCCACATGACGTACCACACGGGAAGCTCCGAATCATATCTAAAACAACGGCCGAAGAGGCAACAAGAGGATGATAATCAACAGGCAATGGTTTTCAGGAACGGGTTTGCATGCGCCACTCTTCTCTTCTCTAGCCCTTTGCCTGGCTGCCATTCAAAAACCCTAGAGCATCCATGTCCATCGCTCCAAGAAACTTACCGTCCACCTCTTGACCCCTGCAACCTCCACTGAGTGGGAACACATCACCTTTGGCTTACCCCTTATATCTCTTTCCACATGCAATCCTTGTCCCCTGTGAATTTCCCTTTCATCGGGGATGGATGTGCCGATGTGGAGGCTTCGTATTTGACCATTTCTGCCTGTAATTCACCTACTTTGGTGGTAATTAACACCTGTAATTTTGCCCAATGGCTGATGGGAGGTGGTCGAGGGCTCTGGTTGACGAGCGCAGTTTTGTGCGATGGACGGGTCGGCTTTTTGAGTGGCTTGTTAATTCATGAGTTGCTTCATGGTACTGGCTATGGGCATCTCTCGATTGTTCTCCTGTAAGTCCTACTGCTCTCATTTTCTTTTACATATCTACCCTTTTACCCTTTGTTTGTACCAACTCATTACCTATATATTTACACTCAATTGTCTGCTTACAAATTCACAATCCACTATCGTTTGTTTGCAAAATTTATCCTTCCTTACTGGTTTTGTCTGCCATTGTTGCATTCAGGTGGGTGCTCAGCCTGAAGGCTTCCTGTAAATAATTCAGAGATGTAATCATTGATGACTCTACCCTATTATGTCCTCTAAAAAAAAAAAAACTCCTAACCCTTACTCGTTCCCAGGATCGTCTGGTTTTAAGTTGGGTCAGTCTTGCACCTTATAGCCCTCCCTTGGACAAAAGGAAGATTAGAGTTGGGTTTAATGAGTCTAATGCTCCTGTAGTCATCCCACTTGTGGTTGTGTGTTTTTTAGCCTCCTTGCGATTATTTTGATCGCTTGGTTGGGATGCAAAACAAGGTTATGACTTCTAATCAAAATGTGCATATTGGTATTTTCTATGGTGGGTTTTCTGGTTTGACTAAGCTGAAGGTTAAACTGTGTAGTGATTGACGTAATTGGGTTGGTTCGGTCGATGTGGTACATCGATCCTCTGGTTGGTTTGAAGTTCTTATTGCTAATCTCATCGATCTTAAGCGGATTTGGGAGGATAGACCTTAATACTAGAAATCTGTTATTTGACATCGGTTCATTTCCAAACAAAAAAACAAATCGATGTCTATGTGGGTGATGTAAAAAGTCAAAAGTTTTTCACATCGGCCATAGCCCGATATCTTTGTAATTTATAACATCACTTATATTTTTAAATTTGATGTCTTTGTTACCTTATAACGTTGATTATAAAATATCATTTGATGTTATAAAAGGCCGATGTTATACAATTTTGAGTTTTAACATCACCTACATAGACATCGATTTTTTATTTTTATTAATATCGGTTTGTAGCCGATGTTAAATGAAATATTTATTTTTATTTTTTGTCATTTTTGCATATGCGGGATTTGAACCCGCATCTTTATACTTGTGCACAATGCTCTACCAATTTGATCTAAGAGGCTTTAAATTAGCAATAATAAAATCAAGTAAAATGGCCTAGCAAAGACCAGTAATAAACAAGTATAATCATTCAAGCAACAACAGAATAGCAATCCACATTGTTTCACCAAATAAAATTGATAACAAAACACGAATATAGCAACACACATTGTTACATATCATTAGAGAAGAAATATGCGGTATGAAGCAAAAAACATCTCATATATACAACAATCTGCCCAACAAAAGACGAGCTAAACCTGACGAAAGTAGATTGAAGATAAAGATTCCAAAAAGAAAGCAAGAATTACCTAGAAACCAAATATCAAATTTGAACCCATAAAGACAACTTCTTGATGGAACCTGCCCTGATGGAAAAGTTCAAGAGAGTATCACCACCTATGGTAGACAATTGCTTGGTGATCTTCTTTGGTTGGAAGCTTTGCTACTTAAACATCTACTGCTTGCAGCTCTCCTGCCGAGCTTTTCAGAGCCTCCACAATAAAGAAAGCAAACAAAAGAAAAATAAGAGAAATAATGCAACCACCGCAACAAAGAATTTGGATACCATTGAGCAAAGCAATCTTGATGATCAAAGGACGTGAATACCAGTAAGTGAAGTAAAATTCAATCAACTTTTATTACTTGAACTAATTAGCATAATGAATTGTTTATATAAATTTCATAGCAAGGTCAGTCAATAGCTTCATTCTCCATATAAACCTTTATAAATTTCATAGCAAGGTCAAGTTAAAACACATATTTAACATCGGTCAAATAAATGGGACGATGTTTATGATGTTATTTACATCGTAAATTTAGAAACCGGTGTTAAAAAACTATTTAACATGACAAAACTATTTAACATGGCAGGTTTTTCTGACTGATGTTAATGGACCGATGTTAAATAACAGAATTCTAGTTTTGGTCAATTAGACCTATCAAACAGGTCAAGCAAGTTCGGTTATGTCGAGTTTGGGTCAATTAGAGGTTGGGTCATTTTGGGTTACGTGTCATGAAATGCTCAACCCAGACCCGTATGTCATGGGTTCGGGTCAACCCAACAGGTCATGCTCGTTATTTGTAATGGTGGATTATTTACATATTTCCAAAAGCTAAAATTGTTATATTACCTTATTATTACTTAATATTTATTGAAAAAACTTAAACTATTCCAAGCTAGAACGGAGTGCCACATCAAAAAAAAGTTGGGCCGACCCAAAGATACGTGAGCAACAAGTACGCAAAGCAAAGTAAAGTTTAGAAATACCCGTAAAAGCCCGAAGCAGAAGCAACTCGCACTGTGGGTCATCAATCCTCGAGACATAATCCATAAGCGCGATGGTCCTAGTCACTCTCTTTGCCGCAAGTTCGCTGTTGAAAATAGGGCACGCGCTCACATGTTTGTCCAAAACTTTGACACCACGAGAAGGTCAAGCAATAGAGGGGGGGGGGGGACCCCAGAAAGCCGACTCCTAGGGTCTTCTGTAGGCCAAAAACATCGGTCTTATCCACATTAAGATGAAGGCCAAAGCGCGGACCCTCGGCCATAATAAGATATTATTATTATTATTATTATTATTATTATTATTATTATTATTATTATTATAAGCATGCCAAGCGTCATCAACTAGCTATTACATAAAATTGGATGGGAGCCGGCTAACAAGCTGAGCTCCGCAACCCTTCTGAATGCTAAAGTCAACTCTAGTAAATACATGACCAGTATCCCTACTATATATAGGTAGCCCTCTAGCAACCCCACATATCTGCTTGAGAAGTCCCATGGCCTTGTCCTCTAAGTCACCAATAGTAGAAAAGGAAAACGGCAGAAAGTGATATCCCTTGTCTCCACAAACCTTCTCATACTTTTTCCTTTTGTTTTCAGCAGCCACCCTAGCCGCTTTACCTGGGATGAAACCTGAAAGACCAGAATTGCTAAAGATAGAAGTACCCGTAATGTCAACACATGTATCTTTGTCCTGAAACCAGTTGTAGAACATAATATCAATCGTACGAAGCTCACCTCCCTTGTCATCAGTCATACTCGTAGACGCCTCTATACGCACAGAAATCTCGGCCTTCAAGCACTCATTATACAAAGCATCACACACCATATTATGACGGTGTTTAACACCAATGTCAGTAGCACAAGCAAGGGCGTGATCCCCCCTGTTGTTGCAGGAGTTTGTGTCTAGTATGAAGTAAATATAAAATATAAAATCAAACTGACTCTCTGTCTCAGCAAATAAATACAAGACTTCCTCCCGTTGTAGTAGAAGACAGTCAGGATCAATCCACGAGGAAGCGTGTCAGCGCCCGCCTTTTTAGTTCAAAAACTCTCGAAATTTGACTCAGGAAGCACTCGACTTCGACTAGGTTTAGTCGACTTCGACTACCCAGTCTGCAAAACAGAGAACAAAAGCAAAGAAACGAAAGAAAACAAAAGCAAAAGGGTGGTCGACGTCGAGCAGTGTCGTCGATCTCGACTAGAACAAAAATAAAAACCGAAACTTTTAAATTGCAATAGGACGAAATTAAACACGAAATTTGGGAAAATAAATCAATAAACTAAAAGACTTCCAAGATCAGGCTTGCAACACCACAACGATAACCATATAAAACAATGCATAAGGTATAAAAGATCATGCCTTTTGATCAAATAACTTTCGTTATTAACAAATAGGAATATAGAGGCTTTCGCATAAACCCTAATTGTTACTAACCCCTTTTCACAAAATTAATCCAAGTTGTATTAAGATTACTTTCGCTTCAATAACACAAACAAGGATCACCTTCAACTTTCACAAAAGAATCATGCTCGTAGGGATAGAAGACGAAATCGCATCAAAAGATTGTACCTTTTCGCATTACCTTACATGGCTACCATCGGGCTCACCCCGACCCTAGAAGTTGGGTGACTACTCGCTTCTCATCATGAATAAACACATCAATAATTTCAAGAAACTAAATTGCATTAAATAAACTAAAATAGAGCTTACAACCGAACGAAGCCAAATCTTGCCCTCGCTTTCTCCAACTCAAATCGGCCTCCACTCTCTTTCTCTCTACTCGCTATGTAACTAATGGCTTGTCTTGTATGATTCTAAAATCCAACCTCTAAATCCTTATTTATAGTGTTCCATGTAGCGAATCTAGGAATGAACAAATATATCTATATCTACAACTTTCTATCTAATAACATAAGATAAAACTTTAATGATAAAGGAAATAAATCTATTAGGAAACTAGGACTAATGTGGATAGATTCCTTCCATCTTGATAGATCTTCACTTGGGGTTGATAGAATTCACGTGCCTTGGTGTAGAAGCAAGCTAATCAACTCGGATTCCACTCGATCTCGGACTCGGACTGCTCACTGGGCTACTTGACGTCGACCAGGTTACTCGACATCGAGTAGGGTCTTATCCTTCTGGGTTGCACTCGAGCTCGGGTAGCTTCTGGACTCGACATGGTGTACTCGACATCGAGTAGGCTTACTCGACGTCGACTAGAACCGGGCTCCTCGAGTGAACTCTGCTCGACTTCTGGATTTTGACTTGAATTACTCGATATCGACCAAGTCTGATCGATATCGACCCGTTGTGTCGAGTACTTCTTTTCCATGTCCTTTGCTCGATTTGTCCTGGTTCAACTGCTCCTTGACCTTGAACTTTCTGTAGTTGACTTCGAGCTTTTCATCCTTTCTCTAAATTGCTGTCAAATGCCTTTATTTCTGCGAAATTAAACAGAAACTAGTGTAGACTCCATAATTTGGCAAATAAGTATAAACTACATAGAATATGTACCATTCTAACCCAAATGCATGAAATGTAAACAAAAATCGATATAAAAGTAAGTATAAAACACGGCAATTTAGGCTCACAACACCCCCACGAATCTAAAATGCCTCTCTCACAAGCAGGACATTTGGCTCCAGCCTAGAACAACTCAATCCCAAGACGATACTTAATGATAGACCGAAAGGTGACAGGGTTCATAACCTGACCAAGACCGGTTATAGGGGTAGCCTTTAGCCATTGTTGGGCCATAGGGAGCTTCAGATTTGCAAACAGAGCTTCTTGCCTCCCACTGAGAGCAAACTCCACCTTGAGGTGCTTGTCAACATTTTTATAATAACAACTAGTCAATTTCTTCATTAGACAGGGGGCTGGTTGTACCGCACAAATGTCCAAGACATCCTCACCAATGACATTACTCCACCTAGAAGTTGCTGATCCAAAAGTAGGCCCATCACCAGACACTCCATAAGCCCTCAACATACGATCCTGCAGCCCACGCAACTGGAGCCTTGAAGCAAGAAAAGCATAATGTAACGTGTCAGCAGCAGTGTAAACCCCAAGGCCACCGCAATCGATAGGCATGGTAGAAAGGCGCCACTGTAGAGGGCCCAAGCCTGAAAAAATGAAAGCGGGATTGTTCGCATTGTAAAGTAGAGACGAGAGACTCTCGAGCAGGCCCACAAAAACAATAACTCACACTGGTGATCTTCCAACCTCCTTATAGCCTCCATCAGAGCATTGGTTTTCAAAACCATCTGTAATATCACCTCGTTACAAAAGGAAGGATCCAAGCTAACAGGCCCGCCAAGGAGTTTAACCCCTCGTTCCCACCGGACGTGAAATAAGCTCAAGAAACACCCCAACCTCCCTACAGCGTGTGTCCTGACTCGGCTAGAATATTTCTGTCTTATCAATATTAAGGTGAAGTCCTAGGGCTGGGCCATCTTCTCTGATAATGGAAAGGGCTTTGCTGACCATCAAAGTGTCTCCAATCAACGTCCCATCATCAAGATACCAAGCATTAAACTCCATCTCACAACTGTCCATAACCTTACGGATCAACGGATGCAACGTAAGCGAGAAAAGAAGAGGTCCAAGAGGATCACCTAGCTGAACCCCCTGGCATGAATAAAAGACCTGAAATTAGATCGGAGCCGGCTAACAAGCTGAGCTCCGCATCCCTTTTGAATACTAAATGCAATCCTAGTCAAAGTGTGACAAAAATCCGTACTATATCCAAGTACCCCCTTAGCTACCCCACACACTCACTTCAGAAGTCCCATAGCACCATCCTCTAGGTCACAAATAGTGGAAAATTAATTAATTACATACTAAATTAAACTTTAATACAAGAAAAAACTCACCCGATTAAGTTGAATGACATTGAAGGTTTTTCTAGGTAGAAGAAGGTCAAGGGAGGGTAAACATTGAGAAGATAGTTTCCCTAGTTTTGATGATACTAGATCAAATTTCAATTTATATACATTTTTATTACCCTAGAGCCTGACCTAACGGGTGACCCAACCTGGCCCAGAAATTTACAGGTTGAACGAGTTCGGGTCATTTCGGATTTCAAGTTGAAATATTTGTGCCAAAACCCATATTTAACGGGTCGGCTTGGGCCCGACTCTCAGGTTTGGTCAACCCACAGAACCAACAATCGTATGTGGAACGAGGATTTCCTGGACGACTACTGGTTCTATGGGGAGTTTTTATCATAATTTTTATGATTGTCCTGGTCGGGTTGTAAAAATGATTGCTAATAAAATCGTCACTAAGGGGTCATCCTCTAAGGTGCATCTCTCTTTTGACTCCGAATGGACAAAGGTAGGGGTGAAAGGGACAAAAGCGAATACTGGATTTTCAAAGTCTAGTCTTACGTCGTATATGATTGGCCGGGGTCTTAAAAGGTGCTAACCAAAACCATATAGCCCTCTTAAGTCCGTTGTTTTTACTTGGAGCATGAAAATAATGAGCTCTTTTGACATGGGCTTAAATCAGTTATAAAGCACTCCGAACATGATGTAGGATGGGGGTGTCACAATCTTCCTCACTTAAAGCACTGATGACCCCGTCAGACCCTAGAGACTACCCTTCGAGAGAAGCGTATCCGAGCATACTATCGAAGCATCTTTGAGTTAGGAGTCGGCTTTGATACCATATGTAAGATCTGGGGTATAAAGAGGCACTAGAACATGCCACTTAGCCCTTTCATGTTCGTCATCCTCATTGGAGCCTGAAAAGGAAAGGCTCTTGTGACATGAGTTTGACTTGAATCACTTATATATGACTCACAATATCCTTGTGATATTTGATGTGGGATGAAGGTGATACAATCTCTCCAACTTAAAGCATTAACAACCTCGTTAGGCCCTAAGGATTGCCCTCTAAGAGGAGCGTATCCGAGCATATTGTCGAAGCATCTCCAAGTCTAGAGTCGGCTTTGATACCATCTATAAGACCAGAGATCTTAAGAGGCGCCAACCCATATCACCAAACCCTCTCAAGTTTGTTGTCCTCACTTGAAGCATGAAAATGAAGAGCCCTTGTGACATGGATAGGGTTTAAATCACTTATAAATTACTCTCAATATCCTTATGATATCCAATGTGGGACATGAGAATTACAATCTCCACCAATGAAAGCGCTAACGACACCGTTAGGCCATAGGTACGTCCTGCTCTCTGTGAGAAGCATATTCGAGCATTATTAGAGTACCTCTGAGAGTGTCGAAGAGGAGAAGAATAAGAGGAAGTATTAATGCAAAGAAGCACAAGGGTTATCACAAAAGTACGAGGGTCTTAAAGAACCCACAATGACATGGATGCTGTGGTGGTTAAGCTTGAAGTCGGGATCACTACATGCATTTTGAGACTTCAAGGTTACATGGTTACATTCTATAGTTTGTTTTACGTTCGTTTGTTTTGGTTATTGGCCTAGGGTTGAGTTGGGTAGGCTTGCTTAGGGTTATTGTAAGAGTCAACAAAGTCAATTCACAAAAAACACTAAGAGTTTTATTTGATAGAGTCTTAAGTGTTCTTATTAATAATAATAAAAAGCAGATTTATTCAAAAAAAAATTCACGACAATATTAGGTAGTAGTTTTCGTCCCGTATTACATGTGTGTAATCACGGGGTTTCCACTGTAAATCTTGTGTCTGTGCTCTTTAGGGCCAGGTAAAACATATTATGACAAACCAATTCATAAAAGTTGGTTGGTAATGGTACATAAAGAGTTTGACAAATTTAGTATTACCAACCAATTATATATATATATATATATATATATATATATATATATATATATATATATATATATAGGACGGATCAAATGTTAACAAGTCTTACGGTGTTAAATGTTAACAAATCATGAACATTGATTAAAGATGAATAAAGGGTGGAGATTAAATGTGTTTTCTTATTTTTTATAAATTCAAGTAACGTGGGCCCCATACCAATTCAATAACCACATTTAGAAACAGGCGCGTGGGAAGAAGTTTTTTAATTAAAAATCTCACTTTTTAAATGTAGTAAATGATTAAGGGCGTGTTTGGCTGGAGATGGGAGTGGGTGGAAGGGGATGGATGTGGGCTTTGAAAACCGTGCCCGCGTGTTTGGCAACGGGATGGAGATGGAACTTCCACACTGAAAAATGGGATGGGAAAGGTATCCCCTAAAAGGAGGATTTAGGGGATGGGGATGAAAATCTCCCAAATTTGCCCCCATTTTCAACCTTCTTCCTCCCTCTCTCCTACCCCTACCCCTACCGCCACCACTCACCGCCGACACCGCCGCCCATCACCGCTGCCGCCACCGCCCACCACCGCCGACGCCGCCGCCCACCACCGACGCCGTCACCCACCACCGCCGCATATAAATCCCCTTTCCTCCTCCGATCAATCTCCCTCGCCGACAATTCCTTCTCCGGCACCCTCCTGCCGTCGACCGCGTAGAAGTGGAGGAGCTTGAATTCGCCGGTAATGGCAGAGTATCCGAGCGCGACGCTCGAGATCAACTTGAAATTGGGAGCCGCGTAGAAGTTGAGGAGCTTGAAGTCGTGGTTATCAATCAATACAGAGCTCCATCTGGAGCAGACGCACCGGAGCCGGCATAGGGATTTCGCGGGAAAGCGAGAGAAGATGTCGAAGAGGAGCTCGTTGGGGAGGCGGTGGAAGATCGGGGGATCTTCGCCTTCCTCGTCCGCCATTGGAGGGGCGGAGCGGTGCGCCTGTGGCCGTCGAAGGCGGCCAAAGTCGTCGAGAGGAGTTGCTGGTTGTTGGGCTTCAACTGAGAGATGATGGAAGAAGAAGTTGAGCTTTTAGGGTATTTGGGAGGGTATTTTCGTCATCTCATGTGGTTAGTGGGGGTAATTTGGACTTTTTTCGTTTCTCCATTTTCCCAACCATCAAAATACAACCAAACACGAACGGGATTAAACTGGCTTCAAAATTCCACCCGGTCCCACCCTGGTTTCCATCCCCATCCCGTCCACCCAACAAAATCCATCCCATTCCACCTACCCCCATCCCGTTGCCAAACACGCCCTAAATGGCGTACAGGTAACAACCCAATATTTTGGTGTGCACTCATTTTCTTTTTCTTTTTTTTTTCCCACTTATTTTTTGGCAAACTTTGGTGTGTTTTTTTTATGATTCAATTCCCATTGGTTTGCAATTTAATGGAGTATATTTTGAAATGCTATCACATACCAATGAATAATCTATCATATATTAGCGCATAATTTATCATATATTAGTGAATAATATGTCAAATCGTGGCTCTCAACGATTTTCAACTTAACGAATAATTACTATCAATTTAACGAATAATTACTATCATTCTATCGAATAATTACTATCATTCTATCATCCCATGGGTTTGCAGTATCAACGAATAATTACTATAATTCTATCGAATAGTTGCAATAATTACAATCATATATTCTTTCAAATTTCGATTATGGGTCGCCTCGCTGGTCTTCGACTTAACGAATAATTACTATCAACTTATCGAATAGTTGCAATTATCACAGGAGAATAGTTACTATCAACGAATAGTCACTATCAACGAATAATTACTATCAACTTATCGAATAGTTGCACTATCATTCTATCATCCCATGGGTTTGCACTATCAACGAATAATTACTATCATTCTATCGAATAGTTGCACTATCATTCTAATGAATAGTTACAATAATTACAATCATTCTTTTAAATTTCGATTATGGGTCGCCTCGCTGGTCTTCGGCTTAACGAATAATTACTATCAACCTAGCGAATAATTACTATCAACTTAGCGAACAAATACACAAAATTGATGCGGATTGTGAATATCCAAAATTGATGCCATGCAGTGGAATAATTCCTGATTTTCCATTGAATACCTACAAGAATCAAACAATCAACCACGTACTAACCCATATTATCTCTACCAATTATGCCCAAATTTCACCCATATTCATCAAAACCCCTTGCCATATCCCCCTAGTCAAACATCTAACCAAACCAACTGCCGAATAATTGCAATCCTCAGAAGGGACGAAAGTTACCCATGGAGATTCAGATGGTGAGAGGGCTGCCTTACTAGCCTTTGCCAACCGCTTCCCACGCCGGCCGCCCCTGCTACGCGAATTGACGCCGATTTCAAGCCGTGTCGCCTTCAATTGCTGGAACTGCTTCTTCGCAGTAGTGCCCTCCCTTCAAGCCGCGCCGCCTTCGATCACTTAGCGGAACTGCTTGGTGCGTCGCCGGAATCCTATTCTGCTCTGAAGCCAAGAAGAAAGGATTCATGCAGGTTTACCACACGCGCTTAGAAAGGAGTAAATTAGGTTCTTTGTTTTTTTAATATTAGAATTAATTAATTTAGTTGAATAATCTTAGCCTTCCGTTTTCCTACGATCAATGGGTCAGATTTCTTAACACTTAACATCATAAGGGCTGTTAACACAGGACCCAACCTATATATATATATATATATATATATATATATATATATATATAGTGGTTCCCTTGTGCACATCCCTTACAATGTATCTAATGCACAAATCTTGACAATTGAATGGATGGCTACGATTAAAAAGGGTTTTAATTTGTTTTTGCTTTAAATATGGGGGACCCACATTAAAAAGGCGCGTGGGACTGGGGGCAATATTGAGGCTCTTTCTTCTTCTTTTTCATTTAGAGAGTCACGTGTCTTTTTTAAAAAAAAAACTACTAACCCCACTTGTTTTTCTTTTTTTTTTATTAGGAAATAATTCGAGACCGGACAGGCCAGAATCTCGAGAGGCCGACAAAGTCGGCAGACGGCAAGCCGTTTAAACATACAACATAGCAAAAGAAAAAACAACATGGAAACAGAATACAATAACATAATACATCAAAAAAAAATACATCAAAAGAACTACACTAAAAAAACCCAGAAAATCCTAGACCCTAAGCACACAAGCGGACACAGCAACGAGAAGATGGAGAACCGGCGTGGAGAAGTGGATAGCATGCGCATGGGACAGCACAGCTAACACGATGTCTCGCCGCCGGAAAGACGGAAGCAGAAATCCACGTAGGGCAAAGACGACTCCTAGGGAAGTGTGGATCACACGACGTTCCCTCCACCTAGATGAAGGATCTTCGGAGACCACGAACACCACCAACACGATCACTTCGATCAACCAAGGCCGCAGAACTGCTCCTCAACCGAAACTAACCACGAACCAGCAGACAGAACTCCAACCAACCCGAGAAAATGAAGCACGACCGCGAGAGGACGAAGAGCGCAAGAAAATTCCGGAAATTATTTGCTTATAGTTAATTATTTATATTTTATTTCCAAACGGGCTCCTTTGGGCCCAAGGATTAACCTTGGGCCCAAAGAACAAATTTCGAGCCCATCCAGCAACCCTTGGGCCCAAGGAAACCGAATGCCAACAAAGGGTCGACAGCCAGCACCGGAAGGGCGATCCGACAGAGACACCGGCGGCCATGGGGGCGGCAACGGCCTGGAGGGAAGAGGTGACACCGTGAGGGCCGAGACCGAGGCCAACACAGGGGTACATCACCGATAGGACAGATCCGGCACTGGGGAACTCCACCGGCGATGAAACCTGGCCAAGGATTTGTAGATCAGGGGTCCACGGCCAACGCCAGGGCCAGAAGGAGGCGATGGCGAAAAAAGTGGTGATGACGGAGAAATCGGCGGAAGGAGGGAGATGGGAGCGCCGAGATCAAAGCCGAAAGCCGAAGGGTTGACTCCGAAACGCCGCACAGCGACCCGGAGAGGGAGAACAGTATTTGAGTTGCGACTAGAGAAGAAGGCCGGTTTACAATAGGAGAAGGAGAGAACCAAGACTCCAGGGAATGAAACCCGCCATCAAAGACGACCGGAGTTGGCATCGGACATTAAAGAGAGACCGAATACAGACCAGCGGAGCGGTGGGGTGGAGATTAGGTCTCCAATTGATGGGATCGGCAACACCGAAGGGATTTGGAGCCGCAATCGCAGCCTCGTATTCAAGACCCCGAAGGGAGTTTTTGCAGCCCCGAAGGGAGATTTCCAGGATCTGTTTGGTTTATTCCAGATTTGTTCAAGAAGATCTATTCAAACCCAAATCAGATCGAGGCCGAGTATATGAACTCGAATAGCACACCCGAACGAGGCGGAGAAGGGATGGCCGACCGGGGAGGAGAAGGGGCGGCCTATGCCGAGGTTCATCGCGACGAGGAGGCGAAATTGTTTGCTCCCGAAGGAGAGAAGGGATGGCCCACTTGTTTTCTTTTTAAACTCACTTGCTTGTTTTTTTTTTTTTTTTGGTATGCGTTTTTTTTAAAATATATAAAATATTTGTTGGAAAAATTGCTTTTTTTGTGGGGAATAAATTGTTTTTTTAAAACACCTGATTCTAATTTCGTTCGTTTTAAAAATTCGTCAATTCTAGTGAATAATGTATCTCATAATACCGAATAATGTTATGCTTTTATCGAAATTTATCAATTCCACCGAATAATTTGTCACATACTACCGAATAATGTTTTGTTCGTCAAATTCAAACAAAAGAAATCCCAAATCTCTAACCAACACTTATGATTTAAACGAATAATGCTTCATATTTCACCGAATACTCCTCACATCTCACCGAAACATCTCACCGAAACATCTCATAGTTTATGTGTTGCGATTAAAAAAATGTCGTATATAAACGAATAATCATTAGAAATTCACCGAATAATTCTTGTATTCCACCGAATAATGTTTCATGTGTAACAAAAAAATTAACAATGTCAGATTTCTCTTACAAAAATTGACAATAGTCCTGAATAATCTTTTGAGATTTACCGAATAATCCTGGTAAACAAGTCCTGGATAATCTTTTGAGATTTCTCTTACACCGAATAATCAACAGAGATTCATATATTCAACAAATTTGAAGGATCCACCACATCAGTAAACAAGTTCAACAAATATGTTAAATATGCAAACAGGTGAATCACCTTCAGAAGTGATTTTCATCCAATTTCAAAAGGAACGGAGTAAACAAATTTGAAGGATCCACCACATCAGTCAACAAGTTCAACAAATATGTTAAATATGCAACAGGTGAATCACCTTCAGAAGTGATTTTCATCCAATTTCAAAAGGAACGAAGTAATAGACCTGCAATTAAAAAAAAAAACTCGTCACCTACCAAAAAACGAACACAAACTCAATCAGCTCTCAAATGCATATTTGCAATTTCCGATAGCCAGCACTGCCATCCACGCAGCATTCCAGTCACCGGCCTCCCGAATTGTCGCCACTGATAGCCTTCCGAGATCCCAGATCTGGGGCTAATAGCCCAAAAATCGCCGCCGCTGATCGATAGCCTTTAGCAATTCCCTGTCGTCGACCTTGCTTTCGCCAGCCTTCGCCGCCGTCGGCTCCCGGATCTGAGAACCACCATCGCCGGCCTCCCATATCTGAGGCACTTCGGCTACCTCGAAATTGGGGCTCCACAAAGATGAAGACGATGTCGAGTGCCGACTTCACCACCATCGGTTTCGCCAAGACGAAGTGCCCTCGCCGTCGGTGAAGAAGCCAATTGGTGATGACGGGTACCACGATTGTCGAATCTTCGGGGGGAGGGGCGTGAAGAAGATGACAATGGGTGAATTGGTTGAGACAATTGGTGAAGAAGCGGTAGGGTTTTAATCCTCCAAATCGCCCACGCGCTTCACTCTCCTTTAATTGGGTTGAAGATTGTGTTTTTAATTTTTAATTTTTTAAACTCTTTTTTCACACCCGTTACACGTGGTTCATTCTAAGCCATTCATTTCAATAAGATTAAAGGCTCAGATTTGTGCACAAAGTACACCTCTTAGGTGTGCACAACTTACCCATTCCCTACATATATATAGAGAGAGAGAGAGGGGGGGGGGGGGGGGGGGGTTGGGTCCTTTCTAAGCGAGTAATCATGAGAGAGAGAGTGTTTGGTTCGGTATACACATGCCTTATCATGTACACAAAAATTATTCGTCTATTTGCTCATGATTATTCGTCTGTTTTCACATGATTATTCCTCTACAATTATGTTCGTCTATACAATTAGTGTACAAAAATATAAATTTATTCTAATGAATAATCGCTCAATACCACCTAATAATTTCATTCCAACAAATAATCTCTCAATATCACCGAATAATTAGAAGTTACTTTTAATCGCATCTGTTAATCTTCTTAATTCAATGGTCTAAAATTATTGACATGATACATCATAAGGGTTATGCACATAAGATCTATTGTGTGTGTATTAATTGATTGAAAAATAGAGTCTAGAAAATTAGAAGAGGGATAAAATGTCAATCATGTAAGAAATGTCATAAAGTACTTAAGCTTGATTGAAATGAACATGCTTTATTATTTCTTTCAATTTTTATTTTGTACTTTTCAAAATTGATCCTTACTATGTCCTATTTGAATATTTAAATTTAGAGTTTCACGTAAATTGAATTAACTATTAATATTGGTATGTAATTCGGTAGAAGTTTGTATTGCTACGTAACTTTTATTTAAATCTTCATTACCAATCGATTCTATTGGTTACCAATCAAATTGGTATAAGGATTTTTATGGTTGGTAATTGTATGAGATTTAGCCTGAATTACTAATTAATTATAATTGGTTGGTATGTGGTATAGGTAAAACATCAATTGGTATTGTACCTTGAATTTATAAATAAAGAGCGATAATCCGGTGTTCGAATCGGGGATCTTTGGGTACTACCCTCTAGTCCTTTCCGGTTGAGCCATTCCGGAATGGTTCAATTGGTATTGTATTAATTCCACCGCTAGTGCGCTTTATTTCACCTAACATAGTGCTTCATCGAATTGAGGTGGAGGGTGATATTGTGACCTTCATCCAAACTTTTGATGAACTTTGGAAATACCTGTGGGAGATTGAGATGGTGATTTTCGATTCCCTTCTCTTTATATCATCATTCAAGTTAGCATATTGTTTTTTTTGGTGACGTGGGGATTCCGAGGCTGTCGACTAATCCTCCACGGGTTTGAGCCCTAGCCTGCAAAGGATGCGAACCGGGTAAGCCAGGCGGCAAGCCACCAGGCAGGCTCACCCAAGCCAATGAAGGCTTGAGCATCTACTATTATACAAATGTATAAACAATGAAGTCAGCATATTGTTGTCTTGTCTTTGGAGAGGTAAATCGGGTTGTAGACCAAGGTTTTTAGGATCGAGATCCTAGTGTGGGATCGAAACAAGGGTCTAGGATCGGATCGTAGGATCGTAGGATCCTAGACAAAAAGTAAAAATAAAATAAATGATCAAATCAAATCAAATCATACTAAACAAATACCTTAATTTTAAAACAAAACCAATCTTCTCCTTCATTTAACAAATTAATTAACTAAGATAGTCCAATAATAGACACTTAACATTCATAATTCGCCAAGGATAACGTCTCAAAAGGTAACAAACCGACAAGGATAACGTCTTAAATTGTGACAAACATAAAAGAGATAAATCATACTTCCAAATATCCAATGTCATCCCTAGTTTCAAATGATATCATCGCAATCAACCACGTCATGAACAATTTCAGCATCTCTCTCAAGGAATTCATCAACATCATCACCATCGTCATCATCATTTATCTCAATGTCTTCATCTTCATTACCAGATAATGTAGCTTCACCAATACCACTTCCATGGGTTGAGTCATGGGCTTCACTTTCAACATTATCACCTATATAAATTTAAATAAGGAAAAAATATATGAATACTTTGTAACTTAAATCAAATAAATGTAAAGAGGGAATAAGAAAGAGTATGTAACAAATAGAAATTACATCTAGATAAATATGTACCTTCATCTCTGGTGTTTAAAGCTTTGAACATGACACTTAACAACTCCTCCCTTGTCACGGGAGTAGGATTATCTCCAGAAGCAACTTCGGTTATCCACTCATCATCCGAGGGTATGTCTTCCAAGTCCAAATTACATGATGGTTGAGATATAATTGTTTTCTGTTGTTGCTTATGCTTCAATTTCAGATTGTGCATCACATAAACTAAATCATTTAGTTTATTTTGATGTAGACGATTTCTCCTTTTGGTGTGCACCTAATAATATACTCCCTCCGTTAATTAAAACTTGACGTTTTACTATTCACGCACGCTTTTTGAGGTGTTAAAAACTATATAAAATATTAACTTTTTTAATATATTTTTTTTAATAATTACATACTTGTTACTATTAAGTATGAATTTATAAAAACAAATTTTTAAAAAAAATATTTTATATAGTTTTTGTCATTCTAAAAAAGCGTGCATGAATAGTAAACGACATGTTTTAATTAACAGAGGGAGTATAAGTTACCCAAGTAATTTAGTATGTAGCAATCATATCTTTTAACAATTGTAAATTAATATTATTGTATAATGATGAAAATCATGAAATTATGAATGATAAGATAGCTTACCATCTCAAATGCACTCCAGTTTCGCTCACAACCAGAGAAGCTACAAGTCAAGCTTAAAATCCTTGTAGCAAGACGCTTTAGCTCCAGACATTGATCACCAAAAGAATTCCACCAATCAGCTGCATAAATAATACAAATTCTCTTATTATTTTATTAATTACACACAATATAATAAGTAAATTTACATAGCCAAGTAATATAAGATATGCCTCACCTGGGTTTTTTTTAGTTCTTGTGTCAACAACCGTTTCAAAGCCAAAAAGACCCTTTGCATTTTAAAAGTCATCCATTTGTATATCAATCTTCACCCTTTCATTTCTACCAGGAACCATTCTTTGCAAACATTCATACAAACCAACCTTGATTTCTGGTTCAATACTAAAGTCTGAGCGATATTGAAAATGTGGATTCAGAAAGTATGCAGCTAGAGCTGGCAAGTCGGTCGTTCCGGTCGGGTTCAGGTCAGGCTTGCTCGGGTCGAGTCAATTCGGGTAAAATTTATGGTCGGGTATTAGTCGGGTCGGGCATTGATCGGGTCGGGTTCGGTCATAATGAATTTTAGATTGGTCGGGTTTCGGGTTAAGTCGGGTCATGCCCATTCGGGTTCGGGTCAAAGCGGGTTGGTCTTGTTCGAGTTTCGGGTCAAGAGGCGGGTCGGTCTCCTTTGAGTTTCGAATCAAAGTGGGTATAGTATAGCGGTATAGTTGTACTTGACATTTTCGGTCGAATCATATTCGACCCGTTTGGAATTTGGATAATTAGGTTGATTTTGACTCGGTTGAATACTTAAATATGTAATTTACTTAAAATAAATGATTTTAACTCGGTTGAATATTTAAATATGTAATTTACTTACAATAAATGATTTTGACTCGGTTGAATACTTGAATATGTAATTTTGACTCGATTGAATACACTCATTGTTATTGACTCATCGGTTGTCAACTGATTTTCAAAAAAATCATAATCAGAAATTCGATATTCGGCAACATCGTCCTTTTTTAAACATTTAAACCAATTGATCGGTGCTATAATTAAATCAAATTAATTGTACATTTAGGTTTTAACCTTATTTTAACTAGCAAGTTGCAAATTGACTTATCTGCTTATCTATTGATTTTACTTGGGTTCTTATTCATATGATAACAATTAACAAAAATAATTGGTGTTTTATTTGTTAAAGTATAATCATAAACTCGTGTTAAAATAAAAAAAACATTTAACATTCAAGTATTAAAATGTTACTGTTAAATAACTATTTCAATTTGGGTCGGGTTGGGTCGGGTCGGGTTGAGAGTCGGGTCAGGTTTGGGTCGGGTCGGGTTTATCTGTGTTCGAGTCTGTTTCGGGTCGGGTCTGGTTCGGGTCGGGTTTGGTCTCGGGTTCGGTCTCGAGTTCGGGTTATAAATGACTCCAGATTTTCGGGTCCCGGTTGGATTTGGGTTTGGGTGAGTCGGGTCGGATTTTTGGGTCGGGTCAGATTTTGCCAGCTCTATATGCAGCTGCGTGCAACGGTCTATGTAATTGAGATCCCCACCGCTGATCAATTATGTCCAAAAGAGGCTTGTACCTATATAAAGAAAACAAACACACAAGTAAATTTGCTTTGCTCTTATTTAGTAGTAGAAAAGAAAAAAAAAATTAGTAGGATTGTTAATCACTTACTTTTTTTCAACATGATCGAAATTTGCTTTGATATCATTTCTTGCTTGTTCCATTGCATGGTAAATGAAGCCCATCATTGGTTCATCTGAATCCATCTTTCGCAACACCTTGACAAGAGGGAGAGATGCTTTCAAACATGTTCCTACTCCATTCCAAAAGCCACGGGCATCTAAAACAAATGACTGCACTCTTTTCCCTTCATTTGTTTTAGCAAATTTACTTGATAACCACTTGTTTGAGGAAAACAACGACATCAAAGCTCCTCTATGCTCATTGAGGGATCTCAAAGTCAAGTAGGAAGTAGCAAATCGGGTTGCACCTGACCTAATTATCTCCCTTCCTTTGGTAAACTCTTTCAACCATGTGTGAAGCAATGTTCTAGAGTATAAGAAAGTTGTTATCCTTTTGGCCCTCTCAATTATTGTACTATGAATCTTAATCTTCTTGTCAAAATCCTCCAACATCAAATCAATACAATGAGCCGAACAAGGAGTCCAATACAACCTTTTCCTTTTTTCCATCAACATCTCTCCAACTTCTTTGTAGTTTGCGGCATTATCGGTTACAATTTGAATTACATTATCCTCCCCAACCGCTTCCACAACACTATCTAGCATTTCAAAGATTTTATTTGCTGTCTTTGAGATGTCAGATGCATCAACAGATGACAAGAAAATAGTTCCCTTCGTGCTATTAACTAGAAAATTACATAAAGTGCGTTTTCTCCTATCAGTCCATCCATCTGACATGACAGAGCAGCCAGATTTCTTCCATTCCTTTTTATGCTCATCAACCATGTTTCTAACATTACTCACTTCCTTCTTCAAAAACTTCTCTCTAACTTCATGAAAACTTGGTGGCTTAAATCACATCCCAAACTTTGCAATCATATCGACCATAATTGCAAACTCAGGATTGTTCTCAAGTAAGTATTCTTCAATATTCATTTTCAAAATGAATATAGAAGAATACTTGAGACAATCCAAACCCGAAATAACCGAAACACGTACAAAGCAACTGAAACCCGGGACAATCGAAACCCGAATAACCGAAACCTGATACAACCGAAACCCAAACCCAAACCCAACCCAACCGAATGACCAAATTATTAGACGTTACCCGAAACCCGAATGACCCGAAACCCAACTAACTGAACCCAAACCTGATCCGACCCGCCCGATTGCCACCTCTGGGAGTGAGGGGTGTGGGTGGGCGTGGGGATGGTGAAGGAGGGACAAATCCAAGTTTAATTATTTTTATGATAGTTGAAATTTATCCAAATTAATTGGATGAATTTGTTCATCATATTCATAAGCTCAAATTCCTCCAAAATCTTTCTTTTTTCTCAAAAAAAAAAAAAAAATGCTTCGGTTTCTACCTCTTCCTCAACGTATTATAATACCATCCTAAATCAATTGAAGCGTAAAAAGCCTATTGCTATAGATCTCGACACACTGACCCGCTCCCATGAGCCATGTCTCGTCCTGCTCCTTCGAAGCTTCAACGATTATCTGTCGAAAGCTACCCGCTCTCTCCCTCTAGTCGTCATTCATCACCAACCATCGAACTCGAAATAGGTCTCATTCAGGTAGGTTTATAGTACAAGTTAATTTGGAATGAATTTCAAGCCTATATCATATCCATTCGAACACGGAGGTAGATATTGGGTTGGTTGATTGCCAAACTCGTTCCAATCAGATACCTTGTATGTATTCCAAACATACGGGTTTGAAATGCAGTTATCCAGTCTAGCTGTTCGTTGCACAAGAAAATAGTTCCAAACTACGGGCAAATTATGTTCATCTTAGATTACAACATTACTTTAATCAGATAGGCTTGCAATTAAAATGATACAGAAAATTTAATTAAATTAGAATATTGGATCATGCCGATATTGGTATGTTTTGCGGGTATTTTATAAATTAGTTGAAATTGAAAAATCTATATATGGGAAAAATAACTAAGAATAATAGCAATTATCACTCGTGAAACAAAAATAATACCAACTGTATAAGTTATTAATTAGTATACTAATTATTTCCAATTAAACCAATTTTGATCCCATGGCTAAAATTCAAAAATGAAATAACAATTTAAACTCAAAATAAGTTTGAATTTTTTTTTGTAAAATTGAGGGAAATTACTATTAGTGTACTGGTCATCGTCTTCTTCCTGAAGGGAGAAAGGGCCACCCCCTACAGCTTCTTCTCAGCCCATCTTGATCCTCCTTTCTCCCTTTAGTGTCCCTTACCCCTCCCAAAATCCTCAAATGTCCCCAGCGAGGCAAAGAGCCACCGACAGGTCACCGTTTCTTTCTTCGTTTCACCATTCGCCCCACCTACTGTCTATTTCCCAGAGGTCATATCCGGGATTCGAACGGGGGACCTTTAGGTACTACCCATAAATCTTTTCCATTGAGCCATAATGTGGGTTTGTTTCCCTAGATTTGAGGGTGCTAGGCATCACGCTGGAGCTTCAAACCGTGTTCCATTCATTTCTTTTTTCTTTATTTATATTTTTATATTTTTTAATTTAAAATAAAAATTGGAATAAAGGCGGTTTAAAACCGCATTTTATCCTAAATTAATTATAAAACGCGATTCAAATCACATTTCTTATGTTTGTTTTTCCCACGTTTCTCTGACACCCTTTCTAATTTTGAATATTTTTGTAAATATTTTTAAGTTGTGAATTTTTCTGTAAAATTTTATTTTTCTTTAAATATTTTGAAAAAAAAATCCACCAAACCAGCGGTGTGGTCTGAATTTTGGCCGAATAGATGGTGTTTATCAAAATTGGTTTAATTGAATAGAGTTTGTATATCGATTGATAGTTGTTATTTTTTGTTCATAAGTAATAATTAGTATTTTGATCATTTTTTTAAATAAAAAATGGAAAAGATTGGGATGGATGGTGCCAAAAATAACAAAAAAAAAACACACGCACACAATGTGATTGTGAAGTGTAGTGAATAATGGAAGGGACAGTGACATAACAAAGGATTGCCTGGTGAGAGGGGTAATGTAACAAGTTGTGTGCAGTTGCACTAACAGCTATGGCCTCTCATAATTCATGTGTATCAATTTTGCGACTCACTTTACAATTACATTCTCTCTGGCAACTCCAAATTTATTCGATCTTATCAACTGCATCATGTAATGTAATGTAGCCCTTTATGCTATTCCCATTACACCTTCATTTAATTAAAACATGTTGATCTGGGTGTGGATTCAATTCTTGAGAATTTGAGCCTTGATACCATTTTGCTAGCTATTCCAATTCCATGATTGAAAAATGAAAACAACTCCTTTTCAACTGTAACTTCATGTAGTTGCAACAAACTAATCTAATTATGTTTGAAAACTACCTTCCATGACTGAAAATTGGTGCCAGTTATCAAATGAAAAGTCCCAACTACTTTATACCAAAATTTTGTAATGGAATCAAATTCAAGCATTAAACCACAATTTGCAAGAGTTTCATTGTATTATATACAAAAAATAATATGCTAAAACTACCTAGTGTAAAATCATGAATCCTCGGTATTACTTTGAGCTGAATTTTCTTCCACATGAAAGTGATGCATTTGATTTCAATCAAGTGGTCCAAGTAGAACATTACGGTTCGGGACAGATCAAAAGATCATCTGCAAGTGGTGTCCAGTTGATCGATACGAACGTTTAATCCAGTGATCAAGAACATCGATTAACAGCTAATATTGGTAACTGTCATACTTTCTATTGGAACCTAGTCCATGCTAGTTCCTTATACATAAGATAAGTATGCTGATAAACAAGAAAACGAGTGTTCGATAAAGTTTGCTAAGTGTTTCCAGTTAAACAAGGGAGAGACAAGGTTACAAGAGAAGCATAGGCAAAAGAGGTTCAAGGGAAGTGCACGTGAAGAACAAAGGGAAACAGGTCAGAGAAATAACGAAGAAACATCTAAAAAAAGGAACAGATCCTTATAAGGGAACAATACAAGGAGACTAAAACTCAATAGGAACCGTTGCTTCATGCTCGTGTTAAATCAAATAAAACATCAAAAGCCTTTCACAATGCCTAGGGGTGTTATTCAAGCCGAAAGAGTCAAGCTTGGTATGTTCAAACTTGGTTAATTTGTTAAACGAGCTTCAGCCGAGCCCAATTTTTAAACGAGCTCTTTTTTTTTTTTACCAAGATTGACTTGTTTAGAAAATGAACGAACTCAAACCAAGCTTTTTTCGAGCTTTATACAGTAAAGCTACTCATAACATATTAACGCAAAGAAAATTTTAGAAATTTCATAAAATTCAAGCTATTCGAGCTTAAATCGAACGATCCGAGCTTTTGACCGAGGTTAAAATCATATTCGGGCTCGGCTTGTTTAGGTAAGTGAACAAGCTCAAATCAAGCTTTTTTCGAATTGAGCTCGAGTTGTTCAACTCATATAACAACCCTAACTATGCCTCATATAACAACCCTAACTATGCCTCAACAGTCAACATCTACCTACAATGACATGAGAATACAGAATTTCTCCAAAAAAAAAAAAAGCCAAGCTTTTACCTGAGTTTGTCTTCCCACATTCTGTAATTGCTTTGTCTTTGCTTAATTCTTGTACTTGAAGAGTCAACTGAGACACTCTCTACAAGAACAAGGCCTTTACATTCAATCTTGTACGAAACGTCCAAGCCTTCCACCAACAGGTGATATACAACATCACTAGGAGTGGGGTGTTCGCTTCCCGCCTGTGCTCCATTTGTTTCATCCTCTTTGTGCTTTTCGAGATCAGGGGCATCTCCGACTTCTTCACCGTTTACTAATACAAGGGGAGATTTACGAGGACGAATTCGTTGAGATGATGACCGAATGTCCCACGAGAGAATCTGCTCAATCAAGCTTCGGATCTCATCTGCTGATGCATAGAGAGTGTTATTTTCCTGCAACATGAAAATTATTAGGAGAAGGGGGTAAAATGAGCATTACAAGGAATATAAGCAAGTGTAGCTTCTAGAAGTCCAAATAAAAAGCCAACAGAAGTGGCAAAGATGAGCTTCACAATTCCACTTAAGCTCTGACCTCCTCCAAAATCTGAGAGGGGCACATTCAAATAATCAAATGCTTTTCAAAGAGACATCTCTGAGGCTTCAACCAAGTAATGATATTATATAGAAATTTCAGGTTGAACCCCACATGGAAATCTACATTACAAAACCAGCAAATATCAAAAGAGAACGGAGTTATATGACAAAACAAGTCACCAGCTAACAGGTCAATGCCATCTAATTCAAGAAAAAACTCTACAAATATTCAGTAGATGAATACGTACCAATGACTCCCAACAATTTGCGAGTGCAGAAGAGAAGCCCTTGGTGAAGCTAAGGGAGGGTACAGCTAATAAATTGTCTGCCTGTCCATCAGCCCAAAAAAGAACAAAAAAATAAGCATATGATTGAAACATATAAAACAGTAAAAGAAAGGGGCAAAATACTAGTATTGATGTCAAATCTGCACATTGTGTACCATAGGGACATTTCAGTTCACAGGAAATGAGATATATACCAGCTTTAGATTCAAGCTTATCAGTCTAAAAACATCCTTTTCTCCTATTAATCTACAAGATAAAATTTTAACTTTTGAGCTACAGAACTGTATGGACGTGACACAACAGTAATATGCAATGATATGAAATAATTCATGTAATGAAATAATTAGCATTTATGATTAAATGAACTAAGGAAAGCGATGCTAAAGCTGAAGTGGGCATGATTGTGAACCAGTAACGTAGCAGGAGAATAGCCTATGAAACTACTGAGGGTGAAGTAACCAAGCAATAAATAGTAAGTCTATGCAAACAAATCTGCTAAGAAAGTATGGGGACTTTTACCATAATCCAATCGGGCACACTTGCATTTTGGATGCTATCACAGTATGGAAGATAAGGCTTGACATCCAGAACTGGCTGTCATCAAATTATTCAGATCCCAATTAGTAGATCATGTGCAGAAAAGTTTCTGTCGGAATTTTTAGTATCAAATATACAAACAAACAAAAAAAAAAGGTTACCGTGCCATCAACCAAATCTATCCCCGAGAGAAGAATCATATTCTCTTTGACGGCTTCAATCTAAATTTTAAAAAAAAACATATATTTTTCCAGTGGTTAAGAAGTTTACAATGACAAATATATTAAGGTTAGCATGAAACATGCTCATTCTTTCAACTTTAAAATGATAAACAGATGGCATAGCTTGATATGTATAGATTTATCACTTACCTTTGCAACGGTGAGTCCAATAGGAATTGGGCGATGAGGAGATCTTGTTGCGAGTACTCCCATTCTCCCACCTTCCAACCTTGGTACTCTAACCTTTCACCCAAACAGCCGTCTTAAAATTAATACCACATGCAAAAATACTAATATGTGCCCTCTGTAACAGCTTCCAAATAACAATGTACTCTAAGTGAAATACCTTTGCCTTCAGCTTTGATTGGGAAGGGTCTTTCCATAGCTTATCTAGATTAGTATTCAGATGGAATACAAATATAACCCAGCAATGAGAATATTCTTCAAGACCTTCCAGAGCAGCCAGGGGAACTCTTGCAGGATCAAACACCAAACATGCTCTAGCAAGAGGTACAAGCAAAGGTTGTCTTGGTGTACCATTCCTGCAATAGCTATAGGATGTCAATCGTGAATCTAGGAAAACAAACAAATCCAGTGTAAAACAGCAAGAGACACACACAAACGTAGCAAACCAAGGCCACCACATGACAGCCTAGGCCAAATCCACTGAGCTGCCAGCAAAGGGAACTCCTTCTCTCGCGCTAACCAGTACCACTTACAAAATACTAAGCATGATCTTCTAACATTTCTTTCCTCGCAGCTTACCCATCTATTTGTAGCTTCTTCTAGCTAGCCTCTGAAACTACTATAATATTGTAACCATACGCCTATTTCAGATAGCAGCAATCATCCTTTTTACATGTATTTCATAAACCATTAACATGACATGCACATATTCATTGAGTAGATAAACATGTTGATCATATGAGAGAAAAAAAAAATGAAATTATTGAGCACAAACAAATGAGATTACACATGAAAAGGGATCAGCTCAAGATCCATCAGTTATTAAGAAACTAAGATTGAATCGTTGAGAAGCAAAACTCATAACTAAGATTTGTTCTTCACAGTTAGACCTCATTAAAAAGGTACCTGGTTGAGAAGCACGACTGTACAGTGCCAATTGGTGTCATCGGAAAAGACGTAGCCTCCACGTTTTTGTCCCACTTAGCTTGCAACATCGCTTTCCTGAGAGCCTAAAAATGCGTTAGAGAATTAATCATCAGGAGCAATTTCAAATGAATCGAAGTCGAACACAAATAGAAGTTTTGTGGTACACCTGCTGAGCTCGAATTCGACCTTGTCTCTCAGCGGCAGAAGTTTCAGCAGAAATCGCTAAAGATTCTTCAAGCTCTCGAAGCTTCGATTCCATGCGTTTCCACTTCGATCTCAGAAACCACACTGGAAGCCATTGAAACAAACATGAAGAGCTTTTCCTTTCTTTTTTCTTATAGCCAGCGGATACTTGAAGTAGTTGAAAGGGAATCTAGAGCGAAAAGTGAGAGAGAAGTAGTAGAGAAGGAAGGTACCGGATATGGAAGCAATGGTAACTGCGGCGCCAACGGCCACACAAGCACAGATCGGCGGCGGCGCCATGGCGGTTTGGGAAGACGAGGAGAGGGGTCAGAGAGATATATTTTTGGGCCTTTTGGAACAATTTGGAGTTTGGCCCATTCATTTATTCGAATGGAACCTTAAGACGGATTGTTTATTTTACTAGCTATTTGAGTCCAACGAGTCGAGGTTCAAACTTGATTTGTTTGTTAAACAAGTTCGAGCCAAGTCGAGTATAGCCCAATTTTTAAACATTTTTTTTATCAAGCTTGACTTGTTTAGGAAATGAAAAAATTCGAACCAAACTTTTTTCGAACTTTAAACGGTTCTACTTGGTCATGACATATTAATTTAAATAAAATTTTAGAAATTCTATAAAATTTGAGCTTAAATCGAATGAGTTGAGCTTTCAACCGATCTTAAAATTATATTTCGGTTTAGCTTTTTTAGGCAAGTGAGCGAACTTGAGTCGATATTTTTTCGAGTCGATCTCAAGCTAAGCTCGAGCTGTTCAACTCATATAACAACCCTATTTATTTATAATCCATAATTACGAAAAAAATTTGGTGGGCAAACAAAAAGAAAGGGTGTTGTTAGATACACCGCAAATCACCCTTTTAAAATGCACGTTCAATCCAGCGTGCAACCTTTTTTAATTAATTAACATGCTTTCTTAATTAATTAGTCCACAACAAACTTACACGTCCATTCCGACCTGCAAATTTGGGGTGTATTTATCCGGACCGAAAAAAAACTATATATACTCCATCCATTCACTTTTTAACAAAGTGAATGGAGGGTGTTCAACTCCATTCACTTTTATTTGTCTCAAAATATAGGTCGTTTGATTTTTTAACACATTTTTTAAGGAGTTAAAATATATATATATACTCCCTCCATTCACTTTTATTTGTCGTTTACTATTCAAGCAAAAACTATATAAAATATTATAATTTTAATTAATTTATTTTTAATAATCTCACACCTTGTAGTAATAAGTACTCTCTCCGTTAAAAAATATAAGTCCTTTTAGATTTAGATTTTTGTTTGAAAATATAAGTCATTTTAGATTTTCTAGGTATTGAGATATGAGAATTATTACTTTTTGCTCAAATTTTATTGGTCGATGAGGGATGTGGATAATTAGTGAGGGGTATAAATGGAATAAGATTATGATTTCCTTAATTTATGTACAAATGTCTAAAAATGACTTATATTTTTGAACGGAGGTAGTATGATATTATTAAAAAAATAAATATTTTATATAGCTTTTAATTTTATCACCCTAAAAAAACGTACATAAATAGTAAAAAGACAATTGAAAGTGAAGGGAGGGTGTAAAATATTAACTTTTTTTTATTAATATTATTTAATTCGCAGCAAAAAAAATTCTTTGTGCATCTGTAAAAAAACATAAGTATAATATTATTTTAAAAAATTAATAAATTTTTTTTTTTAGTTTTTAGCTTTTTAAAATAAAAAAAAAATCAAACGACCTATATTTTTAGATGGAGGGAGTACAAATGGGTTGTTCGCCCATTAAATCGGTAGAGCATTGAGAAGACCTTTCCCTAGTATGAGATGACTGGGAAGGACCCACCTCCCGTGTAAATGCTTAGTAGCCAAGTGCAGAGCGGATAACTAATAAAAGCATCCAAGTAGTACGTAAGTCCACCTCAAGATGAGTGTTCTCCTATTTCGACTTACTTAGAGCCTCTTGTAGCACAGCCGAGACAACGACGAGTTCCCTTCCTGACGGGGATGGAGTGACAAAAGTTTTGAGAATTCAGGAGGAGGACACAACGAGACTAATCGTTTATCATTACGATAGGTGCTGGAGGTGTGCGAAGGTTTTCGCGGGCCGAATAGGTGGTCAATCAAGCATTAGCTTTTAGGGAAAGAATCAAGTGAACCCTCTCTTTAGGTGTCAAGAAACTCATTATCGAAGGCAATAGACACATTGTGGTCAATGCAATTATCAATAAAAGTACCACGCCATGAGAGATCTTAACGGTCATAGAATAAACCAATGATATCAAGTATCAACAATCAATTCGAGGTTGTTAGTATTTAGCATTGCTATAGAGAAGGAAATTCTACTTCAAGTTTCATCATTGTAGTTTTACTCTTGCCTCTATACCTATTATTAGGGAGCTCATCCGTTTGGATAATTAGGAATGAATCTTCGTTTAGAAGACATTCCTCTCCAATGCCTACTATACAGAAGTGATAAATATGCATCGAGTTTTATATAATCTCGATGTCAAACTTACTCGAACTCAAACCAGCACCAGTATTTGTCAGCAAGAACCAATATCAGCTAAAGAACAAACAACACCTGAACCTGAACTATTACACAAATACCTTTGTAAACAAAGTCATTACACACCCACATTTATTGGCATTCCAATTTAAAAGCAACACCCAAAATTTTGCTTGCTCCTCCCCCACCTCACTGATATTGCTAAAATCAGAATACAACATAAACCAGTTCATAGTTCCAGGCTATTAATAAAGGAGGCCAAAGAGTTCATGTTCGAATTCTAAAGCTCAAGGCCGGTACGGAATGGAATTCAATTACCTTGTCTAGCGTCTCCTGCTATGCTTTCTACCCTTCTTTCGGCTGGATCGACGATCATCAGACTCAGAGTCAGAACTTGACTCATCTTTAGAGTCCTCGGAAGATGAGGTGTACTTCTTACTCCTGCTGCGCCTTCCCGTCTTCTGCTTTCTTTTCTTTCTCCTCCTCCTATCTTCTTCCGAATCCGATGATGAGCTATCGCTTGAAGCACTCTCCTCTGATGAAGAAGACCGGCTATCAGAGTCAAATACTGAAGCCTCGCTATCACTGCCAGACTTTGTATCTGCTCTGTGCTTCCTCTTACTCTTTTTCCCTGTTTTCTCATCCTTCTTTCCCCCGTTTTCCTCCTCCTGGATATCGGGATTATCCGTATTATACGAGACCATTAACTTCTGTCTGAGTTTCGGGTTTTTAAGCTGTTGGCTCCGAGAAGGGCGTGAGATGTAAACCCTCTCATTCTTGCACTCATAAGTCCAGTGGCCTATTTGGAAGCACTTCTGGCACTGAGATGCAACTCCTCCCACAGCACTAGTTGTGGCAGCCTTTGTATCCTTCCTCTCACCAAGCTTCACAGCCTTCTCGGTACTCATCAAATACATCTGACGTTTCGCTTCCTTTCTCTCCTGCCATCTGCTTGGCCCTTCTTCCTTCTGTCCATACGCATTCACGTTTCTTGCTGCTGCAGCAGCAGCCCTCTCTGCCTGTGCCCGGCTGAGTCCCTTTGCAGCAGTCAAGGTTGCAGCTTTGATCTTTTCAGCCGCAGCCTGAGATTTCTCTTCCTTCTTACTCGACATGATTCAGTCACAAAGGGAAACTAACTCACAGACCGTAATTTCTGCCTCTTCTCAAAAACTTGACCCCCAAAGCTTTATCCAATAGCGACACTTCAACAAACCTAGAAACACAGAGATATTAACTCCTTGTACGATAATAATATGGGGAAATTGCATAAAATAACACCGACTTTAGGGTGGTGAGAAGATAATGACACGAATTATTGAAATGCAGAAATTAACAAAAACTTTGAGGTTACATGCATCAAGTATCAGAACTTAAATGCTACTTTACAAACATGGGCATAAAGTATGGTCCATACAGGAGCTCCCGGAAAAGAACCATAGGTGTCGTAAAATTTTTGATTTTCATACCCTTACCTTCCCAAGGAAAATGAATCACGAAAGGGAATGTCATTTACATTGAGAAAAGGGAGGTTCTGTTAAAGATGAAACTGAATCATACTGACCCAAATGATAAATGTATTGTCCTGCCAATAATCACTACGCTGCAAATGTAGTTATAGTACATGTATTGTAGACTTAGTTGATGAAATTGAGGTTTGCTTTTGTTTGCTAGCAATTAGAGTGGCTCATACAGTCCAGCATAATCCATGAAATGTTGGATCGTGACACAGACCCAGCCTACCGTACAGGGCTTGTACAATTATGGTCTGGATCGCAGCCCGGACCGACAAAATAAATACATCACGTCGTGAATCAACTCAAACCAACAATCAGATGGGAAAAAACCCTAAACAAAAAAAATCTCGGAAAAAAAAGTAGATCTACAAGACCTTGATTCAAATCAATGCAAGCAATTCCCCAACGATTTCACAATCCTAACCTTGAGGAAGTCCTCATCAGCTAAATTCCATCAAATCAAAAAAAAAAGAAAAAGGATAAACATAACCATAAGATAATCGTCTTCAATCGCAGCATACAGTACTTGATTTGAGAACTCAATTGCAAGTGTAATTGTTTTGAGATTTACATCCCTTTTCTCAATGTAAATGTCATTCCCATTCATGATTCAGTTTTCTATTTCTCCAATCGCAGTTACACTGTAATTGGTTTCAGAAATCAACTACAATTGTTTCAGAAATCAACTATAAATGCAAGTATCGGATTTTTATATGATGAGGTTGGGAAGGTAGGGGTATGGAATCTCATACATACGGCTCTTTTTCGGGGAGCTCCTGTATGAGACTATGAGGCTGTAGAGAACAATTGAAAATCAGATGAGGCTGTAGAGAACAATCCAAACCTAATCTAGAACGGGCAAAGATGTACTCCTCCCGGATCGCTCCGGTGGAAGAAGGGGCTAGGGCTAAATTAGGCGAAGCTTGGAATTCGATTGACAGAGGAGAGAGTACTTACCGACGGGGTGATGGTCGGCGACAGGACGGAGGAGTGTGAGGCGGCGGACTGCAGATCTCCTGCCTGCGGCTGGAGGGAGACGCCAGCGAGGAGTGTGAGATGTGTGTGTGTGTGTGAGGGAGGAGGCGTCGTTTTAGAATAGGAGAACCGGGTCACCTTTTTGTTTTTCATCAATATCAATATATTATAGGGATAATTAGATAATTGTACTATTCCCATGTAGCCTTCAAGTTTTTCACTTGTTAATGGGTTTTGGCATAATTTTGCTCCTACACCGTGCCAAAATCCATTTTAGCCTTTTTATTTTTAACCTATTTCCAAAATAAAGGCTAAATTTGGCTTCCTCTTTTGAAAGGTCAAATGCTATTTATTTATTTATTTATTTATTTTTAAGTGTTTAATATTTATGTAAATCTATAAATAATACAATTATAAATCTATATATTATATAGTTATGATTTTTAATTAATTAAAAATAAAAGTTGTAGTATTGTAAAGATATTCAAGAGTTTTTCGTTATGAATGTAATATTTGACATATTTAAATTATCATTGCATAAATAATATTTTTAGAAAATTACATTAATATTTTTTTATTATAGATTCATCAAAATTATAATAAAAAATAAATATTATGTTGCTTAATATACTAAAGATAGAATCGAGTGACGGAAATGAGATGTGAAAGTTCTAAATTATATTAGTATTTATAGGAAAGTTAGCCTGCCAAAACTAACCTACGGTGGGAACAACAAACCCGTATAATAGGCCAAAAGAGAATATTCTCTTTTGGTAGGCTATTTTTCCTAACTATTATGGCTTACGGAGGGAGATGCTCTTACCATACTTTTTTTTTCTTCAATGACAATTTTACCCATATTTTAACAATTTCTTTCAATCACGTATATTGTAACACAAATATTTTTCCTTCCACTAACTCTCCTTAAACCAATTGACGCTCCAATTCTATAACATAGCTTTCTTCAACTACGTATATTACGAAGGTATTCGAGTTGCTCTATCACGAGTTGCTCTATTGATTCTACATACTGAATGAGCGTACAATTTTCAATTCCTGGTTATTTCTTTTTGGGCTTTGTGTGATTGACTGTTGATTGAACTGTCCTCTAAGATCGAATAGTGAAGCCAAGTTTAACAAAAATGGGTTGTTTATACACCATCAACAATAGCACTCATGCCCACTAGATGTACGTCAATCTCACATGCATATCTCTACTGAATGAGCAAATACGTACAAGAATAATTCATGCTCTTTGCCAATTTTTTTTTTATCATGGTGTAAACTAGAGCTGGCAATTCGGGTCATTCGGTTGGGTTCGGGTCGATTACATTCGGGTCAGGTACTGATGAGTCGGGTCAATTCGGGTCAAAATTTCGGTGTCGGTCTTGGTCGGGTCGGGTCAGGTCGGATTCGGTCAAAATGAAATTCAAATTGGTCGGGTTTCGGTCAGAATCGGGTTGGACCCATTCGGGTTTTCGGTCAGAATCGGGTCGGTCTCATTCGGGTTTCGGGTCGGTACTTGGGTCGGTCTCATTCAGGTTTCAAGTAGAAGCGGGTGAGGTCTACATTTGTTTTAAACTTTTCATCGTTTGGATTGAATTTGTTAAATCATGTTCGTTCGTGTAACGGCCCGGGATTATGATTCCCGGGTTACGTTTCGAGGGATGAAACCCCTCGTTAGGATCTTGCGCCCCGAGTACAGGTTGAAGGTTTGAAATTCTATCCTAACATTTTGAAGTGGGATTTCATACCCAAAATTCGAAGGGATCGTTGGAATCCCCGGGGAAGTCCCCTGTACCTGTCATAAGTCTAAGCATGGAAAACCAGCAAACATGCAAATAACAGAATCAAGGTGTAATACAAGAGGGTGCCACGACAGAACCGGGTCAAAACCAAATCAATAAACGTATTTATCGAAATGTAAGGTTAGACAATTTCTTTGCAATCCCCCAAGAGAGTTCCCACGTCACAGAAGCAAAGAACAATCATGCTGCAAAACAAACCTAAAAAAAAATGTATGCGGGGCGGTGTCAGATCGAAGCCCTACGCAAAGTAATCCCAAACCAGCAGACACATACACACGCTAGTCCTATTAAAGATGCTTCTAGATGCAAGGCGAAATATTAACACACTAACATGTTCCTAAGATCAAGTGCATAAATATAATAAGGCATTAGCACCGAATACCAAGTGGTATATCCCTCTCCTACCTCCACCCCCTTCCGATAGGGCGGAGACTGGCCAGCTCGTGAATACATTCCATATAATCGGGTGGCACGCATGCCCAACCCGTATCCACAATAAAGCCCGCAAGCATCTCATAATATAAGGAAGTTCATGACTCGATTGACTCAGGACGGGACCCGATGAGACTAGGTCGTCCTATAACCCTAGCAATGACTCTAGTTACTTCACAGATAACGACCGTTCTGTTTACAAAAGCAATGAGTAAACGAATGCTCAATCATTAGTGCAATCCTAGCAGGATACTACATGGCATGCTTTATTATGAATGCAAGCACCTAGTATGCACATGACTACAAGCAGGGAGATCTCTTTTCGAATCTGAGTGAGCTCATATAGGAACTCACCTGGCTATGCAGAACAGCATAATAGAAAGTCTGACACACATCAATCATGGCACAAGGTATCACCTAGATACATATCAGAACACATATATAAGTCTACGTCTAATCATTCGAGCACTCAAAGCATACATCATTCAACGAGAATAACACCCATATCGCAATCGTCATTTCTTCAAGTTCAACCATTCATCACATTGCCACATTCCTCAATACCATATCGTTCTCATCATTCCATTTAGCCACATTCATATATTCATAATCATATATTCGCATATCACATAACTGAAGTGCATCATATTCATCATATCTCAACGCATAAATTAATGATAAACAAGTCTAACACTTCATCATACCTTTATTTAATAAATCATGCCATTAGTACACACCAATCATGATATTAGTCAACCATTCACATCAATCATGCTAGTTAGTCACCAATCACACAATTCCCGAGTTAGTCCCGAAACCGCTTTAAAATCCGAATCAACTAGTTAGAAATTCCGATCATTGAAAACGCTCATCAAATTCCTTTTTCTAAAATCCAAGTCTCATAATATTATATTGTCTAAATCACAAGTAATATATATATACATATATTTTTCTTTTAAATCTCACCCAAAATGTCTCATAATATTTTATAGTCCAATATTACATTTTAAATCTCCATACTTTACAAAGCCATAATATATTTTTAAATACCTTTAATGTAAATATATTATTATAAAAATAGACCCAACCATTTGCATTTTATAAAAACCGCCCCTTTTAAATTACCAAAACAGCCCTTGTTTAACAAACCCCCAAAATCTAGCCCTTTTTGTAAAACTTCCAAAAATTGGATCCATTGGAAAAAGGCCCACATACTTTCTGAACAAAATTAGGCCCAACTCCCATTTAAATGCACTGAACCGGTTTTTGCTTTAAAAAAAAATGCTGAACTGAACCTCTTTTTAAAACAAAAGAAACCGAACCAAGTGTTTACTGTTCATCATCCCCAACCATACCAATGCCGTGACACTGGAAAAAGGAGAAGGGAAAGAAGAGCTGCTCGCCGGCGGCGATTGGCCACTCCGACCACCCAACTGACACCCATGGACTACGAATCGACAAGAAAGGGAAGGAAGGAGTGCTCACCGAGGGGGTTTTTTCGAGCCCGGGAAGGTCGAATGAAATCGCCTCGGAAATGCTCGCCGGAGTGGAGCTTCGTCGGATATGTCCTAGGGGGAGTGGGAAGGGTTTAAAGCTCCTATTTTTTTTATTGATTTTAGAGTTGAAAGGGAAGAGAAAGGAGGAAGAAGACCCATTACCGTTTGAAACCCGAGACAGGGGAAGGAGAGTTTCGAGGCGGCGCTCAGTCTCCAGGCAAGTCGGCCTGCTGTCGTTGCTGCTTCTGGTGGCTCCGGGGAGGCGTGGAAAGCCTGCTTCTGGTGTCTCGCAGAAGGAGGAGAAGGATTGGGGGTGGATGGTGCTCGGTTCTGGCGCTGCGAAACAAGGGAGGTGGGCTCGGTTTTGGGCTCCGGGAAAGGGCGACGACGGAGCCGGGAGTCATGGTGGTGAGTCCTGGTGGCTGCTGGCAGGACAGGAGGTGGAGTGGTGGTGATGGTGACGGGGCTGGAGTGCTGGACAAGGAGAAGCCTTGGAGGCTGGAGCTACTGCTCACGACAGAATGAGGGAAAGGTAAAGCTGTGTTTGGCTTTGTGTTTGTGTGGGTAAAATGTGTGGTCAAAGATCTGATTTTATGGAACAAATTTTGGGTTTCCTCATTTTCATTCTTGGTAAGTCAAAGCAAGAGGAAGAAAAAGGTGTATGTGTATGTTGTGCTAGTTAGGGAAAGAGGGAAAGAGATAGGAAATTTCCAAATCAAATCTCAAATTGTGGGAACTAAGGTTGAATTTGGGTAAGGATGGGAGAAAGGGAACGGAATTGTGGTCTCGAGTCAGAAATTTGAATTTCCGACGATTGGTCTTCCGAATTCCGCTCTCTTGATCGATTAGATATTTAAAATTGAATAGGATATCACCGACGGAAGGAATTTTCGAATCCCGAAATGAAAGACGGATTCGATCTTTAAAGTTAAAACTTAGGTCGGAATTCACTTTAAGAATTTCAAGTTCGATTTATTAAATTTTAGGACGAGTTTTCCGTTAAATTCCACTTTTAAATTCATTTTTAAATTTCCTTTTTCAAAAAAATTTAGATTTAAAATTCCGAGCCTTTACGGTTCGGGACTTTCAGGTAATCAATTTTATTAAATCAAACATGTAATTCATGTTATTTATGTATTTCAAAAAGTATTTTAGTGAAATTAAATATGATTCAATATATAATCTACACATTGGCTTGTAAGCTCCAATGTTGTTAAAAACTTGATTCGATCATACGATTCCGACGATCCTACGATCTAAAAATGGAAAAACGATCCTGATCTTTTTTTTTGCGATTATAACGATCCTATAAAATGTTTATTATAGGAAATTTCTAATATTTATCCTTTATATCTAAGAAATTTATAATATATTTATTTAATTTATATGATATTTATTTTATTTTTCAAAATTTACAATCTTTATGGATATTTTTTTATGATTTACCATAATATTTATCTAATAATAAACATATTAACTTCATTTAAAAAAAAATCATCCATGTGGTTAGTAAGCTCATTCTATTAATCATTAATGTCATTGAGATTTGACAATATATTATTATCAAAATCATACTTGATTCCCTATCTAAAATATAATTCACGTTATTATATTGTTATTTGTGTTATTCAAAAAGTAGTTTTCAAAATAAATTTCACTACGTATATGATTCAAGTTATAATATCCTCATTGTACTCATCTTTTATCAAAATCATACTTGATTCAAGTTATTTGTGTATTTCAAAAAGTATTTTTAGTAAAATTAAATATGATTCAATATATAATCTACTCATTGGCTCGTAATCTCATTCTATTCATCATTAATTTCATTGAAATTTGACAATATATTGTTATCAAAATAATACTTGATTTCCTATATAAAAGATAATTCACGTTCTTTGTGTGATTGTGTATTTGTGTCTTTTAAAAAGTATTTTTCAAATAAAATTATATATGATTCAAGTTATAATATCCCCCTTGTACTCATTTTTTATTAGTGAAATGAGAATTTTGAATTCAAGTCGATCATTCATAATTCATTACATGAGTAAACGAGTAATGATTTACATCAATATATATGAATATACTATGAGTTGATGACTTTTGGCGTTTCGAGTAATCTAGTAAACCGACTCCTCTAGTAAACCAACATAAGTTAGTTACCACCAAGTCGATAACCAAAAAAATCGGTAACTGATATTAATAATGATATTAATTATTTTACATAAATTTTTAATGATATTAATTTATTTATTTTCCTCTTTTTAGCAATCAATTGGATTAATTCAAAATATATATCTATATTAGTAGTGTTATTTAACCAGTTGTTAATTATTTTATAAAGTATACTCTTTCTTTTCTAATCAATATATCTATATACGGCTAGAAGAACATTTTTTCTAATGATATTATATTTTTAATAAAGATTTCTAAGATGCTTAAATGACAAAATTTTCTAAATTTTTTACTTTATCAACTCTACATTTATAAGTATTAAATACCCAACTAAACAACATGAAGGATATATAAGACTCCAGCCACAAAACTGGAAACAATCAAAGACACTTCATTAGGAAAAAAAAAAGAATCTTCGTTGGAAGAAACCCGCGAAGGATTATTTCAAGATCAATTTTGATGGGTCAAAACTATTTTCAGGTGAAGCTGCGGCGGGTTTTTTTATTCGAGACCACCTTGGAACTTGGAAGTGTCCAGGCTTTGGAAGTGTCCAGGCTTGCAACGCCTTGTTGTGTGGTACTGTTTCAGCATTGATGGCCGAAGCGTTGGCTCTTCGTCTCGGCCTTGCTGCTGCTTTAGAGATGGGGATCTCAAAGGTCGAAGTGGAGGGGGACAATCTTACGGTTATCAACTCCATCAAAGGGAGTTGGAAGTGCCCTTGGAAAATCGAGTTGGTGATCGCCGATATTCTGGTTTTGCTCCACGCCTTCGAGATCTTTTCTGTCACCCATGTTTTCCGAGAGGTCAACCAAGTGGCGGACAAAGCAGCTCATCTCAGACTGAGGCAGGCTCAGGGTTCGATTGCTTCTCACTATGAGCTTCTTGCTCTCGTCTGTAAGGACGCTATTGGGTGGTGGATCAGAAGGGTCTGACATCACCCGAATTCTTACTTTGTGTCAAAAAAAAAAAATATATACACAACTAAAATAGATGAAATTTTTTTTAAGGGAAATTTTTTTTTTTTACTTTATCAACAAGGAAATCACTTTTGTAAAAAATACAGTTTTTAAGGGAAAAAATTTAATTTAATTAAAAAATAGTTATTCAAGGATATTCGGGTCGGGCTGGGAGTCGGGTCTGGTTGGGAGTCGAGTTGGGTTGGAATTTGGGTCGGGTCTGAATTTGAGTCGAATCCGGGCTGAGTCGGGTTTGTCTGTATTCGGGTCACTTCGAGTTTCGAGTCAATATCGGTTGAACTCGGTTTCGGGTTCGGGTTATGCATAACGCCAAATTTTCGGGTTCGGTCGGGTTTCGGGTCGGGTGAGTCGGTCGGGTTTCTCGGGTCGGATCAGATCTTGCCAGCTCTAGTGTAAACCCTAATTTGATGAATCGATTTTTGTAGTTACAATAAGTTTAGGAAATTACAATCGCTACATGTGGTTACAATAATTAATTCATGTGAACGATTTCTTGTAACTAAAGTCCAACAGTCAATTGTGGTTACAAGAACTTGCTCGTTACAATAATTTAGGTAAAAGTATATAATTAGTTACAAGAATCAAATCACCTATAACGAATTAGTTACAATACTTTGGTTGTGTTGATTACAATTATAGTTGAAGATCGATCAAGCAATTGTGGATGAACACTCAAGAGCACTCAGATGAAGGAAAGGGAAAAAGCAGAACTCCCAGAATTATAGAAATTTTATTATGTTGTAAAAACCAGTGTAACCATACACCCAAATTCTATTTATACTAAGTGAAGATAAAAGGAGAACTAGGTGCCTTAAGCTCCAAGCCACTAGCTGGCTCATTCGGTTACAATGGTTGGGACCACATGGCTTAAGCTAGCTCATGTTCCCTCAACACTCCCCCTCAAGTTGGAAGATGTAAACCAGTTTACAACTCCCAACTTGTGTAGCAATTTGGCGTACTGATCTGATCTAACAACCTTAGTGAAGAGATCTGCAGGTTTCTCCCTAGTATGCAGATATCCCAACACAATTTCTTTGTTAAGAGCTTTCTCTCGAACCAAGTGACAATCTCCCTCTATGTGCTTAGTCCTTTCATGAAACACATGATTTTTTGCAATGTGGAGGGCTGATTGATTATCACAGAATAAGTGCATTGGTTCCACCTGAACATTCAAATATGCAAGCAACCTTACAAGCCATGTAATCTCACATCATGTCATAGCCATAGACATGTACTCTGATTCAGCTGAAGATATGACAACATAGGACTGCTTCTTTGTTCTCCAAGAGATTAAGGAATCTCCTAAGAGAATACAGAATCATGTCAAGGATTTTCGGGTCATGGGGCAGATTTGCCAGTTTGCATCACAATATGCTCTAAGCTGCATATGAGATTGCTTTGAGAGTAGCAACCCTTGTCCTGGAGCTTCTTTCAGATACCTGAGTACGTGTTTGGCAGCTTTCCAGTGTTCATCACTTGGATTGTGCATAAATTGGCTCAGCATCTGGACAACATAACATATATCTGGCCTTGTAATAGTCAGATAGATCAGTTTCCCTACCAACCTTATGTATGCAATGGCTTCAACCACTTCTCTACTCCCTTCTAGAGTCAGCTTCTGTTTGGGATCCAGTGGTGTAGAGACAGCCTTAGACTCAGTCATACCTGTCTCATTTAGTAGCTCCAGGGTATACTTTCTCTGATTTAGAAAGTATCATTTGCTTGTCTTGTCAACTTCAATTCCCAAGAAGTACTTTAGCTCACCCAAATCTTTCATTTGAAAGTGTCTCTTCAGGTGCTTCTTGAGTTTCATGATTTCCAGATCACAACTTCCTATGATGATCATGTCATCTACAAAGACCAATAAGGCTGTGAATGTGCTCTCAGTCTTCTTCGTAAATAGAGAGTAATCAACCTTGGTTTGCTCAAAGCGAGCTGCCTTGACTACTTCAAAGAATTTGGAGAACCACTTCCTAGGAGCTTGTTTCAATCCATACAAGGATTTCTTGAGTTTACACACTACTTTACCATTTGCAGTGTACTCTTCTTTGTAGCTCTCCCCCTGAGTGGAATGCTTTTGAAACTGGTGAAGATAGAGATATGCTGGAGGCAGCTCCATGTACACCTCTTCCTCCAAATCACCATGAAGAAATGCATTGGTGACATCCATTTGATTGACAGACCAGTCCTTAGAAGCTGCATCAGCTAGAAGAGTCCTCACTGAAATCATCTTTTCCACATGGGCAAAGGTTTCTCCATAGTCAATACCTTCAATTTGGGAGAAGCCTCAAGCAACAAGCCTGGCTTTGTACCTCTCAAGAGTGCCATCAGACTTGAATTTGAGTTTGAACAACCATCTGCAGGACACCACTGACTGGTGAGCGGGTCTAGCAACCAATTCCCAGGTGCATGTGGTTTCAAGAGCATTCAACTCCAACAACATAGCATCACACCATTCTTTGTGTGTCAATGCCTCAGACACAGACTGAGGTTCATACAGAGAAGCTAAATAACTTTTGAGCGGTTGATAAGATGGGGAACACTCATAGGTAGCAAGAGAACAAAGTAGAGGGTGGGGAGATGACTTACCACAAGAATGAAAGATGATATCAGCAGGTGGATCATGAGACACTGTGCAGACAAAATCCTCTTGCCATTTAGGTGGGTGTTGGGAACGACCTGATCTCCTAAGAGGAGGAGGATGAGCAACCATAGGTAAGATGTCATCAAAGGAAGGTGAAACAGGCGAGGGAGAATAATTAAGAGGACACTGTGGAGTATCTTCAGAGGAGAAAGTAAGAGGAGGATTGACAAAAGGGCACATATTTTGCTCAACATGATGAAAAATAGGCAAATCATCATGTGGAATAGGCAAGACGGGAGCAATCTCAAGAGATGGTAAAGGGGTTTGGTTGAGAAACTTTTCAGAGTAAGGAAATACATCTTCCACAAATTGTACATCTCTGTTGATCAAGCATTTCTTTGTTGCAAGATTATAGACCTTGTATCCCTTAAAACCAAAAAGATATCCAATGAAGACACAAGGGTATGCCCGGGGATCAAATTTCTTTCTATGTGAAGCAAGAGTAGACACATAGCAAAGACAACAAAAAACTTTGAGCTTAGAGTAGTCTAGAGTATAACCAAATATCAGTTCATAGGGTGGTTTGTGTCTAAGAAGGGTAACATGCAGTCTATTAATGAGAAAAGTAGTTGTAAGAATGCAATCCCCCTAAAAATTTTGTTGTGGACCTGCCTGAAATCGAAGAGCTCTAGCCATGTCAAGAATCTGTCTGTGTTTTCTCTCAACACACCCATTTTATTGTGGAGAGGCAGTACATGAACTTTCATGAACAATGCCTTTAGATGAGAGGAAGGTAGAGACATCAGAGTTAAAGAACTATGTGCCTTGATCACTTCTTAGAGTTTTAACAACTCCATTAAACTTCTTTTCCACCATGGTGATGAACTGCTTTAGCATAGCAAGAGTTTCAGACTTGTGTTTAAGAAGGATGGCCCAAACACTTCTACTCCTATCAACAACAATGGTGAGAAAGTATCTATGACCATTATATGTGATAACCTCAAATGGTCCCCATAAATCACAATGCAACAATTCAAACACCTTATCAGCAAGAGATGCACTAGGATAGAAAGTAGGCTTTGTTTGTTTTACCAAAGGACAAATAAAGCAATTGAATTCAGAATCTTTGACTTTATCAGCTAAAATAGAAGGTATATGACTGAGTTTATCTTTAGATGCATGAACAAGTCTAAAATGCCAGAGAGCACTTAGATCTTTATTACAAGATAGCTTGGGAAAAAACATAGGTAACACAGGTGCAGAAGCACAAAACTGACTAATGTAGTTACTTGGTAGAGAGGCTTGAATCTGGGAAGCAGGCAAGAGGTAGTACAATCTCCCATGTTCCTTACCAACTGCTATCACCTTCATCCTTGCTTGGTCCTAGATTACACACAGATCATCAAACAAATGAATGTGACATTTGAGATCATGAACAAGACAACTTAAGGATATAAGATTGAATTTGAAACTTGGAACAAGCAGGACATGATGAAGCTTTAAAGTGTTTGAAAGAGTTATTGGGCCAACATGAGTTATCTGATCTTTGTGACCATTAGGTAGGTGAACATCTAATGGTTTAGATATTGGAGAGAGGTTTTCAAAGAAAGACTTATCACAAGTCATATGATCAGTAGCTCCACTGTCTAGAATCCACAGTTTTGAGTATTGAGAAACATTGAAACACAAAGTACTACCTGCCATGTTCACCTCAGACTTTTGCTGCTCCATTATATTTAGAAGAGTACTCATCAACTTTTGACTATCTTCAGACATGCTTTGAAACAACTTGTAGGCACTTTCATCTCCCTCAGTGCTCTTGTTGGTGATGTTGGCAAATGGATCTCAGCCTTTCTTCTTATAATCACCACCAGCTTTAGGTGCCTGAGGCTTGTATTTGCTCTTTGAGTGCCACTCAGGATAGTCAATCACCTCCCAACATCTTTTAACTGGATGATTTCCAAGATGATTCTCCAACCTTATCTAACAGGAACAATTGAATTTCAAGGTTAAATCCAACAAATCTTATCTATATTATATAAACAATCTTATCGGATATTCTCTCAAATTGACATATAGGTAAACTCTACCTTAAAAAGGTACAATTACTAAAAAGAAAAATTTAACTGTATAGTTACCAAAAATAAAATTGAAAAAGGTATATTCTCTCAAATTTTTACTATATTCTACTCTATATCTTTTTTTTTATTGGATATTCTACTCTCTATCTATCTATCTATCTATCTATCTATCTATCTATCTATCTATCTATCTATACATCTATATATCTATATAATATACTAAAACTTCAGGCCTCTGGTGTGATTCATATACGTGGAATTTTCTGGATTAAAACGAGGTTATTTTTATATCCGTGACATTTTTTGGATTAAAATGGTATTATATTTTTGAGGCACATCAATTAATAAGCAAATATAGTTAAGTAAAAAAAACTTATCTTTTTAGATCAATAATCTATCCAATATAACCTTATATTTTAATTAGATAAATATATCATACACGTATTACAGTTATTGTTGAAAATATATCTAATCTAACTAATCAAATATAATAATAAGTTATTATTGAAATTAATTATGACTATAAACAATGAACCCTCACGTAAATTAACCCAATCCATCAACAAACAATCTAAACTTTATAACACCCACAAAATTAAAATTAAAACCTGGCTTCCTCTAAAATCTCCATCGCCAACTTCTTAAGTTTTAACGTCTGTTTGATCCTCCTCGCCCTCCTCCAATGGCAAATAAATAGAACTATAAATATAAATACCACAGTTACATGTCACCATTTATACTAGATCGATTTATAATAAAAATGCTTTTAGTTTCTACGTTTAGTTCAAGTAGGGTTGTTTAACTATCCTTCATCCAACGAAGCCAGATTGAGAAAAAGCTCTGATTTCCCACCCCCTTTCTTAGTGTTTTTCTGGTGTTCTGGGTCTCCAACAATGGATCTCTGGCAGGGAGGTTTGTGCTCAATCTAGGTGTTGCACTCCCTTCTGGTGCCTTGTTTCTATGCATGCAAATACTAACCCTCAAACTTTACCCACCAAATCTCACAACAAATCCATCTACCCCAAATCCATCAACAAAAATTGGCAGATTCAATACAACAATGAAGTTTCTACGCTTCACAAATCCTATTCCTCTAAGATCCATAACTGGATCTGGCCAAACCAGGCCAACAGCAAAGTCCATGTGACTCTTGCTGAACATAACAATCAACATTACAACCTTTATGGGGATTTCTCGATTTCCACAGTCCATAACTCTATGTTTAAACTTTGTAGAAGGCGCTCCCTCCTCTCCTATAAAATTAAAAATCTAATCTTCAATACCCATTAAAGCTATACTTGTGTTACCAAGGCTAATCTTTACTCTAATTGTCTAGATAATCCTCCTATTAAGGCTAATTGCAGGTGTCATAATGAGCATGCATGGGAACTCTATGGACAACTAGAGGCGGTTAGGAGGCGATTTATTGTCGTTCTCTTGATCCTTGAGCTCAAACAACCTATGAGGAAGCAACCACTGGATGTTAACCAAGAAAAGAAGCAAACATTCTATAGTAAACTGAACTTGGATGCTTACCCTGGAAATTCTCAAGCGGCATGCAGCATCTCTAAGACTAGAGGTATGATTGTTCCTAGTAAATTGATCATTTCTAAGCATTTAGTTCTGATTAAGCATAAAAGAAAGATTTTTCAAATTCCTATTACTTCCATGACAGAATGTGCTATAAATACTCATCTCAGTAATAGTAATATGCACATTCTCCTTTCTTGTCTTCTCACTCTCACTAAGATTGCCTACTCTGTCACCATGAATCAATAAGCCTCTTTTGTTGAAGCTCTCATCGATACCACGAGACAAGGTATCATCTTTGATCCTGTCCCCAACCAATCTCATCCTTCTGAACCTTCTATTGGTGAGAACTAGCATGCCACTCAGCATGATGCTGACCACCAAAACCCCCAAGCCATCCCTTAGATCCCAATCAACTCAGCCCCTGCTGACCAGAATCCTAACTCCTCTTTCATCTCTGATCCCTACACTATCCCTGTTGTTAAGGATCTCCACCACAAGCTCACTGATTTCAGTCTTGTGGGGAGGTTTGTCCAAGGCCCTGTGGACATCAAACTTGTAGTTGGGAAACTCAAAGGTGAATGGAAGAACTTGAAAGGCACTTGGGGGGTTGACACTATTGGCAATGACTGGTTTATTTTCCGGTTTGCCAATAGAGAAGACCGAGCCATTGCATGGTCCAACATGCCTTATCATGTTCAAGGTACCCTATTAGCTCTTTACCCCTGGTCTGACAACTTCAACCCGATGGAAGAAGATACCACCAGTGCAGATATGTGGATCAGGATCCCATCCTTGCCTCACCAGTTTTATACTGCTGAAGCGATCTCCCACATCCTCTGTGCTGGAGCTCTCATTAGGATTGATCAAGCTTCAAATGTCAGGAACAAGCTCAGGTTTGCTCGTGCATGTGTCAATGTCTCTCTTTTAACTACTCTTACTACCTTTGTGACTGTGAGAAAATCTGAAACTGAAACCATTAGACTTAGGATTTGGTATGAAGATTTTTCAGATGGTTGTGGTTGCTGTGGTGGATATGATCATCACTATGATCAATGTCCCCTGAATGCACCAAGGCCAAGGAAAATCAATCTTATCCTTGAAGATAATCCTAATGTTGATTTACTAGCCCCTATTCAAGCTCCTGTTCAAAATCCCATCCCCAATGACATTCGTGTTGTTACCACTGCTAGGGCCTTCACCCCTTACAACCAAGCCCATGAATTCAACATCTCCCAAAGCATGATCCCTAGGCTTGGAGATTTTGGGCTTCTCCCTGTCAACATGCCTACTATCCACAATCCCAAGTCTGCTATTCAGTCTCTGGCTATGCCTTCTTACCCCAATGAGCTCATATCTCACCTGATCAACCTGAACAATGCTCATGTGGCTAAACTCACTGGTGAGTCCTCCACTCCAACCTTTACCATTGCTCCATCCATCCTTCACACTATCCTGTCCTCTACCAACACAAACTCTATCACCATTCATGTCCAAGTTGAGAACACCAATGATCTAATGGCTAAGACTAAGGGTAAAGGCAAGATGATAGACTCTGGAAATGATACATATGACTCCTACCACTCTCTGAGATCTGACACCTCTGTAGTGAGAAAGATGGGAGGCATTGTCATCCGCTAGGATGATGATGATGCTACCATGGACATCTCTGAGCAAGATAAACGTAAAGATGAAGATGAAAACAATGAAGCCTCCTCCCATGCCAACAAGAAGTCCAAGAAGAAGAAGAACTAGTCTTGATAGGTGGTACTAAGGATCTTTCTGTCTGGAAGTTGTGCAACACTGATGCTAAGATTATCTTTTCCTATGTTGTTATGTTTTGCTATGCTTGTACTTGTACTTTTGAAATTTCTGTTTGTTGGTCGTTTGTGATATGGTTGTACCCTCGGAACTGGCTAGGCAACCCTGGTGGTTTGCCTGTTCCTGGAATCTGCTCCCCCCTATTTTCCAATGTTGTTGGGGACAATTTTAGGAACACCTCTACCTATAATCATATGCTTAATCATATTAATGCTTTTATTTTCATATTTACTACTACTACTGGATCTCTTTTCTCTTTATTTGTTACTTGGATCTATGTGTGTGGCCTCACTAGAGTTATATTGAGAGGTGATCCAGGTTACAGTAGCAACAGAACCATGAAAACTCAAGGTATGTTCTCTACTAGAACTCCAACAAAACTTTAGTTGAGCCCCATATCTTTACCTTCGGGTGAAGTGGTGGAAAACCACCCCAACCTTACACATCAACACTTCATCCAAACCTTCAATCATAAACATTTTATCCAGCATCAACAAGCAGGATACTTTACTCAAACAAAATTGCAAAGTAATCAACAAAACAAGCACCTAAAGATAGTACTTAATGATTCTACAATAACTAAGATTGGTCTTCACTGGCATGTGAAAACCTTATGCACACTATAGACACCAAGGCTAAACCTCAAATCTGTACCAGCCTAGCAGGCAAAAATCACAATTATACTCATGATTAAGATTGGATATTGGAATGTTAGGGGGTCTAGATGCCCCCTAACTCCTTCTACAAGAAATCAATCAACTCAGATGTAATAATTGCCTGGATATCTTAGCTATCTCTGAAACGAAAACAGAAGAAGCACCTACTGAAGCTCAAATAAGAAGTACAGGTTTCCATCAAGCTCTATCGATAAGTTCAGTTGGCCACAAGGGTGGTATCTGGATCCTATATAAAAATAGCCTTATTCTAAACAAAATGAAAAGTTTAGAATCTGGTAAAAGATTTTACATGATTCAAGTAACTGTTGAAAGCTTAACATTAGTTTTACTCTTTATCTACTCGCCCTTTGTAGAACAAGAAAAAGATGAATTCTTGCAAGAAATCTACACAGTTGTAAACAAATACAACCTTCCAGTCTTAATTATTAGAGATCTAAATGATATAGAGAAGGATACAGAAAAGATTGGGGGCAATCATCCAGCTATTACAAGATTTAGAAGGATCCTTAGTGTCAAACAAGAGCTTAATCTACACACTCTCCCTTACATTGGTTCCACCTTTACATGGAGGAAAAGTAAATCAGCTACAAACAACACCTACGAGAGATTAGATAGAGTTCTAGCTCAACAAGAGATTGTTACTAAATTCAGTAATTTAAGAGTTCAACATCATTCCTCTTCCTCTTCGGACCATTGCCCAATTACCTTTTCATTAGGAACAAAAGAACAAAAAGAGATTCACCATTTATATTTGAGATGGCTTGGTCTCTAAACCCTAAAATGAATGAAATAATTACAAAAGTTTGGCGCAAATTTCATGGCTCTCAGGCCTATAATTTTATGAAAAAACAACAACGGTTAAAAAAGAATATAAAAAACTGGTCCAAAAACCAAAATAATAATATCCAAAAACAAGTGCAAAAATTAGAACCAGAAATTCTAGATTTACAAAAGTTACTTCCCTGGGGTTCCCTAACAACAAGTCAAGAAACAAAACTAGCTAATCTTGAAAATAAAAAGAAGAAAATGCCAATTTAACTATAAATTTTGGAAGCAGAGAGCAAGAATTAAACATATGCACTTAACAGATAAAACCACAAAGTATTTTCAAATCAATGCAAAAATAAGGAATTTTAAGAGGGCCATGAACTCATTTACCACCAAGTAAGGTCTGGTCATAACTAATCAGCAAGATATAACAGATCAAATTACGGAAGAAATGGCTGAAAGATTTATTTGGAAACAACAGAGGAAAATTACAAGTGATGAAATTAGAAATATCCAACCACAAATTACAATAGAGGAAAATCTACAACTGATAAAAAAATCCAACAAATGCAAAAATTAAAAATACATTAATGAACATGGCAGAAGATAAGTCCCCGGGTCCTGATGGATTCCCTCCAGAATTTTATATAAAATACTGAAATATTGTGGGATCTTCCTTTTGCAAAATAATTAAAGCATTCTTTCATTGAGGAAGAATTCTAAAACAAATTAACCAGACATTTATAGACTTAACTCCTAAAGTAGAAGATCCACAAAATATCAATAACTATAGACCTATAAGTCTCTGTAACACTTTGTATAAAGTAATAACAAATTTTTTTATCAAATAGACTAAAATCAATTCTTCCGAAAACAATAAGCCCCTTTCAAGGTGCTTTTGTAGAAGGAAGATCGATACAAGACAACACCCTAATTGCTCATGAAGTATTTCATACCTTTAATAAACAAAATGGAAAAAAAAGGATGGATGGCTTTAAAACTAGACATGGAAAAGGCGTACGATAAAATTAATTGGTCATACATAAAAGCAATCTTAAAAAAGATTGGATTTCATCCAATATGGATCAACTAGACCATGAAATGCATTACTACCACAACATTTTTCTATATTAGTTAACAATTCGGCTGACAAACAGTTCAAGCCAAACTGAGGAATCAGACAAGGTGACCCCTTAGCCCCTTACATATTTGCAATAGTACTGGAAAATCTGGCAAGAGAACTACATCAAGAAGCAATGAAGGAAGATGCCCTTGTGGGCATCAATTTAACTAAAAATGGAACTCCTATACCCTTCCTGACATTTGCAGATATTACTATAATTTTTTCAAAAGCGTCCCATATGAGCCTGCATACTATTCAAAACTCACTAAATAACTTCTCTAACTGTTCTAGATTAACAATAAACTATAGTAAAAGCTCTATCCAGTTCTAAAAAAAATATCAATCCAACATTAACTACATCCCTTGCCACCCAAATGCGTATTCCCACATCTAAAACAATTAAAAAATATTTAGGAATCCTTTTAGTCAATGGCAGAGTAAAAAACTGTGTTTTTGAAGATGCCATACAAAATTTAAAGAAACAACTCTCAAAGTGGAAATCCCCCTCTATATCTCAAGCAGGAAGAGCCATATTAATCCAATCAAATCTGAGCTCAAAGACAAATTATCTAATGCAGAACTTTCTACTGCCAAAAGGAATACTTAACCAAATAGATCAAATTAACAAAAACTTATTTTGGAATAAATTACAATCAGAAAGATATACACTACTAATAAGTTGGGACACAATATGTCAACCAAAAAAGGAAGGATGACTTGGAATAAAAAAAGCGGAGTCCCTAAATGAAGGACTACAAATGAAACTTCTCTGGAAAATTAATACAGACCAAAATAGCATGTGGGTTAAGATCATAAAGGAAAAATACTTACAAACCTCGGGTATAAATGAAAAGGACACACAAAATACATCCTGGCAATTTGGGAGACTTTTATCCTTAAGAGAAAAATTCAATTTAGGACTCCAATGGCTAATTGGCAATGGAGAACAAATAAATGTGTTGAAGGATTCGTGACTTGATAAAGCTAATTTAAACCAATATCAAAATTCGGAAGATCCAAATCTCAAAGTTTCCCAGCTAATAAATAACCAGAAACAATGGAAGTTGACACTTCTACAAAGAATCTTCCCAAATCATATTGTTGATCAAATAATACAAATTAAAATACCCTCTTGGTACACCAATGACAAACTAATCTGGAAACTTGAAAAGGATGGTAGATTCTCTACTAAATCCACAGCGCATATAAATTTTAATATTAACAGCAGAAACACAGATGATCTCAAATGGATTTGGAACCTTGATTTATCACCCAGGATCAAGAACCTTATATGGAAACTAATAATTGGCGGATTACCCACAACCCAAAGATTAAATAAGCACTTCAATAGAGTGCCAGCACAATGCTCACTTTGTAACTGTGAAGATGAGAATGCTACACATTTATTTATCAATTGTTACTTTGCTAAAAAACTTATCCAAAACTATGAAACCACATGTGACAAAACCCTACTCCACATAGAAGATTATAATGAAGATATTATTGACATTCTTCAATTAAAAAAATGAAGAAATCAACAATAAAAGACTTAGGCTTTATATCACAAACAATTTGGGACACCGGAAACAATGTAATCTTTAAAAATAAAAATCCTAATTCAACAATCAATCTAGCTTTTGAAGTAGCCTCAAATATAAAATGTTGGAATTCGGAAATAGAGATGGAAAATAAACCAACCATACGAAGCAACAATAGAAGAAAAATTAAATGGACTAAACCCTCGAGCAATATCTATAAAATTAATATAGATGGCTCGTTTAAGCCCACGGGTTCTTGCCAAGTGGGAAAAGTCATTCGTGACTCGGAGAGCGGTTTGTTAGATGTATTCTTTCAAAATACATCAAAAGGTTCGATTTTACAAACAGAGGCAGAAGCAGTCATTGTAGGCATGCAACATGCAACAATCAGAGGAATTCAGAAGGCTATCTTTGAAAGTTTGAGAAGATTATGATTATGGCTCAAGACTTCAACTTCATACAGTTTAGACATTGTTATAGAGAAGCTAACTATGTAGCTGACTTCATAGCTAGAAAAAGGTATCGATTGTATTAGATCCACATCTCCTCTTATTAAGGAGATGTACTCTATCATCCTTATGGATGATCCTGGTAGTTTGTTACGTTTTTCATAGCAAACTCCAACTGTTTGCATACTGTAAAAAAAAAAACTATCCTTCATCCATATTACCAAAAAAAATAAAATCCTTCATCCACTTTTAATCGTTGTAAAGAGTTTGGGAGCAGAATGCAACCCAGAGCATAATACATTTGGATGAAAAAAGGCATAAACCAAAGGGAATCAGAAAGTTAACAAAACAAGGCAAAGTCCAAAGCTGGCCCAAAGGGAGGATATTATTTTAAAAAAAAGTGTTAAAATTAAATCGTTTCTCTAAATAATTTTAAAATATAGTAATTTATAATTAATTACTATAAATAAATAATTCCATGTGGGGTTTGCGTAAATCCCGATTGGGTTTCTGGTGCGTTTTGGTTGAGGCATCGTATTGCTCTTCGTTTGGCGTGACTATACTTTCTTTTCCATTTGACGAGGTTCTGGCATTCGGAGTCGGGATAGGCTGGGGTCGTGGTAGTGTGTATCGAGACGTCTCATTTTTCTGGAAGAATGGTTCCTTGGAGGTCCGTCTTCACTGCCCAGAGGTGACTCCTGATGTACCGCTGGCTTACGGCGCTACTCCAGGGTAGTGCTTGGCTTCGTCCTTCGTCTACGTCCTCGTCTTGATTCGGATTAGTTGTGTTTTGTTTCGCTTTGTAGAGTGCATTTTGCCTATATGTTTACACTATCTTTGTATTTTTGGTTTGTTTGTTGACGATTTTCCATCTGCCGACTTGTTGTCCATCGAGGTCCAGGTATATCTGGTCTCGAATTTTTTCCTAATAAAAAAAAAGTTAACAAAACAAAAGGAAATTTAATGGGATAATTGATATCACTTTTTTTTTCTGGTGTCTTAAGCAGCAACTACGTCTTGAAAATCCGCACTGAAAAATGCATTCTTCAAAACATGAATTCTAATGCACTTCAACCAAAAAAAGGATTCAAAATTTCACAATGGATACAACTTCTCGTTCTTCAACCTAAAAACCTAGTTACTCTGTATTATTTTAACATAATATATCTTAACGCTGCAAGAATGATATTACCTCGTACCGCCCAATCTCCAGAAGAAAGAAACATAATATATCTTAATGCAGAAGAATGATATTGTCTTGTACAATATTCTTCTTTCAGTTGAAAAAATCAAACCAACTAAAGTAATCCTAGACTTTTATTCATACTTCATATAGAAACCACCATAGAGACCTTCAATAATTTGAATTGCATAAGAAAGAAATAACTCCAATTTCCCCATTCCACAACCATATCATATCATGCTTCTTAAAAAGAAACAAAAAAAAGCTAACCTTGCTCAAGAGCATCACAAACTTCTTCTATTGTATGCAATTTTTTGCATATGAAAGTCAACAAAGAGAAGATGGCATTTTAAGCACCAACAACTTTACACATGAGAGACAGAAGAGAAGAATGACATCAGTCAGCTACTAATATTTTCATCACTTAAAGCATATCACATCGAGAAAATGAAATGTAAAATAAAACTTTACACTTAACTAAGTACAATGTTCTACACAATGTGTATTTGTCAAGAGCTTTCCACAACCATTCATGAATGCACTGCACAATAACATCTCGATATTCACACCTTATAACAAATAGTAGCTTAGAGAAAAAGATATTGTCAAAAACTAATAGCATACCTCCCAATTCTTGTGAACAATCATTGTTTTTGCCATGAGAGGGAATAATCTGGAGCAGTGGGAGTGCAATAGACCTAATGTTCATAAAAAAAGATAAATAAACTGAAAGATGAAACAAAAAATGTCAATATTTGCAAATCAAACTACACAAAATTGGTCAAATCAATAGGGAGCTGACATGAAAGACGAAACAATCCCATTTAGCCCAACCTAAACAGAATGAACACAGTGAAATTAGGGACAAACCTTAATTTTAGGGGACGACCGAAGCAAGGACTCATGACCCAAGGAGGCAGCGGGATGCGTTATCCGTGAGGTCGATGGCGGAAGTTGTATTCATCTTCACTAGGGGTGGAAATGGGGTGGGTTATGGGTGGATGAAGCCACTCCATCAACCGCCCCGTGGGTAAAAAACTCCACCCGCTCCATCCATCACCCGCAAACCTTTTTCCCCGCATCCGACCCGCGCGGGTGATGCGGGTGGAGTGGGTACCCAATGGGTGAAACATAAGAAAAAACCAAATCAACACAAGTAGTCCAATTCTAACTCAAAATTGCAAAGGGAGTGGGTTTATATACATATTTATATTTTTGATCGGCAAAGCACTAAAATCACGAGCTAATTGAAATTTGAAAGTGGAAGGGTATATATCTCTATACTAATCATTTACTAATCCAATATATCCCTTGCTATAACGTGGAAGAGCAAGCCAGTACCATATCCATTCTAATTGAAATTTAGTGGGCAAAGCACTAATAAAGGATTAGGGTTTGTAGAAGTTAAACTTGAAAATGGTAAAATAGTAAAATCACACACATTATATATATAAATTTTGGGTGGGGTGGGTTATGGGTGAAAAATCTTCACCCATAATCCATCTATCACCCGCTTCACCCACACCCGCTCCACCGGTCACCCACTTTTTTGCGGATTTTCACCTGCAAAATTAATACGGGTAAAGCGGGTGCAGCGGGTACCCTTGGGTTATTTCCAGCCCTAATCTTCACCATCGTTGGAGGCATCGAGATCTTGTAATTGCAGATCAGAAGAACTGAAAAAAGATATGGAACGGAAAGGAGAAAGCGCAGAAAGACGAAGATGAGGAGGAGGCCGTATAACCTTACTGACGGAAGAGGAAGAGCGAAAGAACCGGGAGAGAGAAGGAGGAAGAGCTGAAATCGCCAGAATGGAGGAATGAGGTATACGAATCGCGATTCAGGAAGGAAGGGGGCAAGAGACTAACCCTAAGCAAGAGGGGCAAATTTTTTTTATTTTTTTTATTGGGCGAAAAAGAGTGATTGTCACATAAGCTATACTGAATTAAGTAATTATATAAATATGGATATAGATTGGAGAATTTTATATTGTAAAATTGAATAGAAAGTGTGAATTTTTTTATTAGATAAAAAAAATAATAATAAAGGAGATTTCGTCATAACTTATAATAGAAGAGTAATAAAGTGGCATCCAGTCATGATTTACAACAATTCATCAAACAAAATTGGCACAGACTTTTGAAAAACCCAAGGTTTACCTTGCTCTCTACCAGTGGGTCGAGTCGGTCGGCGCAAGTTGATTTACCTGGTATGTGGCTCTTGCCGACTGGATCACATACTCGGGGTTTACCACTGAAGGTGGATTTCTCGTCGTAAAAAAAAAATTGGCATAGAGCCATATACCCTTGTATCGATTCACGCGTATTCCAATTTCAGTAATTCATATATAATCCAAAAATCAATTTTTTTTTTAGAACAAAAAATCAATTTTCAAATCCTATAAATCAACATGATTTAAATATTTGAAGTTGTGATAGGTTGGGGTCGTGGTAGTGTGTATCGTGGCGTCTCCATTACTCGGGTTGACTGCTTCCGTGGAGCTTCGTCCTCACTGCCCACATGATGATCGGGTCCTGATGTACCGCTGACCTACGATTTTGCTGCAGTGTGGAGCTTGGCTTCGTCCGTCGGTTCGTCCTCATCATGTTAGGTTTAGGTCGGTTTGGTTTCGCTTTTGTAAGGTGTTTTTGCCTGTGTTTGCACCGTTTCTTTGTTTTGTATGTTTGTTTAGACGGTTCTCTGTCTGCCAACCTAGTCGGCCCTCGAGTTACAGGTTTTCCTGAACTCGAATCTTTACCTAATCAAAAAAAAAAATTTGATGTTGGAACAACCGAACAAACCTCTAAATCAAAAGATCAACAAGCCCAATTATACTATGAGCATGAAGAAACAAATCAATATCTAATATCTAATATCTAATATAATACTAAAACAGCTGCAAATGATACACGTGGCGGCCTCACATTGAAGTGCCACGTGGCATCCATTCGCTTAACCTACCTCCATATATATTTAAAATAAATATACTTAAAATCATTTTTATTAATAAAAATATTTTGAATTTGTTGACCAAATCATAACAACTTCTCCAAATTTACAGATTATTATTTATCCAAGATTTTTTTAAGCCAGAAAATAATAAATCAATATGTTATCCAAGGTTTTTTAAAGCTTGAAAATAATAAATCAATATGTTACTGATAAATAAATTTCACTAAACTCCTTTGAATGATTGTCACGTGAAGTTTATTTTGTTAATTTTTAAAACTTTTTTATTAGATATTTGATGGTTTTATTCCACACAACTCCTTGAGATATATATTTGATGATTTTATAAATAACGAATTACAAAAAATAAATATTTCATATGAATTACAAAAAATAAGGGAGCTTCTTCAATAATTATTCTTGCATCTTTGCTCTTTCAGCCTCGCTCATAGTTTCCCACTTTGCATCAGTAGCATCAAAAAACTGCATACATGATCATTATTCATCAAATCTCAAGTACTCCAAAAACTAAAAGCAACCAAAACTAAGAATTATTATAGGTACACAAGTTCATACCGGATCGAGTATGCATCGATCCATGAGGGTCTTTTTCCCTGAATTGCTTCTTGAATGTCGGAAGGAAGTCCTCTCTGGTGATCCAGAACAACCAAATTAACTTGAAATCCAGATCTCATAAACTCAATCAAATAGAAACGGTAGAAAATAAGTAGTAAACGTACAGTGAATTAGATCCCGGTCCTAAAATTAGATCAGGTAGCCATATTATGAATGACGACAGTAGCTCAATTGGGGACTTGCACTTCAAGTGTTTTTTTTCCCGAGAAAATAAAATAAAATCATTATCGGTGACGGTTGAATATACATGGGCTTTACTAAAGCAACCGATTCAAACATAACAATTGATATTTATTAAAATCTAATGTTTATCTATTTACAAAACAAAAAAGATTGCAATCTCAATACAACCGTCGAACATACAATAAAATAAAAATATAAGAAAGAAAGGAAAAAGGCGCAATCCTCACGATACATTTACCTACTTGAATGATTTATTAAAATCTAATGTTTATCTATTTACAAAAAAAAAAAAATTCAATCTCGAATACAAGGATTTTCACGGTTGTCTCGAATATTTTTTGGGATTTTAACTGCCGAGTTATTAAACAAATATTTATCCATTCACTTTAACTATCATATTTACTCATCTATATATATTGATAATGAAATATAGCAAGTAATTCACCTATTTTCATCCACCTGCAGCGATTTACATTCTTCTTTTTCCTGCTTCATTTTCATTCATTTTCTACTTCTTCTCAACCCACTTTTGTTCATTTCTTTTCAGTTCAGTGTATCCTCCATCCAGAAGCATTTTTTTATGTATACTTTTGCGACTCTTTCACATGCTTTTGTTAAGTCACTCAACAATTATAAATTATAATAACAAAATTCAGATTGCAGTATATTTATTAAAAGTAAATCAAAATCCCCCTTTTAGAGCTTTTTCCTTTCAGTGCCTTTATAAAATCCCAAATTTCAACATCTTGATGCCTTGATAGTTGTTACTTCACTTTTTAAACAACTCATAAAATGAATTTCATTGATTTTAGATTCACAGTACCATCTTTTAAAACTGCATACCATATAAATTTATCGTTCACGGAACCAAGTATCAAGTAAAACATAACAACTTCAAAATAGAAACATTTTTACCTCACTCTTGAAGTCAACATCCCTAATGAAGAGCTAAAGCATAGAGATCATGCAATCACATTGCCTCATCTCCATCTCATTTTAGACTAATTTTACATATGATACTTTAACATCACGTATAAGAAGCCTATACGGGATTTGAACCCTCATCTTTGTGATTTATGAAAACATTCTTCCAATTTTGAGCTAATAGGCTTAAACTCAGGTTCAACATTTGTGTATTTTAAATGTCAAATAGCATAAAACTATCAAAGTAATGCCCTTAATAATGTAAATAACCAAACATGTAAATAGTGAAACAGGATGTGGGCAACTTCTAGCACCATTGAGTTGCATCTTTAGCTCAGGTTTTTGCACATACAAGTTCACAAACCCGACAACAAGGGTACCTATCCAACTTCTTTGATTCATCTTCCTGTCCAATTTTTATCGATTTTATTCTTCAATTAGAAAATTAATCTGATCTTCTTTAATTCAACCAGACATGTATAGATGAAGCAAGTTTAGATGAATTTTATAAACTATTACCAATCTCAACCCCCAAAACCTCATAACTAATAATCTACTACGTACCTATCATAAGAATCTAATCAAGTTCCTTAGTGACAGCAAAACTACTCCAAATCCACCCAATCATGCAACTGCCTTCGAATCGGTTATAAGAGGGGTGACGCGTCAACAAAATACAATGCAAAGACATGAATTGTTCGATCATGGTATGAATCTTTGGTAAAGTTAAGGAGGAAACAAATAAATAAGAATCGTTACCTTCATCCCAGAGTGTAGTGCCGGTGTTCGATTTTCGTCTCTCTTTAACTTTTCAGATCGAAATTGAGGAAGGATATTTTTTTAATCGAAATTGACAAAGGTTAATTGCAAGAATAATGTCGAATCTCTGGATTTTATGAAAGCTTTGGAGTAGAGCTGGCAAGTCGATCGTTCGGGTCGGGTTCGGGTCGGGCTTGTTTGGGTCGGGTTAATCCAGGTAAAATTTATGGTCGGGTATTGATCGGGTAGGACATTGGTCGGGTCGGGTTCGGTCATAATGAATTTTAGATTGATCGGGTTTCGGGTTAAGTCGGGTCATGCCCATTCGGGTTCGGGTCAAAGCGGGTCAGTCTCGTTCAGGTTTCGGGTCAAGAGGCGGGTCGGTCTCATTTGAGTTTCGAATCAAAATGGGTATAGCGGTATAGTTGGTTTGAGTTTTCGGTCGAATCATATTCGACCCGTTTTGGAATTTGGATAATTAGGTTGATTTTGACTCGGTTGAATACTTAAATATGTAAGTTACTTAAAATAAATGATTTTAACTCGGTTGAATACTTAAATATGTAATTTACTTAAAATAAATGATTTTGACTCGGTTGAATACTTGAATATGTATTTTTGACTTGGTTGAATACACTCATTGTTATTGACTCATCGGTTGTCGACCGATTTTCAAAAAAGTCATAATCGGAAATTCGATATTTGGCGACATCGTCCTTTTTTAAACATTTAAACCAATTGATCGGTGCTATAATTAAATCAAATTAATTGTACATTTAGGTTTTAACCTTATTTTAACTAGCAAGTTGTAAATGGACTTATTTGTGGTTTGACTATATAATTGACCCATATCATTTTCAATGTTCATTTCATTTTTAGCTTTTGATCCATTAGTTTTTTTTTCATTATTATTAGGGCAAATTGCATAAAATAGCACGAACTTTAGGCATAGTTGCACTCAGTGGCACGAACTTAAAAAAATACAAAAATAATCACCAACTTTGGGGTTAAGTTGCAGTCGGTGGCACGTACCCCCTATCTCGCTAATGTGGACCAGTGGGGGTGCTTACATGGAATTTTTTTAATTAAAAAGACATATAGCGAGATATGAATTAGAGGGAATGCTTATATGATTTTTTTAAAATTAAAAGACATAAAAGATGCGCCCAAATTATGAAACTAGCTAGGTTCCAATTTTATTTTTTATTTCATGTAATTCCAAATCAAAGATAATTGTGACAAATATAAAATTTGCAAATTAAAATAACTAGTACCAAATTTTAATTTGCAAATGTTATATTTGTCACAATTATCTTTGATTTGAAATTACATGAAATAACAAATAAAAATGGAACCTAGCTAGTTTAATAATTTGGGCACATATTTTATGTCTTACGGAGTATATTTGTTTTAAAAAAAAAATCTATGAAAGCATTCCCACTAATTCATATCTCGCTATATGCTTTTTTAATTAAAAAATTTTCATGTAAGCACCCACACTAGTCCACATTAGCGAGATTTAGGGTATGTGCTACTGATCGTACCGCAACTAAACCCAAAAGTTGGTGATTATTTTTGTATTTTTTTAAGTTTGTGCCACTAAGTGCAACCACCCCTAAAGTTCGTGTTGTTTTATGCAATTTGCCCTTATTATTATTAGCTTTTGGCCCATTTAGGTATTGCTGATTGTTGTTGGTTCCAAGAATGATATTTTGTTGGGTTGTTAGTAGTTGTTGGAAGGATATGTTGTTGGGTTGTACGCTATATCATCTGCAACGATTAATGAACTTTTAGCATTTCTAACTCGTAATATGTATCGATGTTTTGATTTGATGTATGTCGGTTGACTTACTTGACTCATTGACTTATCTGCTTATCTATTGATTTTACTTGGGTTTTTATTCATATGATAATAATTAACAAAAATAATTGGTGTTTTATATGTTAAAGTATAATCATATATAAACTTGTGTTAAAATAAAAAAAAAACATTTAACATTCTAGTATTAAAATGTTGATGTTAAATAACCATTTCAATTTGGGTCGGGTTGGGCCGGGTAGGGTTGAGAGTCGGGTCGGGTTTGGGTCGGGTCGGTTTTATCTGTGTTCGAGTTTGTTTCGGGTCGGGTCAAGTTCGGGTCGGGTTCGGATTATGAATGACTCCATATTTTCGGGTTTCGATCAGGTTCGGGTGAGTCGGGTCAAATTTTTGGGTCGGATCAGATTTTGCCAACTCTACTTTGGAGGACAGACCATAGAAATTGATTTTAGGGTTTCGAAAGGAAGATGAAGACTAAATTGGGGCAGGGGAGAAAGGACTCGTATCTCTTTGATTTTTCAAAATCGGCATATCGGAAGGATCGATTTCAAATCGAAATTGAGGAAGGGTCTATTTCACTTTTCATATAGAAATTGAAAGGAAAAGGATGACTGAATTGGAACTGGGAGAAAGGAGGAAGAAAGGAGTCGTCGCACTGGTGCTGCCTTGAAAGGACTCGTATCTCTTTGATTTTTCATCGTTTTCTCCTCTCTTTTTTCTTTTTCATTTTTTAATTTTCAAAACCTTGAAAGACCGATCCAATTACAAAGTGGTCCATAGTTCATACTCATCCAATTTAATCCATTTACATTTACTATTTACAGCGTCCATTTGTACATGCAGTTCATCCGTTGATGTATTCGAAATTTTATGTGCTCTCCATCCAAAAGTTCTTAAAAATCTATTCACCTAAACTTTGTAGTCGAAGTATCAAATTATTTAGTCTTACTTTCCAATCCATTAACACAACAAAAAATAATAGTAGAGCCAAAATTAACATTGACATTTTTATATCCTGTCCCGGGCATTTCAAATCTCAAACCCGACCCTGCTAGGAAGGTGAGACATTGACATTTTGCCACATATTATATATGGATATAATATAAGCATTATTTTGATATATCGTTTTCATATTATTATAATAGTATAATATATCTAATATATAATTTAAATAAGTTATGGTAATATCTCTATAAAATATAATATATTTTACAAATCTCGTGCGTTACGCACGGGCACTACGCTAGTTATCCCTACAATATAAGAGCAAAAGCAACCTTTGTGCAAAAGATTTCGCCACGTGTCGGGCCAGTAGTTTTTGATGAGTTTTTTTTTATTTTTTGTTGGAAAAAAGTTTCACTGTTTTTTTTTTCCGCCTTTCTTGAAGCGGTTTCCGCGCTTTGCTCCACGTTCTCTCCCACAAACTGCTCTCCAACTCCCTCTCAATCAAAAGCGGCAGGAGGAGAAGATCAAGGAAGAACGATCAACGATCTGTGAGGAACAACTATGAGGGTAGCAAATTTTGGGAGATTTTTAATTATTATTTTTCCGTCTTGCTGAAGGGGTTGGCTGGATGCCTGGATCCGCTTTCTTCCCCTACTTGAAAATAAGAGCGAAAGGGAACCCCGACCAGTGCGCTGCCAACAACAGTAAACAAAAGCCAAACCCTAGCCACCGCTGACATGCCAATTCCGCCCACAACCCTGCCGAATCTGTCACCAGCAACAACAATCGAGCCAAAAACCACCCTAAATTGAAAGCTAGACCCACCAAATCTGAAAGAAAAGCTAAAACCCTCGACATAGTTTTCATCCAGAAAAGATACCCAACCCCAAGCATCTATAAGAAGAAGAAGCAAATCAGTCGGATGAAAGAGATACAAACACAAGTTGAGGGATGAGGCAAGAAAAGGAGAAGATGGTGGTGATTCAAAAAAAGAAAAAGAAAGAGAGATACCAAAAAATGCTGGTGGTCGGCAGCGTTCGGGAGGCTTCTGTTGACCTGCGGTATTTCCTCTCCGGGCGGTGTTCCCAGGTACCATCGATCCTCTTCTACCAATACTGTGTCTCCCTTGATTTGTCTGTTTGAGTGTATTTTCCTTCGCCAGTTGGGAATGAATATCAATGCTGAAGCTGTGATGTCCTCTTTGATGTTGAGAAAGGAATGGAAAGCTTTGATATTCTATCTGACTTTTCAGAATCATACATGTCCGGTTCTGGTTTGCTTTCTATGTGTTCAGTTGGGAAAAAAACAGAAAAGTAGTTCAAACTAGGGGCAAAAGAGATGAAGTGATTCTAGTGAACTCAAGCCTTATTACAAATTGGCTTATGATCAATCTTAACTTTTGGAAATGGAAAGAAAAAATAAAAGAATAGATGAAATCAAGAATTCATGCTGTAATTGCAACTCAAAAGCAAGCAACATAGGACAATTACATACTTGTAATGGAATTACTACGCATTTATTTGATCTTGACGAGCTACCTCAAAGCTGGAAGCCTCAAGTAATAGACAAACAAAAAGAATTGGAGGACCAAAGGCGCGAAAAAATACCCACGGAACAAGGACTCGGAATCAGGTTGAAAGCAAGAAAAAAAAAGACAATTAAACAACGATGAAGAAATAAGAACAAAGAACCAAAAGAAAACTGAGAAAAGACTTCAGGGATCTTCTGGTGTGGTGTGACAAGAAAGAATAAGGTGATCAATAACAGATGTCAAATCCAGATATATAGAATCAAGAAAACTTGGCAAGGTAAAAGTTATACACTTCTCATCTTTCTTTTGTTGCATTCCTATTGGCTTCCGATCATACGGTCTGAACTGAAACAAGATAGTATAAAACCTAAACCAAAAGATGATTTATATATCCTGAAAGAAACCCATAATCTGGAACTACGTAGCTTCACTTTGATATTTTACTGGTCCAATGATAAGAGACTTGCTAGAAGAAAAAAGAAACGAAAAATGTGTGCAATACTTCAAACATCCGGTTGTCTCTTGTCTTTTCTTCGTTGTCGCTTCGTGCTCGACAACCTAATATTATGAGCTTGAACTTATTGTCTCCGATCCTGTGCAACCTGAAAAACCTAATCTTGGGCGCCCTATACCCAAGTCGACTCCAGTTGAACCCATTTAACTATATCTTGAACAAAGGAACATTGAAAAGGAGACTAGCACCAAACTCAGGAACTTTAAGATAGCCCGAAAGATAGGACTAGCACCACTTCTATTGCAAGTGATCTTTTCACTTTACTTCGCTTTGTCTGCTTCCAACTTTTGCCCCTGAGAGATAAATTGGTGCAATAAAAATTAGTTCTTTCTCATTGTTTGCTTCGATGGGTAAAATAATTTACAGCCAACTATTCCATTGATTTTTAGGGTAAAAATAACTTACTTTCAGAAGTTTTACTTGCAGTTGGCTTATATTGTCTGTAATATACTTCATATCTTCAAATTAATTTGATGTATGTAGTTGCAATGCCCTTCTCTTTATATATATTTCATTTGTTAATATTCTTGCTGCAGGCCAAATCATTTACACTTGAACAGGTTTGTGCGATAGTGAAGAAGCAATTGTCTTAAAGAGGGTACATTTGTAATTTAGGATTCAAGTTTGCATCACTAGAAGCCGATCCTCAATCTTTAAATAGTAAGGAACTTGTATAATACGATCTCTTTGCAAGTTGACTAATTTGATAATCTTGTCATTGTTGTGTCTTGGTTCACATTGATTACTTCCCCATCCACAATTTATCAGATGCAAATATTGCATGATGAACTGCTTAATTATAACTCTGAATGTGTTTCCTTTGCCTCATCGGGTTTAATAGACACAGATCATTCAAGTGTATTTGGTTCCATATGTTACTCCTTATTAAAGTTTGCAATTGGATGTGGATTTGGCAAGCTGCAACGAATTTCACAGATTTGATATCATATAGGTTGATTGTGAGCTATTTTCGGTTCCATGATTATTGTGGTGGCATTTTTCCGTTAGTTTAGCTTCATCTTAGTGATTTTAAGATAATTATAGATAGGGCCTTATGACATCACCACCACAATTGGAGTATGGTGATGAAATTTGCACTTATTCCATTGAACCTGGAGATGGTGTTTATTGGCAAATTCGTTATGGGCATCAACATTTAGACAACAAAATTCTGCAGCCATCCGGTAGGTCTCTTCAAACCCTCTTTCTACAAAGAAGATAGTTGATGAAATTTTAATATTTGAATATTTGAAATGTGAATTTAGTGAAATTTAGTAAAATCTAGACACAAGTCTAATGAAAAACACATACACAATCATTTGGAGTCCATAGGATGGGACACCTACTCTGAAGCTCAAAGAATGAATGCATAGAACTTCATGTATGGATACCAAATGGTGTTTGATCACGAGAAGAAAGTGTTGGGCTGACAGGAATCCAACTATGAGTATCGAATGTAACGGTCTGAGTATCGAATCCAACATAATCATTTTATACAGATTCGTATGAGTACACAATTAACAATACAAATTAAGATAAATCTGCTATTTTTCAAAGAAAAACCAGTCTGATGTAGGTAATAAAAGACATTCCTATTTTAGCTAGCACATGGTACTTGAGTTTTATAGTACTTGGACCACAATTTATATTTAATATAATTTTAATTCACCTGCTTTAAAATCTAATTTTTATGCAAGTTATATTACAAATATGAAGTGTGTAGGAAAGCTATAATACAAATATAAGTTACTTGGGTAATGATTGTCGCTAATGATAAAATGGGGGAAAATTGTATTTACATTTTCATAATATCAACATATAAACTCATTTATGTAGTTTTACAATAATGTATTAATTTCATGCGTCATACATAATACGATAACATCCGACAGATATTATTGACGTTCGTTATATGATTTTTAAAAATCCCGTGCGCGAACGCACGAGGTACTGACTAGTAATACTAAAGGAGAAGTCGTTTACGCCATGTGGCGACTTCTCCTTTAAAGTAGGTTTTTATTTATTTTTTTATTTATGATTTGTTAATTAATTAATTGCAATTTAAATTAATTATATTAATAATAATCAATTATCAATTAATTGTTTTTAAATGTGTATTCAGTTGTTAGGATTGTTTTTTATGATTTTTTAATTAATTAATTACAATTTAAATTAATTATATTAATAATAATCAATTAATTGTTTTTAAATGTGTATCCGGTTGTTATGATTTTATATGCCTATTAGTTTAATTGATGAAAAATATGTCGGTGTTTTAAAATGATAGGCCGAAGATAATCCGATTAGTTTTAGAAATTAAAATATCAATTGATTGTTATCCGGTTGTTATGATTTTTTTGTTAAGCCAAACGATTTTATCCGGTGGTGTTCCCATGGTTTCGCCCCTATGTATTAGTTAGTGATGCATATTATGTCGTATGAAAAGTTTTTTCAATTTTTTATAATTAAGGCTCAGGAAAAACGAACCTCTATTATCTGTACAATGGTAAAAACTAAACGCAAAAAACTTACGCCGTTGCCGGGGATCGAACCCGGGTCACCCGCGTGACAGGCGGGAATACTAACCACTATACTACAACGACTTTGGTGTCATCGGCCTCTTTTGATACATTTATTTCATATATCACCAATCTCATTTCCACACACTTTCCGCCCATTCAGCATCACAATATTTTTTCACTCTCTCTTCTCTCATACCAATCGTTTTTCTAGCTTTTTGATAACCGAAATTAAATCTGTCTTCCATTGTGCTAATTGATTTAGGTTTTAATTTCATCTATTGCTTTGAAACAATTTCTCGAAGTGTATCCGCCTATCCGGTGTCCTCCAACATTGAGCCAGGGTGGATGATTTTAGGGTTTCCGGTTGCCGGCAAATTTTAGGGCTAAAGAAGGCATCTTTTTGCCCTTGGTGCTTGGGTAAATTAAAGCAAGGCCTAATCGTTTGATGATCGATGGTATACCAGTAATTGAATGAACTCATCTTGCCTTTTCGAATGCTTTTTTATAATGCTTCTTACCTTTGTTGAATGTTACATCCGGAGGAGGTAGTGAGAAATTTATCAGTGTAACCTCCCATTTACTTATGGCAGACGTTCCCCACAACATTGGTCAATAGTACCCGCACTTTTTTTTTATATATATAAATTTTATTTTATTATATCAATTTTCTTTAAATCAATGTAAAATAATACGTACTTATAAAATAAACATATACTCAATCCGTTTACTTTTAATTTTAATCCCGAGTTTTCATGTTACAAAAATCAGTAGGTTTTCATGGCGTATTAAGACGCCATCAAAACCTAATAATTTTTTTAAAAAAAAGATTACAATAAATTTCACAATCTAGCAAGCTATATAAGGCCAAACATTCTCACATGGTCATGTTTTTAGGACTTCAATCATACTTTAGCTCAATCATACATGTTCAATTATATTTGCTAGCTCATGTTCCACAAAAATCAAATACATACAAGGCTAAAACATCCAAAACTCCATGAGATTTATATGATTATACTTGAAATTTAAATTAGAGGACAAACTAAGCTAGATGGGTGTTTGAAAAACACATATGTATGCAATGCATGCTTATTTTTGGAATTTTTGAATTTTTTTAATTATGAAAATAAACAAGAAATTAATTAAAAAAAATTAAATAAATTAAACATGGTGCAGACATTTAAATATGATCTCCTATATGCATCTATATATACAGAATTCCTCTCCCCCACACTTAAAGTTTTCATTGTCCTCAATGAAACAATAAAGACAACAAAAGTAAATCAAATATAATCAGGGTGAAGGAAAAGAAAAAGGAAAAAGAAAGAAAAACTTACCTCGGGTTGCCTCCCGAGAAGCGCCTTTGTTTCAAGTCGTTGGCTCGACGTTTTGCTTAAGCTTACGACACTAATCAGACATAGTCAAAGCCCTCAGCAATCTGTCAAACTCTTGTGCACAACTAACAAACAAGCATGCGCTACATACAAATAAATTGAAAATAAATAATAATACATTTAAGAATCGTTTCGACTTATTATATTCAGGAGCTTGACTACCCACAAAGGGTATATAATACCACCAAATTCAGTTCTATTGGTGGCTTGTCAAAGTAGCAGTCAAATGGATCAACGTATCCATCAATATTCTCTCTAGTGCATGAGACAATCTTTACTTGCTCTGTAGCCTCAGCAGTAGGCTCTAGATCAGATTCATCAATGGGGGAGCTAGGGATGATCTCATCAGATGGAGTGTCTTCTTCCTCAATCTTCTCAATGTGATTTTCCACAATGACTTCAAGAGGTACAACAGAGGTCTCAACGATTTGAGATACTGGAGAAAGTGACTCGTTCTGCGCACATTGATTATCCATGTAGCAGAAAAATTCTCACATCTCAGAGAGTCCCATATCTAATAAACCTCCATCACTCAGGCGCTCGACAAGGCTCCGTGTCTCAGGATTCATGCCATCAAAGATGCATAGAAGCACTTCCCTTATACTAGCTTGATATCCCCATGAATAAACATCGTTAATGTACTCCTGCAGTCTGATAAAGTATTGATGAAAATTCTCTCTAGGTAACTGCAATAACCTCACCATCAACATATGTTAGTACCAAGAGTGCAGACCATATAAGTGGTCCACACCAAAAATTAGCACTAAAAACACACAAGAATTAATAAATTTCCCCGGCAACGGCGCCAAATTTGACGGAGGGAAAACCTGTCGTTGATCCGCTAAAGAAAACTCAAACCTATAGCAAGTATAGCAATAAGCAAGAGGTCGATCAACAAGGAAAGTTATAATTCTAGTTTGATTTAAGTGTCAATCAAAGTAACCAATTTAGGGGGGTTTTTGTTTGTGAAAGTTCCACCTTTTATCAAAGCGGAGTAAATAAAGCAAAGTAAAGGAATTTGTTTTAGACAATTTGGAGAAGTAATTCTACTTACAATTTTCCACTTTATTGGATTGAAGCGATCCTTGTAACTTCTTCTCGTCCTATTAAGTTTCCTATGAATGCCCTTGTCCCGACCTAATATAGTTACTAGTCCAACCAGTCCTAGCAACCCTTATCAATCGAACAGTCCCTAAAGAAGGATTTAACCCAATTGATAGCTTTAAGTTCAGAGATTAGCCAAGGTATTTGCAGTCCCTAAAGAGGGATTTAACAACACATTCAACTTCCTACTCATTCAATTAGTTCAACCAGCCCTAAAAGAACAAGTTTGCTACTTAGGTTAAGGTTTACAACCAGAAATCTACAAAACCTTAGCGATTGAATTGATCTAACAAGTTGGCCAGACAAGATAGAATAAAACAATAAACAATCAAGCATAAAGAAGTTGAAGCATTCAAATATAGGAAACAAGGAACGAGAATTAGAAACTCACAATCAATACGAATAAAGCTTCAAATTACAGGCAGAATAGATGAGTTTAGTTCCTCATGGAAGACATCGCTCAAAATCTCTAAAGCGTCTAGTGAAATGAATAGAATAGAAGTGCTGGAAAATAAACTAAAATTGGCCTTATATATGTTCCAAAGTCGGCCATGAAACAATAAATAAGATCTAGGGTTTTTATTATTTAAAACGCAGCGCACAACGCTGACGCCCAGATGTTGCGGGCGCAGCATATGCAATTTTCCTTCTCCAGCTGCGACGGTACTGGCAGCGGCCACGGCATACATGCTGCGGCCGCATCGGTCTTTCCCGGAAAATCCGTCTCGAATTTGCTCTTTATCTCAACAGAAAAGTTGTAGCTCTCTGAAAGAGCTTTCCAACGCATGGTCATAATAGTCAATCGGACAACCGAGACCTCCAGAAAGTGCAAAACAAGTTCAGCATGTCTGACGACAACTTCTGCAGACTTGTTCTTCGTTTAAGCTCGCTTCTTCTTCTCAGGAACTCTTGAGATCTTCATGTAAGCTTCTTCGATCAACTAGACATTCTCATCCAATGCGTTATCAACTCATGTCTCCTCCTCGGATCCACCATTACCTGAAATAATCAATAAAAGCGTGTAGATCCCGACTCCGACAACATAGAGAACTAATATGCAAATCGTGCTTAATCCATCAATGAAATGCATCTTAACTAAGCTAAATGCAACCTATTATGCCTACCTAAATGCATGCTATCAATGATCCATTTTTTTTGTACTTTTCCGGATCGTAACTTGGCAAACTCAGCCATAGACAATGTTTGGCTTAGTGCTTGCTTCTTGCCATGCTTACTTTGATCTTTTTGAGTTGATAAAGCCTAATAAAAATAAGAATAAAAAAAATATAGAATTGATATCATTGAACAAATTAAAACAAACATATATTATTAATAATTTCTATCTCGAATAACAAAAGTATTTTAGAAGGTCACCTGATTTGGGTTCTTTTCATTCTCATCCTCCTCACTACAAACATATTCATCGTCATCTTTTGACATGTCCACGTCTACTGGTTGCTTTGATAAACCATTGAACCTTGACCACAAAAATTTGTTCTCGATGCTATTAAGGCCTGCAGCTTCCATCCTGGCCGCATTATATTCTAATTTCTTGAGCCTTTGTTTTTCATAATCTGACATGCCTTCTATCTGAAAAGATTCGGAAACTCTCTTCTTCCCCATCTATAATAATTAACCTGATAAAATATACAAATTAGTAACAAGTACGAAAACAAATTATGAAAATAAATGAGAAAGCAAGCATATATTATTTAGAAAGAAAGAACTATTTAATCTATAATCACATAAAAAGAAAAGGTAAAGATAATGTTCGCTACCTACATTCACTTGAGATGTGGGATTAACTACAATTCTCGTCAATTACTGTTGCAGGAACATCTAATCTCACAACACTGATCTCATCTTCATCATCACCGAAAACTTCATTTTGGGTAGAGTGGTTAAGTTCTCTACTGCCCATACCTTGAGAACCATTGTCCTGGTAGTCTTGATCATCAAAATCATCTCTAGGAAGATCTTGAACAATAAAACGCCAGCCCATATTCACTGGGTCATTGATAAAGAACACTTGATGTGCTTGTGATGCCAAAATGAATGGTTCTTCTTTATAGATAGATTTATTACAATTAACACGGGTAAACCCGTAATTATCTTTCTCAGCATGGAACCACAACACTTGAACAAAACAACACTATGGTTTCCATGATAGTATAGCTCAATAATTTCTTCTATTTGACCATAATAAGAAACATCAGTGTTGTAAGGAGGAAATCGAGAATGCAAATATAAAATGCGACTAAAGCAAAGCAAACTAGATTCCGTCCTATGCAAATAATTATAAGACTCCCTCCCGATGTAGCAGTAGGAAGTCAGGATCGATCCACGAGGAAGCGCGTCAGCGGATCCTAGGCAGCGGAGAAATCTCACGAACAGAAAAGCAAACAAAAAGACAGAGGTAACAAAGAAACACGGAAAATAAAGCAAAAGCAGAACCTACTCGATATCGACTAAGAGGTCCTCGATATCAATTAAACTCAATGACAACAGAAACTCAGCATCGACAAACAGAAACAGAAATCAAAGCAGACAACTCGATGTCGACAACTCTTCCTCGATATCGACAAGATTTGCTCGATATTGACAAAAACTCCCCGACGTCGAGTAAAGACAGAAACTTGAAATTGCAACTTTTCGAACTCAGAACGCAAATTTTGATGAAATAAATCAATAAACTAAAAGACTTCCAAGATCAGGGTATCAACACCACAACGATAATCATGCAAAATAAAACATAAAGGCATAAAAGATCATGCTTTTCATCAAATAACTTTCATTATTAACAAATAGGAAGATAGAGGCTTTCGCATAAACCCTAATTGTTACTAACCCTTTTCACATAGTTAAACCAAGTTGTATTACGATCACTTTCGCTTCAATAACACAAACAAGGATCACCTTCAACTCTCGCAAAAGAATCATGCTTGCAGGGATAGAAGACGAATTGCATAAAAAGATCAAACCTTTACCGCATCACCTCACATGGCTACCGTCAGGCTCACCCCGATCCTAGAAGTGGGTGGACTACTCGCTCTTCATCATCAAGAAACTCATCAATAAACAAAAGGAAATAACTTGCATTAAATAAACCAAAGAAAGCTTACAACCAATCAAAGCCAAATCCACTTTCGCCTTTCCAACTTCTCTTGCCACAAGCTCTCTCCTCTACACTCTCTATGTAACTAATTGTAACTGAAATTGAATGAATAAAATCCAGCCCCTAAGGCTTTATTTATAGGCTTCCAACCCTTGCTAATCAAGGTGAGAAATTCTATCTATATCTATATCTCTTTATCTACTTATTTAAAGATTAAATAATGGAATAAAAGAATTAAATCCAAAAAGGAAATATATCTAAAGTAGGTAAATCCTCCATGGAGTTGATAGATCTTGATAAGTCTTGATAGATGTGGATAGACTTGGACAGACTCGAACTCCTTCGCTCCCAAGCAAGCCCAACTCGACTCGGACAGCCCACAACGTAACGCGGCCTAGAAAAGCTTTCCTCGATATCGAGTAACTTAGTCGTCGACTTCGGCTTTACTGGTCTTCTCGAGTAACTGGTTCTCGACTTGGCTCGGACAAGTGCTTCTAGTCTTGTCGATATCGAGCAATTTACTCGATATCGAGGAAATGCTGCTCGGTATGTCTAGGTCTTCGGCTTCTCGATCAAGTGCTGCTTCCTCGACTCCAGATGCGGCTTCAAGGCTTGGTCGATATCAAGTAAACTACTCGATATCGAGTAGGGTCCTGGAGTCGGGTTGGCTTTGTCTTCAGTTCCTCGATCAGCTCCTCCTCTACCAGGCACTGCTCGGACTTCTTTGGTCGATATCGAGTAAAAGTACTCGATATCGAGTAACACTTGTCTTCAGCTCGATTTGTCCTGCTTCCGTCGCTATTTGACCTTGGACTTCTGTAGTTGACTTCCGAGCTTTTCTTCCTTTCTCAGAACTGCTTTAAATTGCTTCGAATTCTGCAAATTTAAACAGAAACTAGTGTAGATTCCATAATTTGGCAAATAAGCATAAACTACATAGATTTTGTACTATTTTAGCCCAAATGCATGAAATGCATGCATAAATCGATATAAAAGTAGATGTAAAACATGGCGAATTAGACTCACAACAAACACCCCATACTTAAGCTTGCTTGTCCTCAAGCAATACTTTTAATTGTCATTCAGGGGAAGAATTCAAAACTCTCAACATATTAGATTCATTCTCATATGTCCATGCGATTAATTACCATCCTCGAAAAGGTACTAGTGTCACAAATCAATGCATCTGCAAAATAAAAAGCAACATCTACTCACAAAAGGAGGGTTATGCAAAAATAAATTTATGTGACAAAGCATTAATAATCAAGAGGACTTTAATTTAAGCTCAATAAGGAGTAGATTTGGTAAAAGGCTTAAGGTGGGAAATTTTTTGGCAATGTGGTGCTAATAATCCGGGGAAATGGAGTATTTCCAAACTTTCATACCACATTCCTTCTTCCTAAGATTCATCACCTTTTTTAACCTCAGCACTGCCTTCTCACGAGTCGCAAACCATTTCCTACCGATACTTAGTGCTTTGGACTTCTCACCTTGTGTCCCATCTCACTGAACTATTATCTCAGTAAGCAGGGTCGATCTACCTTTATCTCCTGAGGTGATCGGATTTTCTTTCACTCATTAAATTTTCCATATATTTCAAACCATTTCCTACCAAACTCCAATAATGATATATAACAACACAAACACCATATAACATCTCCATAATGTAACATCATTCTTAACGTAATCCCCGGATAGGAAATAAGGTAAAGAATGACAATATTTAGATCATGTGGAGCAATATGAAAATAAGGCATATTATGGCTTTTGTGATGCATAAGCATAGGTAAAGGCTAGGATAGAAACGATGAGCATTATATGGAATTATAAAGTCCTCCATCCTCTTATCATGCAACATGTCAAAAGCAACTTCAAATTTTACTTCCTTTCATGGTTTTCAAGAAAATAATGCACTTCATTGTGACTTCCCTTTACTAGGCAATTTCATGCTATCTCTAATGAATCCAATTTCGCATCGTCGAGTTCAATATAAAGCTTCCATGACATTAATCAAAAAATTTCAATGGGGGTCATTTTTATAAATTTTGGAAAACATGCATATAAGCACATAAATCAATAATGAATTCCAAAATAGCCATGTTTAAGCAATTCAAGAAATAAACTCTAAATATGCACACATAATGTCAAATATGATCAAATATACACAAAGTAAGCCCTTCCCCCACCCCATACTTAAACATTACAGTGTCCTCACTGTATAAAAACAAGGGTAAAGAAAGAAACTCACTCGATAGATGTGCAGGGCTTCATAATATCGAGTGAAAATGCTGCTGGGCCTAGTCCAAATTTAGCTTGCTTCTATCCCCATGGACTTGAAAAATATAGAAGAGAAATACCCACAATATAAAAACTAAAAGTTCAAAAAATCAAAAAACAAACAAAAACAATGTCCAAAAAGTCCCAAAAAAATAAATGTCTATTTACAAGCTCTAGATTTTATAGTCGCTAGGTCGACTTTCTCCATTAAGCTCAAGGTGGCATTTTCAGGGCCCATGTAGCTTGGGCTTCAAATAGGACTCCATTTTTTTCCATCAGCTGTAGTCCTCCAGAATGGATCTTGTTCATCACGAAGGGTCTCATCTTCTTCTTGTTGAATTTGTTGGGAAACCAATGATGCTTTGATTTGGAAACATAGAGCTTGTCTCCAACTTCATACTCCTTAGGCTCATAATTGGAAATCCTACATAATCGCACATACCAAGGCAAACCTCTCCCATGTATAGATAGATCTTTAATGGAAATAGGAGAAGAAAGATCCATACCTTGGCTTTCCTTCGCGGAATCGGATTCGGGGATCTCAGAGTCTACTCGACATCGACTAGAAGTATTCGATATCGAGGAACTTCCTGCTTCTGGTGGCCTGCTGCTCGAGGGAGGCGAAGTCGAGGAAGTAAGATCTTGGTCGATATTGACCAATCTGGTCGATATCGAGGAGTTTTCGATTTCCAGTGGATTGCTCGTCAGGGAAGGTGAAGTCAGGGACGTCGGTGTTTGGTCGATATCGACCAAATTGGTCGATGTCGAGGAACTCTCGGCTTCGGATTTCTCGCTCGACGAAGCTGCTGGTGGTGGAGGTTTCTGCTTTTGGTCGATGTCGACCAAATTCCTCGATGTCGAGGAATTCTAGTCGACTCCGACCCCATACTTGTATCTTATCAAGGCATTCGAAAAATAGTCAGTCGACGTCGACTTACCTTGGTCGATGTCGAGCAGATCCTCTGTGTCGTCGTTTAGGATGGCCATGATCTTCTTCACCTGGGCTTCCATATCCCTCTTTTCCAGCTCTTCAGGAGTCATATTTCTTACTGTAGGCTCCCCGCAAGTGATGTAACCAGCTGATATAGATTTTACCTCTTCCATTGGACTTGTATGCCTTTCAGTTTTATTAAAGGAATGTTCAATTACCTCATCGCTGATGTTGAAAGTGAGTACTCCCTTCCTTACGCTTATGTTGGCATCCACCGTCGCCAAGAAGGGTCTTCCTAGAATAATTGGACAAGTAGAGTCCTCCGCCATATCAATAACTAGGAAATCAGTAGGGACAAAGAACTTACCTACTTGTACTAGCACATTGTCCACCATGCCTATTGGAATGACCACCGAGTTGTTGGCCATATAAAGCTTAGCATCCACATGCTTTAGGGCACCTATCTTAATCTTGGACCATATTGTTAAAGGCATTATACTCACACTAGCTCCAAGATCACATAAAGCATTAAATTTATATTTACCAAATCCAATGGTTATAGTAAACTTACCTGGATCTGGCCTTTTCTCAAGTATGTCCATATGGCCTCACTCCTCTGTAATCTCAGCAATTGACCGCTTCTTGCTTAGGATCTCTTTGAGCAATTTGACATAGGATGACATTTCATTAAGAGCCTCTGTGAAAGGTATGGTGACATTGAGCTTCTGAAGCATCTTGATGAAGCGCTGGAACTTCTTCTCTGCTGGATCCTTTGGAGATTTCGTTGGGAAGGGCAACTTCTTTTTTTGGTTTGGAGCCAGAACAGATGTCGGAGGTGTTGCAACTTTCTCGACGTTGACTTGGTTCTCCTCGACATCGACCAGATTTTTCTCGATATCGACCAGATTCCTCGATGTCGAGTTGTTGTGCTGTGCAGACGAAGGTTGATCTAGTTTGTCCTAGATATCGAGTAGTCCTTCCTCGATATCGAGTTGCCTCTCCTCGACATCGACCAAGGTCTGGTCGATATCGACTTGCTGTTCAGCTCCTCCGTCCTGCTGCTTTTCGACCTCTGGCTCGCGTAGTTGGTGGCCGCTCCTGAGTTTCACAGCAGCGATGTGTCCGGTCTTCCCCTTGGGATTTGGTGCTGAAGATCCAAGGAGCGAACCTGACTGTCTGGGGACGCCTGCTGCTAGCTGGCGAATCTGTGTCTCCATTGATTTCCGCCATATATCAATCTCCCCAAGCCTAGAGCTGACGCCTTGTATCTAAGTGTAGACTGAGTTGAAGGACTGCTTGGTGTCTGAATGGTTCCTCCGCATTTCCTCAATGATGGTTTGTAGGTCATCCTTCTTCTGGTCCCTTTCCGGATGTCCTGGAGCTCTGTATGGCGGGGGGTTCCTAGGGGCACCTTGGTTCCATTGTGGTTGCTGAAACCTTTGGTCCCCCATGTAGCGATTGGGACCCCCTGCGTAAGCTGCCTCTTCATGGTATTCTGCCAGCCTGACTTGCTCTGTGTGTGGGCACTCAGTAGTGGTGTGCCGCTGTGATCCGCATTCGATGCAGGGCTTATTGACAAAAAGATACTGGACTTGCTTGAGGAGCTTGCGATTCTGATCTTTGTAGTATTGCTCCTTGACATCTGGATCAATTTCCTTAGAGGGCTCATAGAGGGGCATGGATGGAGCTGGCCTGGCATAGGGGTTCTCATCATAGTTTGTAGTAGCCCCATACTTACTATCGTAGTTGGTGAGCTTGTCGAGTACACCCCATGCGTTAGCTGGTGGCATTGTCAGATACTTATATCTAGTATGCTGATTGATCCTATCCATAGTGGTCTGGTCAAGAGAATTGAATAAGATCTCCTGAATGACATAGGGTGGCTGTCCATGAGTAGGGCAAGATCGCAGCAGTTTCTTATATCGTTCCCATGCTTTTGCCAGCGGCTCCCCATGCTTCTGTTTGAAAGCTGTAATCTTCTGGCGGAGGAGTGCTGTCTTGGCAAGAGGAAATAATTTGTTGAGAAATTCCTTCTCTACTTGAGCCCATGTCGTGAGGGATCGTGGTTTCATTCCTTCCAGCCACTTCAATGCGGGACCAGCGAGAGACCATCGAAAAGCCTTCATCTTAACATATTCCAAAGTAGTACCTTCAGCAAGATTACGGCACATGTCAGAAAAATTCCAGAGTCGTACCTCTAGAGTAGTACCTTCCTTATTGAACTTCAAAATAATGCTTTTTATGGAAGAGGGCATTCATTAAATCTTCCATGAAAAGCATTATTTTTAAGTTCAATAAGGAAGTGAGTGCGAATTTCAAAATTATTTTGAGGGATTAGAATAGCCGATTTAGGCACGACGAGAGTCGGGTGCATATAATCCTCTGAAGTGGTAGGGTATTGGGCAAGCTCAGCTTCTGCTTGCCTCGCACGCTCAGCTTCCTGTTCCCTTCCTGCTCTCTTAGTGGCGAGAGCGGTATCTTTGGTGGCTAATTCCCTTCGAAGCCTCTCAATCAGCTGTTCTTGTGTTTCTGCGGCCGCCATGACTCTTTTTAGTTTAGAGTGGACGTGTAAAAGGCGCTCCGGTTCGTCTAAGCCGTCAAACTCAGGTGGTTGACTAGAATGGCGCATACACCTGCGAAGTAACACAAGAGAAACGTGAGATTTGACTACCTAAGACGCAAAGGATTGCTTCCCCGGCAACGACGCCAATTTGTTGTAAGGAGGAAATCGAGAATGCAAATATAAAATACGACAAAAGCAAAGCAAACCAGATTCCGTCCTGTGCAAATAATTACAAGACTCTCTCCCGATGTAGGAGTGGGAAGTCAAGATCGATCCACAAGGAAGCGTGTCAGCGGATCCTAGGCAGCGGAGAAATCTCACGAACAGAAAAGCAAATAAAAAGACAGAAGTAACAAAGAAACACGGAAAATAAAGCAAAAGCAGAACCTACTCGATATCGACTAAGAGGTCCTCGATATCGACTAAACTCAGCATCGATAAACAGAAACAGAAATCAAAGAAGACAACTCGATGTCGACAACTCTTCCTCGATATCGACAAGATTTGCTCGATATCGACAAAAAATCCCCGACGTCGAGTAAAGACAGAAACTTGAAATTGCAACTTTTCGAACTCATAACGCAGATTTCGATGAAATAAATCAATAAACTAAAAGACTTCCAAGATCAGGGTATCAACACCACAATGATAATCATGCAAAATAACACATAAAGGCATAAAAGATCATGCTTTTCATCAAATAACTTTCGTTATTAACAAATAGGGAGATAGAGGCTTTCGCATAAACCCTAATTGTTACTAACCCTTTTCACATAATTAATTCAAGTTTTATTAAGATCACTTTCGCTTCAATAACACAAACAAGGATCACCTTCAACTCTCGCAAAAGAATCATGCTTGCAGGGATAGAAGACGAATTGCATAAAAAGATCAAACCTTTACCGCATCACCTCACATGGCTACCGTCGGGCTCACCCCGATCCTAGAAGTGGGTGAACTACTCGCTCTTCATCATCAAGAAACTCATCAATAAACAAAAGGAAATAACTTGCATTAAATAAACCAAAGAAAGCTTACAACCAATCGAAGGCAAATCCGCTTTTGCCTTTCCAACTTCTCTTGCCACAAGCTCTCTCCTCTACACTCTCTATGTAACTAATTGTAACTGAAATTGAATGAATAAAATCCAGCCCCTAAGGATTTATTTATAGGCTTCCAACCCTTGCTAATCAAGGTAAGAAAGTCTATCTATATCTATATCTCTTTATCTATTTACTTAAAGATTAAATAATGGAATAAAAGAATTAAATCCAAAAAGGAAATATATCTAAAGTAGGTAAATCCTCCATGGAGTTGATAGATCTTGATAAGTCTTGATAGATGTGGATAGACTCGGACAGACTCGGACTCCTTCGCTCCCAAGCAAGCCCAACTCGACTCGGACAGCCATAGCGTAACGCGGCCCAGAAAAGCTTTCCTCGATATCGAGTAACTTCGTCGTCGACTTCGGCTTTACTGGTCTTCTCTAGTAACTGGTTCTCGACTTGGCTCGGACAAGTGCTTCTAGTCTTGTCGATATCGAGCAATTTACTCGATAACGAGGAAATGCTGCTCGGTATGTCTAGGTCTTCGGCTTCTCGATCAAGTGCTGCTTCCTCGACTCCAGATGCGGCTTCAAGGCTTGGTCGATATCAAGTAAACTACTCGATATCGAGTAGGGTCCTGGAGTCGGGTTGACTTTGTCTTCAGTTCCTCGATCAGCTCCTCCTCGACCAGGCACTGCTCGGACTTCTTTGGTCGATGTCGAGTAAAAGTACTCGATATCGAGTAACACTTGTCTTCAGCTCGATTTGTCCTGCTTCCGTCGCTCTTTGACCTTGGACTTCTGTAGTTGACTTCTGAGCTTTTCTTTCTTTCTCAGAACTGCTTTAAATTGCTTCGAATTCTGCGTATTTAAACAGAAACTAGTGTAGATTCCATAATTTGGCAAATAAGCATAAACTACATAGATTATGTACTATTCTAGCCCAAATGCATGAAATGCATGTAGAAATCGATATAAAAGTAGATGTAAAACATGGCGAATTAGGCTCACAACAATCAGCCATGACAGGATTCTGATCCCGGCTACTTGCAAAGCTTTGAGTTGATGTTGTAACAGTCACTCCGCTATTTTCAGTGACTAAATTTGCATCACGATTCATAGTATGAAATGTATAACCATTGATACAATATCCTGTATATCTAGTAGCAATAGGAGGTCCTGCAGATAACTATTTGATGTGGTTTGCAAGATGATCATTGTCAATGAGTTCTAATTCAACCCTCTCTCTAAACCACTAAGTGAAATCTCTACCGTGGGACTGAGCACTGTTCCATTTTCTTTTCTTCTGATTGATAACAATGGTTGCATGTTCACTATAAAAAAAGGCAAACTTATAATATTAACCTTGATGATATAAGCATTAACATGATAATCATGTATATAAAATGTTATTTTTACCTAATATATTTTTCAAAATCATCTTCATTCGAATTAAACAAGACATAACGATGTGCTTGAGCCATCGAAATAAGATCAATCTTATATCCACCGCGATCCAACCTTTTCTTCTTCGTTGTTCTACCCCTTCCTGATATAGGACGACCTATCTTTGAAAAAATAAGCGGTTTCTCATTATGATCAGCAACATCAATAAGAGAGAAAGATTCTGATGGACTGCATGTACTTTTCCAATTCCCATGTAAATATCTAGCACAAAATACAACACACTCTTCGGCTAAGTAAGATTCTTCCATTGAACCCTCAGGACAACTCTTGTTCCGAACATACGACTTTAATCTTCGGAGATATATTTCAACAGGGTACATCCACCTTGTTGAAACAGGTCCACCATATTTAATTTCTTCCACTAAATGGATAGGCAAGTGAACCATTATATCAAAAAAGCTAGGAGGGAAAATTCTTTGAAATTGGCAAAGGGTTTCAGCAATTTCAGCTTGCAAATAATCAAGAATTTTTGGGTTAACTGCCTTAGAACATATACCTTTAAAAAAAGAACTTAACCTCATTAAAGGGATTGCTACATCCTTGTGCAATGTTGTCCTTGTAGCAACCGGAAGCAAGTGATGCATTATGAAATGGGCATCATGGCTCTTATAACCAATAATCTTTCCTTCATTGACATGCACACATCTTGCAACATTGGAACCATAACCTTTAGGCAGCTTGGTATTCTTAATAACCTGAGAAAAAATGCTCTTCTCATCTTTAGTCATCCAAAAGCACTTTGTAATTTCTGTTTTTCTTCCATCTTCATATTCCCTTGGTTGAAGCTCAGGCATCATGCAAAGTTCTTTTAGATCTCTTCGCGCATTCATATGATTCTTGGTCTTTCCAGGTATGTCTAACAACGTCCCAAGTAGACTATCACGTATATTTTTTTTCTATATGCATAACATCCAAAGAATGACGACAAAGAATAGATTTCCAATATGGGAGATAAAAAAAGATAGATTTTTTCTTCCAAGGATTAAAATCATCATCCTTCTTCTTTTTCTTCTTCCTCCTCTCATTCTTCTTCTTCTTCTTCTTTGTCATCTTCCCTTCCTCTTCAACTGTTGGCTCTTTTCCAAAGTCATTTTTGTATTCAGAGAACAACTCTAAAACTTTAATCCCGGACAATCGAGTCGGGCCAATTCTATCTTCGCACTTACCATTAAACTGTCGTTTGCACTTTCGATATGGGTGATGTATATCTAAAAATCTACGATGACCCATGTATCATGTCTTTTTACTGTGCATCAAGTACTGAGAGCCAGTTTCATAATGATAATTAGGACAAGCCATCTTCCCTTTTGTGCTCCACCCAGACAACATCGCATATGCAGGAAAATCACTTATGGTAGACAACAGAGCTGCATGCATATCAAACATCTGATTGGTTGAAGAGTCATAAGTTTGAACTCCAGTCTCCCATAACTCCTTCAAATCTTTAACTAAGGGTTGCAGGTATATATCAATATCATTTCCAAGGGAGCGAGGTCCAGGAATCAGTAAAGCTAGCATAATAAACTCGGGCTTCATGCATAACCATGGTGGCAAGTTATAATTAATCAGCATAACTGGCCAAGTACTATGCACAATGCTCATTGTGTTAAATGGATTAAACCCATCAGTCATTAATGCTAACCTTACATTTCGAGGATCCTTAGAAAATTGTGGAAATGATGAATCAAACTCCTTCCAAGCCTCACTATCTGCTGGATGCCTTAATAGTCCATCCTTAGTGCGACCATTGGAATGCCATGACATGAGATGGGCAATTTCTGAGCACATGTACAGCCTTTGCAGCCTTCTCTTGATGGGGAAATACCTTAAAACAACCTTTGCTGGAATTTGAGAACACTTTCCAATTTTATCATCAGTGCCTCTTGACTTCCACCTTGATGTTTTACAAACATGACAACTTGAGGCATCTTCATGCTCCTCCCAATACAACATACAATCATTTGGACAAGCATCTATCTTAGTATAATCTAGCCCCAATACTTTCAAAGTATTTTTGGCTTCACTAAATGATGACGGTAGCTTAGCATCCGGCTGCATAGCTTTCAAAAGCTCTAATAAATCAAAAAATGCTGCATTACTTAACTTGTGGTCACACTTGAAAACAAAAGGTCGCATAATGAAGGAAAGCTTTGAAATTTTTTTGCATCCAGGATACAATTCTTGCTGACCTTCCTTCATTAGCTTGAAAAATTTCTCAGTTTCTGCATTAGGACCTTTAGAAGTATCTCTCAATAATCCAGCAATATCATCAATACATATTCCACCATCATGATCATCCGTTTCGGCATCCACCCCAAAATCTGGTTCTTTTTCTAACATTGTGACAAAGCCTTTTGCAATAACATGATCTTTCACAATATCCTCTTTAAACCAATAACGATAACAACATTTCCTGCAAGGACATCGGATTTCTTCTCCCCGAGCTTCAAATTCAAATGCATTTTTTACATAATTATCCACTCCCTTCTCATACTCATCAGTCCATCGAGGAAACATCCACCAATACTTATTCCTTTCATCCATGTGAATAGGTTATTGTAGAATAGAAGCCAATAACGTCGACTCTGAAATAAAAATATAAATTTAATTTATGCTTTAAGATCATGGCTACTTATGCACATTTGACATCCTAAAAGGCATAGAAAAAGGCCGCAAAGAAAATAAGCATCTTAAGTGTCAACAAGAACTTGCAAGCTAAGATATATACTCAACAATTTTCATGACTCTAAAAAGTTATTATTTGTGAATATTCTTACCTTATTCAAGAAGATGAAAGTGAAAGAAAAGAAGTCTTAGTAAGCATTCGCCTCTGCTACATCTGGCATGGTAAGCCAGTTAAACTGAGTAAGCTTAAAGTAAAATGCATGGATAGTTTTATAGCTTTCTACTCACATATATCCAAATGAGTAAACCCTTCTAACAAAGTAAAAAAAAATTAAGCTCTTATTTTTTTAGGCCAGAAGGTATTTAATCAAATAAAATTGTCAACCATATACGTACCCTCAACATGTCATGAAAAAAAAAAGAGTAACCATAGAAAAAAAATGACAGCAAAAAAATAATGGTCAATCACCTTTTCTTAAACTAAACATACCCAATTTCTTTAAACTTAATTTATTTTTTACTTACTTATAGTAAATGAAGAAAAAAAATTGGAAAAGCTAAACATATTCAGATGCTAAGTTGAATCCATACCCAATTTCTTTAAACTATAAGTAAGTAAAAAATAAAATAAAATGAAATCACCCTTTCTTAAGCTAACACAAAAAAAAATGTAAGATATGGCTCAAAGTAGCTAGGTGAAAGTAGCTGAAGGCTAAACACAATACACAAGCAGATGACTTTTTTTTTTTTAGAACCAAACGGATCATTTAGACAAGCAGATGACTTTCATTGGGATTTTGAGTAAAAATCACATAGATTGAACAACTAATCTCAAGATTAATGTTTACCTTCTACAAATAGGTCAGAGGAAAGTTGAAACCCCCAAAACGTACTCTTCCTCTAAACGAGCCTTCTTCGCCCAATTTTCAGCACCCTTGACTACATGTAAACATGAGGGCCTGAGATTAGCCGAAATGTTTTTGTAGAAATCACATGAAGTGAACAATTAATCTTCAAGAGTGAAGTTACCATGTACAAATAGGTTAGAGAAAAGTGAAAACCCTAAAACTCTTCCTCCAAATTAGCTTTCTTTTCCAAATTTGTTTCTTCACCAAGGGTAAACATGGTGGCCTGATATGCCAGGAAAGAAGAAAGGGTTGCCAATTTGCTTGAAAATTGGGTAGCTAACCTTGGATGGGCTTCGTTTGAATAAGGGATTTTGGATGAAATGGGTTGTGATGAAGGGGGATTTCAGATGGGATTTTTCTTTTTTTGATAAACTCAAATAGGGTATTTCATTTGCAAAAGGACCGACCCCCCATATAACATAATTTATTTTTGTTTAATTTACTTCTAATATTTTATTATTAAGTGATTCAAGCAGGTGGTAATTTTTTCGTAAGGGCGGGTAATTTTTCATATAGGCGCCAAACTTAATTCTTAGCAAATAATAAATGTTACCTTATAATTTAAAATGTTACATTAGAAATTTTATTACCATTGCCCAGAAAAATGTTACATCAAATGTGACATTTTTACATCTAATGTAACATTCATGGTTGCATCTAATGTACAATATTGCATTTGAGATCTAAGGTAACAATTTAGAAAAATGATACATTTTTTTTTGTTACAATAACTCATTTATTTGGTAGTGAAAATAGGTTGGCTGCAAGATGTTGAGCCGCCTTGTTGTCACAATGGAGAGTAATGGGAAGGGAAACATTGATGTGCAGATTAGCCAACAGACCCTGAAGTCTAGCGAGTTCACTAGCTGTAGAGGACATACTCCTATACTCACTCTCTGTGGAAGACTTTGAGACAACCTTTTGCTTAGTTGTTTTCTTGGAAATGAGGGAATTACCTAAGAAAACACAATAACCAGATAGGGATCGACCTGTGTGGTTGTGTTCAAGTAATTTCCCCAGTCCGCGTCACTGTAGGCAGTCACTCTAAACGATGAAGAAGCAGGATAAGCCAAGGCTTTGTTAAAGCTACCTTTAAGGTAATGGAGCAAGTACAAAGATGAATTCTAATGAGGCTTTAATGGTTGTTGAATGAACTGACTCAATTGCTGCATTGTATAAGCAATGTCAGGCCTAGATAAGGTAAGATATAGGAGACGACCGATAAAGAAAGCTTTGTTCCATGTTGCATTGGAAATGAAGCTGTCTTGCAATTCTCCATTTTAGCATCTTTTAAAATGTCCAAAATGTACATGCGTTGATTAAGAAGGATGCCAACAGCTAATCTAGAGATCTCCATTCCCAGAAAATACCGAGCTGTCCCCAAGTCATTGATAGTGAATGAAGAGTGCAAATCACTTTTGGTAAGAGCAATTTCTGAGGATGAGTTACCAAGAAGTAACATATCATCAATATACACAAGCACAATTTTTATCTCAAAGCCCCTTTCTTTAACAAAGAAAGAATAATCATGTTTGGATTGATGATATCCTAATCTGATAAAAAATCAAGTGAGCTCATGATTCCATTGTCGGTTGGCCTACTTAAGACCATACAATGATCTATTGAGCTTGCACACCGGCCCTGTAGTGATAGTACAACCTACAGGTGGTTGCATATATACATCCTCCTCAAGGTAATCATGCAATAATGCATTATTCACATAAAGTTGATGTAAATTCCATCCTTTTGAAGCAGCAATGACTAGAATAATTCTTACTGTTGCTAACTTTGCAACCGGGGAAAACGTCTGCTTGTAGTCCTTATCCTTGATTTGGTTGTATCCCTTAGCAACTAATCGTGTCTTGTATCTCTCAATTTCACCTTTAGGCCTATACTTGATCTTGTAAATCCACTTACATCCTATAGCCTTGACCCCTGGAGGCAACTGTGTGAAGTCCAAGTATGATTGTGTCCAAGTGCATCAAGCTTTGCTTTCATAGCCTGTTGCCAATGAACCGAGTCCTTATCCTGGGCATAGAAATTAGGTTCATAGGTGTCACACTTTAGGACAAGAGATTGAATATACTCAGTAGATCGATGAGCCAAATTCTGCACTTGAAAAACAACAAAAGACTGAGAATCGGAATCACTAGGAGAGCCTCTGTGAGGTAACTGAGAGCAAATGTAACTCTGAAGTCTGTGAGGATGAGAAATAGGCCTCTTTGGAGGTAGATTCCTTACCAACTAAGCCGGTTGTGAGAAAATCTCACTGGATGGAGAAATAGAATCCAGCTGAACTGTGTGGCCCAGTGATGAAGGAACTTGTGGAGAATGAGATGAGTAACTAGAAGGACTAGTTACACTGATATGGTGATGACCAATAGATGGAAGAGAATCAAAACTGTGATCATGATCTAGCTCAACAAGAGGTAAAGTGCCAGATGAATGATGGAACGAGACAATTTGAAAGGAAAAATATTTTCCTTGAAGGTAACATGTTGGCTCATAATGACCTTCTTAGTGTGTAAATCAAATAACCGGAAGGCCTTTTGGCCTGGAGGGTATCCTAAGAAGATACACCTTCTAGCAATTGAACTGAATTTGTCTCTTGGATCATTGGGTTGCACAGAGTAGCACAATCAACCTACCACACGCAAAGAACTGTAATCCGGAGGCTTATGATATAGCTTTTCGAAGGGAGAAACCCAACCCAATACAGATGATGGCATTTTGTTTATAAGATGTGTAGCACCAAGAACACAATCCCCCCAAAACTGAATGGGCAAACCTGCATATAACCTGATTGCTCGAGCAATTTCAACCAAATGATGATGTTTTCGTTCTACTCCACCATTTTTTTCAGTCACACCAGGTGCATATTTTTGGTGAACAATTCCTCTCCATGCAAACAACTCAAGAACCCTTTTTTGTGTGAACTCTGTTCCATTATACGACCTTACAACCAACACAGATGTCTGAAATTGAGTTTCCACCAAAGCCAAAAAACCAGAATAGCACAAAGTACCTGCAACTTATCCTAAAGCAGATAAACCCATGTTGTCCTGGTGCAATCATCTAGAACTGTCAAAAAATAACGAGCACCACATAGTGAAGGTGTTCTGTATGGCCCCCAGAGATCCATGTGAACCAAGTGAAAAGGAGAATCATAAATGATATTACTACGAGGGAAAGGCAAACGATGGGATTTAGACATTGCACAGGTATCACAATGAAAAGAACTCATATCCAAAGCACTACAATCGTTTAAGTGCTTCATTTTCGAAATCGATAAGTGCCCAAGTCGAGCATGAAGGATCTCAACATTATTACAACTTGATTGTCTAAACAAATTAGAAACAAGCAAATCAACTCTCTGGCACCCATTGTGATGTGACTGCAACACATACAAACCTTCATCTTCAACTCCACGAGCAATCTCTCTAATTGTAGGGTCCTATAACCAACATGATACTCCATCAAAACTGAATACTAGCCGATGTGCTTTCAAAATCTTAGAAACATATAACAAGTCATGGTGGAATTGAGGTACAAACAACACATTATGCAATATCAAATCATCTCTCAACTGAACAGTCCCCATTTGAGAAACCAAAATAGAAAATCCATCAGGCAGACCAAGGGAAATATCCTTATGTAAATTCTCAATATGTAGAAAAATGCTACTGTCAAATGCAATATAGCTTATTCCCTTTGTTAGCACCAATTAAAAATGAAACACCAAGATTACCTGCAAAGTGAACAAATGCCTGATTTGTCGTGTGATCTCCGGCCTCAGCAGGGCCTTTGCCCTTCATCATCTTAAGAACTCCTTGAAATATGGCATTCACCATTGCACGATCTGGTTTAGACCAAACATGAGAATGCTCAAAAGGGCTATCATACTGAGCAACTTCCATGTTAGCATCAAACTTGCCATCAATACACTTGTGTTTGTCACCATCCAAGTCCTTTAAACCACTCTGGGTACCCTACAATCTTGAAAAAAAAGTGTTTAGTATGCCCTTTCTCATGGTAGTGATAACATAAACGATCATATTTGGTCTTCTTGTACTCCCTTCTTTCTGTATCATCTTGCCTCACATAATAAACATGTCTGCTAGAAGAAAATCGATTAACATCATTAGCCTCCTTGTCAACATAATTCCCTGAAGCAACAAGATTGTGATTGGAGGAAGCAAGAAGCACATGAGAATCTTCCGGAACAACAGACATGAGCCCTTTGATCTTTCAATCTGAAGCACCATCTGAAACGCCTTGTTAAGGCTTGGAATTGGATCATTGGATAAGACATTGTTCCTTAAAGGCTCATAGACATCATTGAGCCCCATGAGGAATTGCATAACTTTGCCTTTCTCCTCACACTCAACCATCCTTTTCAAAACAACACATCCACAATTACTTAAACCACCATAGGTACAAGTAGGAATTGCATCCAACAATTGCATTTCGTCCCAAATACGCTTGAGCTTGCCAAAGTACACACAACCTAGCATATTCTCCTGCTTGAGATCAAACAGATCTCGATGAAGTTCAAAGATCAGAAGAACATTGGACTCGTAAAAGCACTCTGTTAGTTCATCCCATAACTCTTTTGGAAGATTGAACATACATAAAGATTTCCCCAATCTCGCTGGTCATCGAATTGACACTACAAAAAAAAACATATTTGCCACCCTTGGTAGCAACGGCAAAGATTTACCGTGGCCACTAGGGGGCAAAAAAAAAACAATTTTGCAACCCTTGGTAGCAACGACAGAGATTTGTCGTGGCCATTGAATCGATTTCTACTACGACATAGCTACGGCTCGCCTGCCGTGGCAAAACAGCTGGTAAAAAAAAGAAAAATAAAACCCTAACCTTTGTGTATAACAAAGCATCGTCTCTTTTCTTCCGCCTCGGCTTACCGCGTCCGTAGCCACCGCCCCCGCTGCCTCCCACTGATGCCCATCAGCTCTACGCCACCAACCTTTGTGTTTGCTGCCTCCCGGTTTCTCATCCTTGCCTTGTTTTGTATCGCCTCTTTTAGGCTTATCCTTGTGATAGCCGCCCACGATTTTATTTCGTCCTTGAGGGTTGAGACGAGGTCTTGGGGTTTGATTGTGCTTAATTGGGTGTGGTTTGCGGTTGTATTGCGGGTTAGTGTACTGTGATATTCTTGTTGTGTTGCAGGCTTCTTGTGAGAGTTGATTGATGTGTCATGTTTGATGACGTCGTGGACGTGCGATTGACATCTGAAGGCTCTTCGAGTCCATAATCTGAGGTGTCCGCTGGTCCCCAGAGTTCGTTGTGTGCGTTGTCCCTTTCGCCGGTCGTTTCGTTCTTCTTTAGCTTGTGTTGCACAGTGTAGGATGGCTTGTACGTTCCTAGTTTTTATTTTCTGTCATTTGCTTCTGTTATTTATTTCTGTCATTTGCTTCAGTTTTTGCTTGTGTTGTACATGATGGTTAGTCCATCCACCGGTTTGTCCGGTCTCTCAGTTTCTCTAGACTTGTCTTGAAAACTGAATTTCTTATCTTGCTTCAAAAAAAAATCGTCTATTTTCTTCCACTCTCACACGCTTAGATCTGAAAACCCTTGCTCCTGGCGCTCCTCACATTTCAGATCTAAAAACCCTCGCTCCTTGCACTTCAGATCTGAAAACCTTTGTTCGTCCATCCCCCTCTCGACTCTCAGATCCATGCTCGCCCTCCTCCTTCCTCATCCTTAACACTCACTCCAACCTAATGAGGGCGGATCTCAGCATCTCCCAATCGCTAGAGATTCAAATCGAAAATCTCAGCATCTCCCAAACCCTAGCCCTAGTGGATGAATCATTTGAAGGATTCAAGTTTCCAATCGCCTTTCGATGATTCCTCCGCCGTCGAAGCCACATCCGCTCTTCGTTCGGTGCTTCAACGAGCCGGTCTAGCCGCCGAGCACTCCGGCCGCCGCCCTGACCGTATGAGGATCATCGTCGTAGTAAGACCAAGCCCGTCTCCGTCATCCCCTAGGTCTAGACATCGACCACTTATCTTTCGGCGATAACTATGTTCATGAGATTGTTGAGAAAGCTCCCGGGGTACCTCTCTTGATTGCTATTGTTATTCGTAACCTAAATCAAAGACGTTTAGGTTTTTGGATAATTTCATCGAATTGAATTCGTGCTTGTATTAAACCTTGACAGGCGTTCAAAGTGAGACCAAGTATGTACAAACTTTATGAGGACGGTTTTCAACAGATTGTGACAAGGCAGGAAGCAACCCGGATTCTCAGAGTCAGGTACAACTCGAATTTGTATATTTGAATTCTGAAATTGGTCGATAATTTTCGTTTTGACTATTTAAACCAGTAAATTGCATGATTTCACACTTGCTGTTGAACCCTAGGCATATTCGCTTGTCGAATTCTTCACTAAAGATGCTCGATTGCTTGTATTGTTACCCTCATCCTGTCGACTTATTTCTTTAAGAGTTACCACCATTGCATTTTTCCGTCTTCTATCATTTTGGCTTTACCCTAAATCGATCAGAGATATACTTTAAACTTTTTGAATTTTGCCTTCAATTTCTTAAATTTTGGCTATAAAAGGTTGTCGGATGTAAATTAGGTAATAGTACCCTAACCATTGAGCTTAATTTTATAGCATAACATTTATATTCAGATTGCTAAAGAATAGTTTAGGCTATGTTTAAACCAAAATCCAAATTCGCGGACTTGATGCATTCTGTAAATGGAACTTACCAAGCCTTAACTTCTTTGTTTTAAAGCTTAAGGTAAACCTTAACATGCTAACTTTGAAATTATAAATATTTGGTTTGGCCTTCTTAAATAACATATACATTTGAATATTTAGATTTCTAAGGATATTACTTAATTTTAATTAAAATTATATAAGAATAGAAGTCTAAAAACTGGCTGGTTGCTTAAGCTAAACCTTAACATGCTAGCTTTGAAATTATAAATTTTCGGTTTGGCCTTCTCAAATAACATATACATTTGAATATTTAGATTTCTAAGGATATTACTTAATTTCAATTAAAATTATATAAGAATAGAAGTCTAAAAACTGGATGGTATTGACATATGATGTCAACTAAAAGTAGAACAATGTCAAAAATTAATCTGCTCATGTCTGTAAACTGGTTGATTATATCTAAACATAAAATCCGATAACATTAGTAAAAACTTTACTTTTAAAACTGAAGCAATAATTTTTTTGTAAAAACATATACCATGCTTCAATGTCAATCATTATAGAGCTAAGTTATGCTCAATGGTCTGTCATACCATTTTCTCATATCGTATTATTTTAAGAAATCAATTAGAATTAGCTTATAAGAAAATCAAGAGTAAAAATAACATTGTATCTTTAGCTTTGTAGCCTTCAAGTTTCATAGTTATTCTTTCTACTGATAATTTAGATTGCAGACTGATATACTTCTATATATATATAAAAGGACGTTTAATTTATTGTATCTTCTTTTCATCTAATTTCTGGGTGAAATTTGAGACTTGTGGCAATTTTTTTGTGACCTAGAGTTGTCTATGTGTTCGTTGTGTTTATTATGTTTTGCCTGATTTTGTTCCAGACATATTTGGAATATATATTCAAAAAAGACGAAAGTGCATTTACGGAAAAAGAGTGGTTTATTCCATCATTCGGAATGCCTCCGATTCTCTATAATGAGACTCCACCAATATTTTATTTTTCAATTTTTGAAATGTGACTCCAATTCTCTATATTAGGACAATCAACAAATAATAATTAGTTACTTTGTTTGGCCTGCATGATAAAATGCCTAAATGAATTTTGATGAGTTATATTTATGTAATTTGGATTTTCTATACTAATTCTAAATGTGAAGTTGCAACAACAGGCACTCAGGAAGAGGTAACAAGGTGATGGAATCAGCCACTTAAGCACGATCAGTCGCAACCACGCCAATATGACTTCTTGAGTCTTGACATTAAAACAACCAATACAGGATTGCAATACAACCACTTGATTAAGAGACATTGGTATTGAATCCTACAAGAAGTTTAGAAACTAAGATTTCTTGTACACTCTTATGCCTAATGTATGTTTATTCAAGGATAGGGTATTAAGCTATTGTAAATTGAGATCCATAACACAAAGGTTTAGTTCCCAGGTGCGAAGCACGTGGGGATATAACTAGTTATTTTGAAATAAGTGATGTTGAAGTCTTTTAGATGTTTTTCTTCTTGAGTTTTCCTTCTCTAGCTTCAAGAACAATTCAGTGATGGTTGTGGATTGTGTCAGGACATTTTTAGTGTCTTATAATAATTTTATTCCGAGCAGTTGCATAGAGTTTTAAAGTTACTTGCTTGGTGTTCAAATATCCTTTTCCCATGTTATGTAGTAAGTAGTAACATATGCTCACATGATGTTGGTATGCTTGTTTCCTTCATTTCAGTGTGATTATGGCATTCAAGATTGCTGTCGTGGAGCTGCTGAATAATTCTAGGCTGTCGGCTGTGGATTTACTTTCAAAAGCACTTGCTAAGGCTTGTGTAAGCTTTCTTTTTATCTGTTTATTATGGTGCACCCACCGTCCAGTATTGTTGATGCGTTCGTTATTTGAGAAGGTTGAGGAGAGTTATAGAATACTTTAGAAGGTGGTTTTTACAATTTAATATAAATAAGGCACTAGCCTCTGAGTAATCCATCCATGAAATTGCTTAATTATGTAGAGAGTTGAGGTGTATCAGCCCCATTAGGTATCATCTTATTTCTATCTTGCTCTTTCAATGTCTAGTCAATCCAAATAGGTTTATCCTCTAGTAATTTCCTGTGCTTGCGTGGGAATTGCTCCTTGATAGACTTAATCTAGATTTATGGTCATGAAAATAAGTCTCTACCTTTGAATTTCCTTGGTTTCTTGTACAATGATCATGAAACTGAAATTTATTTAATCTTTTTTTAGGTTTCTATCAAACCCGAAGTCACATTAAGGGGTGTGACCGAGTAGTGATGCAATAGTTGGTAAGATTGTACCAAGGATCTCACTTGGAGGGAGAGGCTTCCAGCTTATAAGGGTAAGTTATGGTAGCAAAAATCTTCTTTGTTTTTTTTTTTAAGTGTGTAAATTTGAAGTTTTATGTAAATTATGTAGTTTTGGTATAGACTTTGTATGAAATGGAGTTTTGTAGTCGGTGCTTGAATTATTTGAGCATTATATATATATATATATATATATATATATATATATATATATATATATATATATATATATATATATATATATATATATATATATATATATATATATATATTAAATACGGGACTTTTTAGCCTGGGTCTAAAAAAACCGGGCTAAAAAGCAGTATTTTTTTTTATTTCCCAGAAATAATTTAGCCACGGCTCTTTTGCCACCAAAGGTTTCCCCACGACTGGTTTCCCGTGGCTATAGCCGTTGCTACTACTCTTTAGCCACGACAATTGGACTTCCAGCCACGGTAAACAACCGTTGCTAAAATGTTTTTTTTTTTGTAGTGTGATGAGCCGGCACATAACCATCGAGTCAGCTCTTATCCACTTGTCATAATCCTTAGTTTTTTCAAGAGGCTTGACACATGAACCAGTAATAAAACCTAATTTCATCTTAGCTTCAAGTGCGAGCTTAATTCCTCTATTCCAACCGATAAACTTCGGTCCATTGAACAAATTCGACACTAACTGCATTCTAGGGTACGTGATTCGAATTTGACAAAAACAACGGATTATAGTGAACAGAGCACGTACCTTGCGAAAAATCACCAAATAGACCGCCACTGACGCCAAGGTTAAAGCATGTCTCCAGATCCAGGTACAGGAGGTGTCACACTCACGAACGTACCCCTACCTGCTCCAGTTCCAGATCCCGAGCCTTGATATTACCTCCAAATCCACAACCAACCATCCCAGTCACCACTTAAACAAAAGATCGGCGCGAAATCGTGATGAAAACGAAGCACAGATCAACGATCTGCACTTACTCGGTCAATTAGAAGCAACGATTAAACCAGCGATCGTCGCCTACAACTCTGATACCATTTGAACAAGTAAACCATGGGAGATCAGACACAAAGGAATCAAGAAATCAATGTGAAATTGACTTGCAATCTTTAACCGAAAACCATCTCTGAGATGTAGTTTGTTACAACTCTCTCAACCGAACAAGGGAGGGAGAAGTTGTTATTTATAACCTTCACCTTACAAATCAAAATGACTAAACTACCCCTCAACTCACTCACTAACACTCTCCTACACCAAGGAACAACTCATTGTTGCCCTCATGGTGTGTTCCATCCCCCGTAGGATGCGACTTCGGATGCGACTCCGACGTCGTGTTAATAAACCATTTATTATTATAAAAACATATTTCTATTTTAAGCATCATTATTAATAAGAGGTGTGAACTTCCTTTGCATAGGAAGCCCAACCCATTAATTATTTAGGTCCATTAGTAATTAGGGTTTAGTAGTATTCTCTTTAAATACTCCATTAGGTTGAGTTGAATTTAGAGGAATTTAAGAGCGTTGAGTTGAAACTCCCCCTTTTCCTCTCTGGCGTCACAAACCCTATCGTTCTCCTTGTTACTTGATTGATTGCTGCTGCTGAAATTCAATTAGATCTTCAATCAAAGGTTCTCGCTGGATTTGATTGAAGATCGGAATCTCATCCTCGTTTAGAAGAGATTCACCTTGCTCCGATCACCATCACCGCTCTACCTCCGCCCTCGTTATCCCACCGCCACTGTTAGCGCACCCTGCCGGTCGAGACCATCTGCCGAGTACACCGGGTGGGAGAAAGACCTGTTGCTATCGATATATATAGGCATACTGGTTCATCTAATTAATTAGCATTTGCTAATTAGTCAAGTTGGAAAGCACGCACTGCCGTCCTATTACAAATTGCAATTCTAGGTCAACGGGGAGAATTTCAATTTGCAAGTCTTGGATGCCGTTTCAATTCAAATCCAAAGTCAACTTCGATAATTCGGCAATCGTTAATTTATTGGGCTTGAATAGTGCGAAGCCGAGCAATCCTTCGAGGCCGAGCCTATTTACGAGCACGGGTGATCGATCGACTTGTACCTTTGACAACCGGACGATTGGGCATTGTACTCGCTCGATCCGAGTCAAGTACGTATCACCTCACCACTTCCTTCTTCACTTTAGTCGATTATGTTTCACATCATCGAATGAACTACCTCCAAAGAAATTTGGGATCAAGTTCATGAGCTCTACTCCTTTTAATCTCATGTTCAAGTTGTGCAAACTAGGCTCCAACTAGTAAGCCTTAAAAAGAGTGCCAAAACTATTACCGACTACTTTAATCAGGCCAAAACTCTCATCTTTTCACTTCAAGCCATAGGTCAGTCTTATCATCGACGACGAGTTCATCATCTACCTTCTTGCTGAACTCAGATTCGACTTTGATTATGATCACAACCATCAACCAGTTCTCCCTATTCCTAGCATGCACCCTTCTTCAATACATGATGATGCAAGAAAATCGCATTGCTGCTCAAACTACATATCCGCAAGCCTCCACCCAACTCTCCGTTCACATGTTCACAAACAAACCCCCTCCTCCCCCCACAACATATGCGGCTAGGTCACCTAGCTCCATGCATGGCCCAATTATCATTGATTGGATCTTAGTTAATCCAAGGAAAAGCCTAAAAGCCATTCCATTTTGTGAGTCATGTTCTTGAGCCAAAGTTCATCAACACTACTATTAAGTCTAAGGGGTCGTTTGTTTAGAAGAAGGGAAAGGAAAGTAAATGAATCATCTAACCAGAAAAGTAATAAAAAATGGTTAAATCCAAATTTCGTTTGGTAGGTAAAGGAAAAGAAAGGAAACAATTGAGGCCCTCTCTAAAATCATCCCCTCCTACAACCCTCTTCTACTTCCTCCCCTGATATACAACATTGACACATCCCTTATTGTATTTGTAGCCATCATCCTCCCTGTTTACAATTCAAACAACCTCCAATGCAGCTTTGTCTCCGGTGCCAAGATCCTTACAATTGATCTAAATTGAGGGAGATATGATCGAAAGGAGAAATTGATCTAATTGGTGCACTCAATTTGATTCAAAATTTTGTAAGATGAAAGGGAAAATTGATTTGATGGGAAGAATAGTTGACAGAGAACTCAGCGCAGAGAAGTAGAGAGAGTGGATGATGAAGCTTCCTGGTAGGACAAGCCGTGGTCGGCGAGGCTGCCGAGCCGGATCCGGTCAGCCAAGCTTGTCAGCTTCTCGACGGAGCTGACTCCATTATTAGCTTAAGACTGGGAGGAGAGAGAAATGGCGAAATCGGAGGAGGCGGGGTGGCGAGGTGCAGAGGAGCACGAAACGACGACGTTTCACCGCCGATGAAGATCCGGTGATGGCCGCTCCGACACTGCGTTAGGGTTTGGACCTTGTTGGCCACATTGCAGGATCCCTTTAACATCTCTTGCCACTGTTCTCCGTTGACTGTTGTTCCCATCAGAATGTATGAGATCTATTTGAGATCCGGTAGAGGAGTAAAAGGACTAAATTTTCGGGGGTAATAAATGGGGTTAATCGTTATAGGTATGAAAAGTAATCAATCCTTTGGATATAAAAAACAAACAAAGTTCCGATGAATTTGGGGTAAGATTCCTTTCTTGTTTCATATTTTTAGGAAAACAAACGAGCCCTAAGTTTCCTATAGATCTAGTTTTTGTTTGTAGATGCATTATGGGGTTCGACCCACCAACCTTTTTTAATGCAAATAAATATTATTTCGCTATTGTCGATGAGTTTTCTAATTTCACTTGGTTTTTCCCCTTCCAATCTAAGTATCAAGTGAGTCACATTGTCACCATTATTGGGATGATTGATCAATTAATTGTAGTAGCTAGTAGAGGCGAGATGATCGAGGGGGAGATCGACATAATTGGGAGATAGCTACTTGCGTCTTACTCGATCTTCACAGTCATTCACTCAGTCGGATCTCTTTATCTTTAGATCAGTTACGTCACTACGTCGGTATACGTCCAGATGTGTGTTATTGGCAAATAGACCCACTTTTGTATTTATTTACCAAATTTGATCAAAACTCTTGTATTTGTGTATCAAAATAGACATATTATTAACTTCTTGGGATTCTTTAGTAATAGGTCCTTCCATATAAAAAAATTCGGAAACAGAAATTATATATAGGAAATTTTTTCCCTAATGAAACTTTTCTTATTGCATGGTTAACAATTAACATTGTACGCCTCGTTTGGTATGACTTTTGAAATCGACGTGACAATCATAATATATATGAATGAAAACAAAAAATCATAATGACCCATTTCTCAAACTAGTTATTTGATATGTTCTCAGAGTGAACCATTCATAAAATAATATTCTATTCGTTAATTAAAACTTGATGTTTTATTATCCATGTACACATTTTTAATTGTTAAATATTATATAAAATATCAACTTTTTAAAATAAGTTTATACTTATTATACTATTAAGTATGAATTCATAAAAACAAATGTGAAACAAGTTAATATTTTATATTTTTTTATCATTCTAAAAAAGCGTACATGAATTGTAAACGAGGGAGTAATAATAGTAGTAGCAGCATCAATAATAGTAACAATTATTAATAATATAATAAAGAAAAAATGACCGATAATAATACGAACTATCAACGGTGAACAAAAAATAATACGAACTTTGAAACTTACCAATTCGTATACAAACTATTACACATTAAACCAAAATTGATTCAAGGTCTAAAATTAACAAACTATAAATTATTTTAGACTCATACGACCAAAAAACAAAATTTAGACTCAAATTACAATTACTTAGAAAATTTGGAAAATTTTTATAAATTTAAAAGAAAAATTATATTCATCTAAAAAACCTTTTTTTTGTTCAGTAAAAAAAAATCTAATCCCTCTCCCCCGGTAAAGTCCTCAACAATCTCTCACCATTTCGGTCTGGTTGATCCTAAATCTTCTTCCTCCTTCGCCCTCTTCGGTGTCGGAGCCGTTTCTTCAGCAAGGAGTTCCGCCTCATCTCCCGTCTTGTGAAACCATGCCCCCATTCCAAACTAGCTTGTTTTCAAGCCGTTCCGGGTCTTTCCTTGTCGATTTCGGCCCGTCTAGGTGTCCTCCTTGGTGGGTCGCCGTCGTCTTTCATGGTGTCGCTTGTTTGGACGACCCAGTCCGCCCGTGTGGTTTCTTTTCGCTCGTCGCCTTGTATTATTGTAGGGTGGGGTTGTGCGATTGGTGGAGGTTCGATCGCTCTTGTGGTCTCGCTGCCGATCGCCGCCGACCCCATGGCTCGTGTTACAGACTTGCGGGGTCTGTCATTGCCACCGTCAACTGTTCTAGACGCTTCCACTTTGGATCCTCACCGCTAGACTTCGTGTTCTATAGATTGGAGAACGATAATGAAATTCTAAATTTTACAATTTTGACCACAATTTATTACTGTATTAATTATATATTGAGTCCAAATGAATATATAGTTTGTAAATTTTGGACCCTATATCTATTTTGGTTTAATGTGTTATAGTTTGTATATGAATTGGTAGTTTTGAAAGTTCGTATTTTTTTGGTTCAACATTGATAGTTCGTATTATTTTTGGTCATTTTTCCTATAATAAAAGAAGAAGAATTAGAAGATCGAAGATATATAAAACTTATAACTCATAAGTACAAAATTATATAAAAAGACTTAATTAAAAAGTTAACATTTTACATACTGGAGTTTTTAACTCATTAAAAAACATGTCAAAAAAAAGTCAAACAACACTTATTTTCAAACGGAAGTAGGATTATTTTCTATATATTTTAGATAATATTTTCTTTGTTAAGATATTTACTATAATTGTTAAGATAACATCTCTATATTTGTATTTTTTTTATAATTAACTGATCTTCTGGAGATCTCATCTCCTGATATGTATTAATTGATTCTAGATAGTACATTCACATGTGATGTGAATCACTGTTGTAATCTGTTTGTATAAATATTGAATGATCACCGAGTAAAGAGATCAACATTTTAACAGAGCTCTTCTCTTAATTGTAAAACCCAAGTATGAACAACAAGAGCAGTGCAACATCTTCAGCCTTTGAGTCCCATGAAGAAGCCACCGAAGACGACAACATTTCGGAAAAGGTAAAAGAGCTAATGCTTTCTCTTCCTCGGAAGAAATGGAGTTCAACCATATGTAGATACTTGTACCAAAACTTTTGGGTACCTTCTCCTTTTTTGCGCGGTGTCGTTTCCTTCCAAGATACATTCCAAGCTCGAGATAGCGATATCTTGCTTAGTTCAAAGCCCAAATCCGGCACTACATGGCTACAAGCACTAGGCCAGATTGACGTTCTAGACACGGGCGAATTTCGTCTCCTGAAGAGGGTTTTGGACGCCTAATAACTCTAGGCACGTACATCCGTCCCCTGAGGTTTGTCCCTTGTACAACGCACCTAGAGCACTTAAAACACGGACCAATTGAACATCCGTCCCTTGTTTGACATCCAACTCACCGGCCCACAAGGACATTGTCAGAGATTATATTGTGCAGGCTACCACTAAAGTTTGTGTCTTGATAACGGAGGGGACGAACATAAGGTGAACTAATGTTGTGTCTTGATGAACATTTGGTTAGTCACGTTGTCTTGATGGACATCGTTTGTGGTGCACTGAGAGTTTTGGAGATTAACTTTGGGTTCAAAATGTTTGTGGCTTCAGTTAATAGGAACCTAGTCGTTTTAGGTTTGTGGCTTGAGTTTAATAAAAATTAACAGCATATACGCTGCATTTTGTGATGCTCCCTGTCCTAAACCAAATGTAACCCACAAAAACAGCATACAAAATAGAGTTCACCAGCAAGCAAACAAACAACCATATTCCATACAAACCAAATACCATGTCCAAATACAACATCCAAACGTACAAACCTGCAATACCATGTCCATCTAGCTCATCAACAAAACCAAACAACCATTTCACCAAACAACCTACCAATGTACTTAATTTCAAACACACAAACTGCACTTAGAGTTTAGAAATATCATGTGCACCTAGAATTGTGACCCAAAAGTTGCACAAAACTGCACTAAAAGTTTAGATATACCATGTGCATCTAGAATTGTGACCCAAAAGTCACAAACTAACCCAAAACTGAAGCAAAGAAGTTGTGCAAAACCCAACAGAAGTTGCAATCAAGTTCGTGTTGTCACGTACCTAGATCGCCAAGTGCTCAAACCTGCACTTCGGTAGGGAAGTGTTGAGCCATCAGCCTCTCAAAGCGTTCCATTTATTACCTCATCTCATCATATTTATCATTTGCTAGCTTGGCGTCCTCCTCAGCCTTCCTTGCTCGCTCATTAGTCTCCTTGACTTGGTCTTCTAGCTCTAGTCTTTTTGCCACGCCTAGAGTGGACCAATCAGCCCCTCGCTTCCTTGGAGGCTTCCTCACAGCTACACTCATTCCTAATCAAGGCAAAGCAAGTGAAAATTACATAGATATAAATAGTAAAAAAAATCATATTGATAACATGAAAAATGACAGTATCACATAGGTTCCTAAAATCTGATTGTAAAGTTCCTAAACTCAATTGGATTTCATGATCGTATTCTATTGGATTTCATGCTCTTATTTAGCTCTTAAATGATGTAAAGTTCCTAAAATATGATTGTAAAGTTCCTAACTTTGTGAGATAATTCAACTTATATATAATTGAACTCATTTTAAAGCTTATATAGCTTTATATACAACTGATAGTACTAATATTATATATATTCATCAAGTTATATATACAACTCATCATTTATTAAACTCATTCTGCGTAACATGAATGATATAATCAAAGAAAGCTCAAAAGTAGGAACACAATAGCAACATGAAGGATATATCAAAGAAAGTTCAAAAGTAGGAACACAATAACAAAGCCTTTTCAAAAAACAAAATCAATGCAACTCATTCTACTATAAGGACTTAATCATTGATGATGATTTTAACTGTTCGCTTAAATGGTTCGCTTAAGCTTCAACACAATTGTTTTTGAAAATCCCATGCCTTGTTAAAAATTACTATCATCAAACAAAACACGCTTCAATCTTTTCTTCTAAGAGGAGGATTATTACAAGAGATAAAGGTAATAGATGAAGTTAAATACGTACAGCTATATATGACCAATCAGATTGCACCCAAGGCATAGGTTTTTTTACCTTAAGCAGCAATATGATTACTCTTTAACCTTTCACAAAGTTGTGTTGGATTGCGATATATGCATTTTATATCCCACTCTCTCACAATGCTTTTCAAGAGATGGCTGCAGAAAGAAACATTAGGTTGTAGTAGAAGAACTAGGAAAAGGTGTTACATATACCCACTGATATTCCACTGAATCCAGCAAATGCTCCATGAACCTGCTCAATACCTTAGTTTAGTGGGATATTTCCAATATCTCATAATATGGAAGCTATAAGTGTCTGCAATATAATATATGGGATGTGCCCCGTCAATCCTAGATCTTAGTCGCAAATTCCTAATCTGAAAATTGGTGTTTCTTAGCGCATGCAGCGGTTAATTAGAACAAAAATTCAAATATTTTGGCTTGAAGACTTACTGCATTTTGCCCCAGGACAGTGCATAGGATTCCATCTGATGCATTTGTTCGGATTGCCCTAATCATGTATATAGGGTCAATATACTTAACATCAGCAAGAACTCCAATTCCCTTGAAGTGTTTCTTAATCTGAGATGGAGTACACAAATAATCATTAGTCATACATCATACTATATTAGGAATTTCGTTTTGTCTACACTCTACATAGAGAGAGGTGATATCAAAATTCATTTCATCATATCTGAAAGGATTCAAACTTAAAAGGAAAATTTACAAACATAACTACTAAGAAAAAGACAAGCAACAATGGCGCACATCTTTGAATGAGTAAGCAGCTCTTCTTCTTTCTTGTTTAATGACATCTCCTTTTCGTTTAGAGCCTACAAAAGACAGCCATTGTGTTCAGATACACAAATAAATGTATCAAAATCAACAACCATTGAATAAGAACACCAAAACAATAGAATATAAGACCCTCGATCTCTTTCAAAAATAGATGTTAATTTCAGATCGATATCAGATTCTTTATCTGTCAAAACTTTCCCCTTGAATGAAATCTCCTCCCTCAGAGTTTTCAACTCTTCTTACCCTAACCAATCTGGCTCTCTCTTCCCAATCGCCTATTTCCTCAAATCAAACCCTAACCAAACACTAATCAAGCTCCAAAATTGAAATGAAAGGGGTTTGAAGCCTCATAATGGGGATCGAGTGAATAGTACAGATCTGAGGAAAAGAGAGAGAGAGAGAACGATACCTGTTCTTTGGCAAGAAACTCTTGGTGAAAAGTGAAGGTCGATGGTGATAGAGAGGAGTCGGAGTACCTAGAGCATGTCTGCTCTCTGTGTGCGCCCAACGAGGGAGGGCGGAGAAGAGGAGAACCGAGAGATTGTGCTCGGAGAAGGAAAATAGGAACCGAACCCAACGAGGGAGGGCGGAGAAGAGGGGAACCGAGAGACTGTGCGCGGAGGTGCTATGTTTGCTCTCTGTGTGCGCCGGCCGGACTGGGGGCTGCTCGGAGGAGAGCATCGAGAGGCGCCGGCTTAGGGTGGCCGAAGAGGGTGGTCGGTAGGTGGCTGGACTGGGGATTCTCGGAGGAGAGCAGCGAGAGGTGGCCGGACTCGGGGAAGAGGGATCTTGAAGCGTGAGATCTGGGTTTGAGAGGAAGAGAGAGACTCAAAGAGAGAGGCGATGGTTCTAGCCTTCTACTCTTCTAGGGTTAGTGGTACCACCCAAACAAAATTAGAAGCGGAAATTATACCGCTCAATTTTCACAAACAAAATTAGAAGTCGGAATTATACCGCTCAATTTTCACAAGGCGCCCCCAAAAAATTAACAAGCGGGAATTATACCGCCTAATAAATTAATTTTACTTACATTAAGATCAATAATTTATTTATATATTTAAAAAAAATTATGTAATATATTTAAATATAAAATTTTATATATTTTGAAAAATAATTGATTTGTTTATACATTTATTTGTATCATCTTTTTTTTTTATGCCACTTATATATTTAAATAAAAAAAATTGATAACTCGGTTATCTATAAAATTAGAACCAATATATTCTATAAAATTATAACTAATATATCTTGATCTGAATCTCAATCTCAAATCTGGATTCTCGATCTCGATCTCTATCTCAACTTGTATCTCAAATCTCAATCTTGGTCTCAATCTAAATCTCAAGCCTCAATCTTGATCTTAATCTTGATCTCAATATCAAATATCAATCTTAATCTTATATTCTAATCTCAATCTCAATATCAAAACTCAATCTTGGTTTCAATCTCAAATCTCGATCTCAAATCTCAAATCATATTCTCAATCATAATCTCAAATCTCGATCTAAGCTTTTAACTCAATCTCAAAGCTTGATCTTAATCTTAATCTCAATATCAAATCTCGAACTTTATCTCAGTCTCAAACATTGATCTTAACTTGATCACACTCTCAATTTTAATCTCAATTTCAATCTTAATCTCAAAGCTTTATCTTAACCTCAATCTCAAATATCAAATATCAAATAACATCTGTGAAATCACGAGTTCAGTCTAAATCTCAATCTCAATCTCGATCTCAATCTAAATCTCAATTCCAATCTCGGTCTCGATCTCGATCTCAATCTCAAATAACATCTGTGAAAATTTATATATTACTCCCTCTTTTACTTAAAACATGTGTGAAAATTTATATATTACTCCCTATGTTAATTAAAACATGTCGTTTATTATTCATGCACGCTTTTTTAGAATGATAAAAACTAAATAAAATATTAACTTTTTTAAAATTTAGTTTTTATAAATTCAAAATTAATAGTAATAAGTATGAAATTGTTTAAAAATATTATTAAAAAAGTTAATATTTTATATATTTTTTAAAACCTAAAAAAGCGTGCGTGAATAGTAAAACGTCAAGTTTTAATTAACGGAGGGAGTAACATTTATCATATAATCTATAAATAATAACCAAAATCTCAATCTCGAACTCAATCTCAAATGGAAATTGGAAATTGGAAATTCATATATAAAATCTATCACAAAATCTATTTGTATATATTAACCAAAATCTCAATCTTGATCTTAAATTGATCTTAATATATGGCAATTACAATCTCGATCTCAATCTCAAATGAAAGTTTGAAATTCATATATAACATCTATCACAAAATCTATATTGTATTTAACAACCAAAATCTCAATCTTTTGATCTCTATCTCAATCTTAATCACAATCACAATCTCGATCTCAATCTCAATCTCTCTAACAATCTCAATATCAAATTGACATTGAAAATTCATATATAACATATATCACAAAATCTATAAATAACAACCAAAATCTTAATCACAAACTTGATCTCAATCTCAATCACAATCTTCATCTCGATATCAGTCTCAATCTCAAACATAAATTGGAAATTCATATATAAAATCTATCACAAAATCTATATTTATATATTAACCAAAATCTCATTCTCAATATCGGACTTGATCTCAATCTCAATCACAATCTTGATCTCAATCTCAAATGATAGTTGGAAATTCATACTCCGTATATAACATCTATCATAAAATCTATATTTATTAACCAAAATTTCAATCTTTTGATCTCTATCTTAATCTCAATCACAGTCACAATCTTGATCTCGATCTCATTCTCTGTATCAATCTCAATCGGAAACTGAAAATACATATATATAACATCTATCGCAAAATCTATATTTAACAACAAAAATCTCAATCTCAATATCACTATGGATCTCAATCTCAATATCAATCACAATCTTGATTTTCGATCTCAATCTCCATCCCCACAATGGAAAATCTTAAACGACCCGAAATCGAAAATTGAAAAATCATATATAACATATAAACATAACATATATGCGTTTGTACAAATATTATCAGCACTAGTTAATATGTACTCAAACAACCAAAAAAATTGGCGGAAAAAATCCCGCCACAAGTGAAAATCACTCAAGCCACGAACTATGGACAATGTTCGTCCCTTGAATGATGTGGTCAAATTGCACTTGTAACATATGGTTTTATATAAATATAGCATTATAAATTATGGTTTCATAGCATTATAGTATATGAATATAACATATATGCGTTTGTACAATTGTACAAATATATATAGCACTAGTTAATATGTACTCAAACAACCAAAAAAATTGGCGGGAAAAATCCCGCCACAAGTGAAAATCACTCAAGCCACAAACTATGGACAATGTTCGTCCCTTGAATGATATGGTCAACGTCTAGTCAAATGCTGAAACTTGGGTATGTTGAATTGGGCTGAATCTATTTCATTGATCTTTACAAATTTAAAGGCCCATGAATCACATATCTGGAATTGATCGAAGCCGAAGGAAAACAAATAGGCCATGAATCAAGGAGATCAATCGAACAATGAAGGAGAAGAGAGGTACCTGAGCATGAGGGCGAGTGAAGAACTAGGAAGGAGATCGAGGATCAGATGCCAAATAGCCCTGACTGTCTGGAATAGACGATGCCAAATAACCCCACTGTCCGGAAGAAGACGATATGCCAAACACGTACGGAATCACATGTTTTATTTTAAAGTACAATTGATTCGTCCCTTGAATGATGATGGTACGACTGACACCTGACAATCCTGGTTGATTCACCATGTTTATCGATGGTCAACGGCTTGGTCAACCTCCACTTAGTATTCAGGCGACGAACTTAGTAATTGTTCGTCTCCTGAAAGGCTCCCTTGGATGGGTATACATCCGGTCCTATTGTAGGTGACGACCCAGACTTTGTTCGTCCCTTGAAGTGCATTCAGGAGACGAAAAAAAAGCCGTCTGTGTCTAGAACGTCAATCTGGCCTAGTGAAGCCCTAGCCTTCGCAATCCTAAACCGTGGGATCTCCCCAACAACCGCTGACATTCAGCACCGGCCACACCCTTTGCTTTCTCACCACCCTCAACAGCTTGCTCCGATACTGGAGGTGAGGATGAGCCAAACCTCCAAGCTCAACCTCCCAAACGACCATCATCCAGATCAAGCCAGGCTCTTTGCAACTCACCTTCCGTACAATGCTCTCCCGGATTCCATCAAGACATCCGGATGTCGGATAGTTTACATCGCTAGAAACATTCTAGACACGGTTATTTCCTTTTGGTTCTTTTCAAATCAGATCAAGGAAGCGGCCAAGGAGCAAGGAGATCCAATGAGGTTGGAAGACTATGTAGAGTCGGTTTGTAGGGGAGAGGAAAGCTATGGCCCCCACTGGGACCATTTATTAGGGTACTGGCAATAGAGCTTGAAGAGGCCGAACAATTGTTCATCAAGTACGAGGACCTCAAAGGGGACGAGATTTCTGAGATGAAACGGATGGCGGAGTTAATGGGGTGCCCGTTTACCTCTGAGGAATAGGAAGGCGGAGTGGTTGAAGCAATAGGCCGGCTTTGTAGTATTCGGAGTTTGAAGGAGTCGTCGGAAGTGGACAAGAGGAGTACTGGGTCGACTAATTCAAGGCTTCCTGTTAAACATGGTGCATTCTATAGGAAGGGAGAGGTGGGTGATTGGATGAATCACATGAGTACCTCCATGGCTGACCACTTGCACAAGGTTATGGAGGATAAGTTTCTTGGCTCCGGTTTAACCTTTAAAACCATATAGCTGCTGCTACTCCTACCTGCATCTTATTGAATAACTACTATCCACTATCTTTGTTGTTTCTGTGGTTGTGATTTCATATTTTTACCGCAATTTTTATCAAGTATTTGTAACTTTTTCTTCAGCAATAAATCATATGCATGTATGTTGTTCGGTTGGGTTGATCATGTCGACCATATAATAAATATGTTTCATTTACCTTCTTTATTTTGTAAATCTTAATTGCTTCAAAGATCAAATAATTAACCTACAAACATATATTATGATGGAATTAATAATTAGGCATGTCTAATGGATTGAGAACAGAAATATCTCACATCCAATTAAATTGATAGAAAAACGATATTCTCCTCATCAACACACGATTTTTTATAAATAAAATTTTAATAATATAAAATTATAAAATAAATAAAATAAAATATGCAAAAAATTAGCCTAAAAATAAAGGAAATAAACAACCCTCCCTCATAGTCCTAAACAACACAGATGTCTTATCCTAAACAACACATCTATATACATTTATTGAACTATCTATATCTATATAATCTATATCTATATTGTAAAACCTAGATCCAACTAGAAATTGGTTTTGATAAGCGGAATCGAATAAGATCTAAACGAAATACGGAAGATCAAACGAGAATCACATGCAAGAGAACACACAAAGCAATTTTACGTTGTTCGGTATAATACCTACATCCACGGGGCCTCAAGAGTTGGCCGAATCCACTATAAGAGAGTTTGTACAAGGGATGATACAAACAATGAAAGCAAGCAACCCTAAACGATCATGCATGTGAATCAGAGGTACAAGGAAGAAGAAGAAATCCCACTGTATGGGATAAAACCATAAGATCGATGAAGAAATCGATCTCTAGAACCCTAGATCTCAGAAGACGAGGAGAGCGGCCACCCAGCTAGGAGGACGCCGGAGCTCGATCCACCTTCCAGAGGAGCCACCAGCAACCTTTCTTCTCCGAGCGCTCAAGAACCGACGGCAGGAGAAGGAGAAAACTCCAAACCCTAGAAACCCTGGCGGAGAGAGAGCGTTTGTGAGGAGAGAGAAAGACAGAAGCTGAAGTGTGTTGCTCTCATGCCAGGAAGCGACGCTTTATAGCTAGGTCAAGAGCCAAACACCAAAACACAGCGCTCTAGGTAAAGAGGTAGGGTAACCACCGCGTCTCTGGGCCGGGCTACCAGCTCATCCATCATCGAGATCCAGTTGGGCCAAGTAATGGGTTGAAGCCCAATACCAGGCGATCTAACTTCTTCCCAATCATACCTTATACAAATAACATATATAGTATAGTTTATGCATATATGTTAGCCCCGCTATAGTTATTGTCTCGTTAGAGGATCAAGCCTAAATAGGCTCAATACGACTCAGTCGAGACGCATACTATAGTGCATCATATATGTATAACATATACTATAAGTTATCTGTATAAACATCATACACACATACATGTCCAAGCATACATAAAACAATATTACATGCCAAAAGGAAAAGCTTAGGAAAGTAAACACATAACATTACAAACACCCCTCTACTTTTCTAAGTCTTGCACTAGGCAGACTCAGACTCAACAAATAAGTGGTTTCTTCATGGCCAGGTCCGTCCTTAGCCCAAGCATACATCACACAGAGAGATCACTCAAGTTCCTCCAAGTGGAGGAAGTTCCTGCAAAACACAAATTTATCATGAGGGACAATTTTAGTGCCAAAATCCGCAGGATTAAATCTACCATCGATTTTTTTAACATGAATGATGTTATCTTCAACTTTTTCACGAATGAAATGATATCTAACATCAATATGTTTAGTACGCTCATGGTACATAGGATCTCTACACAAATATAGAGCACTTTGGCTATCTATATGCAGCACAGATGTATAATGCTTCAGTTCCACTTTTTTCAAAATACCTTGCAGCCAAATAGCTTCTTTACAAGCTTCTGTAGTAGCAATGTATTCTGCTTCAGTGGAAGATAATGCAACTATAGGCTGTTGTTGGGACTTCTAGGGGATACAATTACCTGCCTATGTATAAACATAGGAAGTAATTGATTTCCTAGTGTCCTTGTTACTAGCATAGTCAGCATAAACAAAGCCATGTAATTCAGATGCAGAAGTATGCTCAGAATATAACAATGACAGATTAACAGAGCCAAGCAAGCAGTCTCATGTATATAGTTTCCTAGTGTCCTTGTTTCTTGCATGGTGATTTCCTAGTGTCCTTGTTACTAGCATAGTCAGCAGACAAGCATAGTTAGGATGCACATAATCAACAAAGCCCTTAGGTTGTCTCATGTATATAGTTTCATCCAAATCACCATGCAAGAAAGCAGTCTTAACATCCATTTGCTCAAATTCAAAATCATGCACAACAGTCGTAGCAAGTAAGAGTCTAAGAGTCTTATACTTAACCACATGAGCAAAGATTTCATTATAGTCTTCACCCTCTCTTTGGGTGAATCCTTTAGCAACCAGTCTGGCTTTATATCTAGGTGGATCAGTTTTAGACACACCATCTTTAAGCTTAAAAATCCATTTGCAATCAATAAGTCTTGCATTTTCGGGTTTAGCAACTAAAGACCAGGTTTGGTTAATCCTCATAGACTCAATCTCTTCATCCATAGCCTTTTTCCAATTCTTATCGTGAGCACACTTAAAAGCCTGTTCATAAGTCTCAGGTGTAAAAGATTTAACCACATCAGACACAAGGCAAGCAAACTCAACAATGTTGTTTATGAACCTTTTATTTGGAATGATAGTCCTAGGACTCATATCCCTAGTCAACTGCCAATCAGTGAGATCATGCCTCTCAGCAACCGAAGAACTAGATGAACCAGAACCAGAAGCAAGCACATACTCAACAATAACATCCTCATCCACAGAAATAGGAGAAATAGAAGAGGAAGGCAAAGCAGGTTCAACAACAGGTTCATTAGCTTCCCCACCCAATTGGTGAGGTTGCATAACCACATAATCAGAAGTAGTAGAAGAAACAGAAGAGAGAGTAAGAGGAGGGGAGGGAGAATAAGCAGTATCAAACTCATCATCAGAATCAGTTTCATTGTTCTTAGGAACATAGAACTGATCACCATTGTGTTCATGCAAGTTAGTATTATGCACAGTATGAACATAAGTTATTTTAAAGTGAAATTCATTCTCATTAAAAATAACATTCCTACTCACAATAGTTTTATAAGCTCGAGGTTGAACAAGTAACAATTTATAGCCTTTAACACCTTAAGGATATCCCAATAGGACACACTTTTGCGACCTAGGATTCAACTTACCTTGATTAATGTATGAATATACAGTGAAACCAAAAGGTTTAAGATGATCAATGTGAGGCTTTCTTTTATACCACAATTCATAAGGAGTCTTAAAATTAATCACAGAAGAGAGGGTTCTATTTATCAAATATGCAGCAGTCATAACAGCTTCACCGCACAGAGAATGCTTCAAACCAGAGGAAATAAGCATGCATCTAGCCTTTTCAAGAAGGGTCATGTTCATCATCTCAGCAGTACCATTCTGTTGGGGAGTTCCAGGAATTGTCAAGTGTCTTTTAATGCCATTTTGTTTACAATAAGCATCAAATAAGAAATTACAAAACTCAAGACCATTGTCAGTTTTTAAGCACTTAACATATAAGCCAGTTTCCTTTTCAACCATAGATTTCCAATGTTTAAAAGTTTCAAAAGCCTCATCTTTTGTTTTCAACAGAAACACCCAAACTTTTCTACTATAATGATCAATTAAGGACATGAAATATCTCTTTGGACCAACAGTAGAGACTTGGGCAGGGCCCCAAAGATCAGAATGAACATAATCCAAGGGAGCGGTAGAAACATATGCAGATTATTTGAAACTTTTCCTAGTATGCTTACCTAGCACACAGTTTTCACATAAGGTAATGGAACATGGTTTAGCAGGAATAACACCAGAGTTATACAAGTTCTCAAGACCTTTATTACCAATATGACCTAACCTAACATGCCATAATATAGAATCATGCATAGACATAGGCTTGTCAATGGCAGTAAAAGCAGTAGCAGAGGAATTCACAATAGGAGTAGCAATCAGTTCATATAAGCCAACTTTTCTCAAGCATTTAATCACAGGTTTACTATCCTTAGTAACAATCCTCACACCATCAAAACTGTACACATCATATTTCAATTCCTCAAGAGCACTTTCAGACAGCAAATTTCTTCTTAAATCAGGCACCCATTTAACATCCTTTATAATTCTAACAACATTCTCAAAGCAACTGAACCAACACCTTTTATTTTAAGCACAGAATGATCACCTAGCATGACAGTACCAACATCATAGCATTTAAGGTCAGAAAACCAAGACTTATGAAAGGTAGCATGCATGGTACATCCAGAATCTAAAATCCAAGCATTGGAGTCACCAGAATTTAACAATGCAAGCACTTCATGAGTATAATAAGGATGAGATTCAAGCACAGCAGAGACATTAGGCTTTTTACCAGCAAGCCTTTCATCTTTCTTCCTCTTAAAGCAGTGTTTCTCAATGTGACCAGATTTAGAGCAGTAAGAACACAAAAGGTGAGATTTATCAGGCTTACCACTTTGATGAGTATCAGTTTTACTAGAATCTTTCTGAGGTGGTTTATTGTTGTTATTGTTGTTATTATTCTTATTGCCTTTAAACCTACCTCTAGCAACAAGCACTTCATTCTTATTGTCAGGTTTATGGTCATTTTTGAGCTCATATTTGTTTTTAAAAACCTTTAAAGCATCATTTTTCTGAGTAATGGACTCAAGAATAACTTTCTTTTCCAGTTTATCAGTACTGTATTGCACAACATCTTTATAAGTATCAAATTGAGTAAGCAAAGAATTTAACAACAAAACACATTGTTGAGTTTCCTCAACTTTGTCACAACATCTTTGCAAATCTTGAATAATAGTAAGAAACTTATCAAGATTTTCAGACAAGGGGCAGGAAACATCCATTTTGAAATTGAACAGCTTATTAAACAAATTAACACGAGAAGGGAGAGATTTTACCAAGTACAAACCTTCCAGACCTTCCCAAAGCTTCTCAGCAGTGTCAAAATTCAATACCTGTCTAGCAACTTCGTCACTTAAGCGAAGCATAACTTCACTATGAGCCTGTTGATCAGTTTCAAGGATTTTTTCCTTAGCTGTCCCATCTGGAAACTTGTTGGTTATAGCAATCCAACATTTTTCTTTGATGAGAATTTCCTTCATCTTTAGCTGCCACATAGTAAAGTCAATGTGGCCATTGAAGGGCTTTAGATAAGTGCATTTATCACCCATAGCTGTTTTATTGTACCTGTAACACAACTAAACAATTAGTAAATGACTTAAAGAACACAAATAATGATTCAAGATAGTATGAATCAAACAGTGCAACTACAGATCCTATCAAGCCAAGCAAAAACAAGAAAACTTGAAGATCAGAAGCACTAAATGCACAAGATCCAAGCACATAAGACCTAGATCTAGCAAGCAAAGTGTGGTACGTCACGCAGGGGGGGTGCGGCACCAGCGATGTCGCCTTTTAGGTCCGCCCGAGGCCCTACGTCCAATCCCTATCCCTAGAACTCAAGAATGAGCCAGGAAATCAAGATCAGGACACTCAAGCTCTGATACCACGTTGTAAAACCTAGATCCAACTAGAAATCGGTTTTGATAAGCGGAAGTGATTTAGATCTAAACGAAATTCGTAAGATCAAACGAGAATCACATGCAAGAGAACACACAAAGCGATTTTACGTTGTTCGGTATAATACCTACATCCACCGGGCCTCAAGAGTTGGCCGAATCCACTATAAGAGAGTTCGTACAAGGGATGATACAAGCAATGAAAGCAAGCAACCCTAAACTATCATGCATGTGAATAAGAGGTACAAGGAAGAAGAAGAAATCCCCCTGTATTGGATAAAACCAGACGATCGATGAAGAAATCGATCTCTAGAACCCTAGATCTTAGGAGTCGAGGAGAGCGGCCACCCAGGAGGACGCCGGAGCTCGATCCACCTTCCAGAGGAGCCACTAGCAACCTTTCTTCTTTGAGCGCTCAAGAACCGACGGCAAGAGAAGGAGAAACTCCAAACCCTAGAAACCCTAGCGGAGAGAGAGCGTTTGTGAGGAGAGAGAAAGACAGAAGCTGAAGTGTGTTGCTCTCAAGCCAGGAAGCGACGCTTTATAGCTAGGTCAAGAGCCAAACACCAAAATGTAGCGCTCCAGGTAAAGAGGTAGGGTAAGCTCCGCCTCTCTAGGCCGGGCTACCAGCTCATCCATCGTCGAGATCCAGTTGGGCCAAGTAATGGGCTGAAGCCCAATACCAGGTAATCTAACTTTTTCCCAATCATACCTTATACAAATAACATATATAGTATAGTTTATGCATATATGTTAACCCCGCTATAGTTATGGTCTCGTTAGAGAATCAAGCCTAAATAGGCTCAATACGACTCAGTCGAGACGCATACTATAGTGCATCATATATGTATAACATATACTATAATTTATATGTATAAACATCATGCACACATACATGTCCAAGCATACATAAAAAAATATTACATGCCAAAAGGAAAAGCTTAGGAAAGTAAACACATAACATTACATATATCTCTATCTCTATCTCTATCTATATAATTACTTAATTATGAATATTTTACGCTGATGTGGTAGACTCCCCTCGTTTCACTCATTTTCGTCCAATTATATATTTTCTTTTTTTCTTTTTCATTTTATTTTCTTTGCCGCTCTTCACAATTTGGAAAGAAGGGCGCTAAGCGGCTTAGGGTTCATTGCTCCCCCGCCCCCTTCGTTCCTGCCTCTCCCGATTCATATGGCTCACTTCTCTGGCAATTTCAGCTCTTCCCTTGCCTCTCCCAGTTCCATGCCATAGTCTTCCTAGTCCTCCGCTAGGGTTATACACCCTCCTTTTCTCCATCTTACTCCGTTAAGGTTTGGTTATGGAGATCCACTGGTTCGCCGACGATTAGAGCACGTTGCCTACTGTTTCCAAAGGGAGCGACCGCTCCTCCATTTTCTCCTCTCGCCCTCCCAACCCCGTCTTCCCTCACTACCTTCGGCGAATTGTCAGGGTTTCTTTCTCTCTCCCTTTAACTCCCACTATTTCAATGTTTTTCTCTCCAGATTTTTGGGTTCTTACCAGATCTGACGCCGATGCTTGCATTGCTTTGTACGTATTTGGGCGGATTTTTTGCTAAGCCATTGTTGCAAAATTTTGATGCGCTTCTGTTATAAAATTCTAAAGTGTATTGAGCTTTAAATTCTTAATTATGTCAACAACTCCTCATAATTTCATATGGATGTTGGTTGTGTTTAGAGCTGGCAAGTCGGTCGTTCGGGTCGGGTTCGGGTCAGGCTTGCTCGGGTCGGGTCAATTCGGGTAAAATTTATGGTCGGGTATTGGTCGGGTCGGGTTCGGTCATAATGAATTTTAGATTGGTCGGGTTTCGGGTTAAGTCGGGTCATGCCCATCCGGGTTCGGGTCAACCAATTTTCAAAAATGTCATAATCGGAAATGTCATAATCGGAAATTCGATATTCGACAACATTGTCCTTTTTTAAAAATTTAAACCAATTGATCGGTGCTATAATTAAATCAAATTAATTGTACATTTAGGTTTTAACCTTATTTTAACTAGCAAGTTGCAAATGAGCTTATTTGTGGTTTGACTATATCATTGGCCCATATCATTTTCAATGCCCATTTCATTTTTAGCTTTTGGCCAATTAGTTTTTTTTCATTATTATTATTAGTTTTTAACAAATCTAGATATAAATAATTAATTCTATCAAAAGTTGTTGGAAGGATATGATGTTGGGTTGCACGCTATATCACCTGCAACGATTAATGAACTTTTAGCATTTCTAACTCGTACTATGTATCGATGTTTTGATGTATGACGGTTGACTTACTTGACTCATTGACTTATCTGCTTATCTATTGATTTTACTTGGGTTCTTATTCATATGATAACAATTAACAAAAATAATTGGTGTTTTATATGTTAAAGTATAATCATAAACTTGTGTGTAAAATAAAAAAAAAACATTTAACATTCAAGTATTAAAATGTTGATGTTAAATAACCATTTCAATTCGGGTCAGGTTGAGAGTCGGGTCGAGTTCAAATTCGGATCGGGTTCAGAGTTGGGTCGTGTTTGGGTCAGGCCGGGTTTATTTGTGTTCGGGTCTAGGGATGGAAATGGACCGGGTTATGGGTGGATGTACCCATTCCATCATCCGATCCATTAAGAAATTTCCTCCACCCGATCTACCCATCATCCACTAACTCTTGCATCCATATCCGATCCATCCATCATCCGCAGGTTATTGGGTGGATCGGGTGAAATATATGGGTGACAAATTTCATGTAAATGTCCACCATAATTTTCAAAATGTAAATAAAACTTAATAAAAAATAAAATTTTAATATATTAAATTTAAAATACTCATCATTCAGATTAATGATAAGATTATTTGTGAATCTGTCGCATCTGCCCCTGAATTGGTTGTCAATTTCAATCAATGTGTTGATGTCAAATTGAGGTTCATATTGCATTTCTTCAGTTATCTTCAACCTACAGATTAATGAATTTACAGATTACTGATTGTTGTGATTACAAATTCCCAAAATGAATTTACAAATATTAATAATTAATTTACGAAATGGTGAATTTAGATTTTGCTCAATGAATTTCCGATTGCTGATTCCAAATTGAGTTTCATATTGCTAAAACTTAAACATATTGCTAAAACTGAAAAAATGAATAACAATTTCTATAACTGGAAACTGAATTTCGGATAACTACATCCCTTTCTTTGAGTTTCACCCTCTCTTCTTTTCCTTTTAATGAAAATTTAGGGTTTGCCTTTGTTTGATGAAATATGTATGTATTGGATTATCTTGTTTGATGAATTTGCCTTTGATATGCACTGGCATATATTTCTTAGCGTAACATAGTAAACTAGAAGCACTTAGCTTTGATATATTATACCTTCCCTATTAGTAATTGTGAATATGCAACTTGCTTGAGAACAGACCCCCCCCCCCCCCCAGTTGTTGTTCGTTGACATTCCCTTTGTCATATATTACCAATTGTTGAAATATCGGGTCGGGTATCAGGGTATTATCGGTTGGGGGCAAAAAAGATACATCGAATACTTCAAATTTTTAACTATAATATTATATTTATACTTCAAATTTTAAAAATACACATGAAAATCGGATAGACTAATCGAATTTTTGTCGGATAGACTAATCGAATTTTTGTCAAAATCCTCCCAAATACAAATCAGTCCCAAATACAATGACCACAGAAGATTCATTTGTTCCCAAATCAGTCCCAAATTCAACTAATCTAATGAAATTGGATAGACTAATGACCACAAGTACACAAACACAAGTCCACAACACAAATACACACATACTTATATTCCAAATTGCTCCCAAAATCAGAATGAAATCAACCTAAAAAGCAGCCCGATATACCTTGAATGTGTCGATTTGCAGTCGGCAGAGGCAACCGGAGAAGATCAGGGGAGGTCGGAGATGATATGGGGAAGCCGAAGAAGACCAGGGGAGGCCAGAGAGGCTGAGACTCGCACAGTCGCACAATCGGAGTCTCGGAGAAGAAGTGCACTCGCACACTCCGCAGTCGGAGAGGAAGCAGTAGGCCGCGCTGGAGAGGAAACGGTGGCCGCCGACCGGAGAAGAAGCAGCAGACCAGGGCCAGCCGGAGAAGAAGCAGCAGACCAGGGCCAGCCGGAGAAGAAGCCTCGCACGGTTCACCTCTTTGCAAATCGCAAGCCCTAGGGGAAACGTTGGATTGGAACTATCGATTTCTCCAGATTCATTCATCTGTCTGCCTTTTTTTTTTTTAATTTTTCCATATAAAAAATACAAAAATAACGTCGTACCTTAAACCGATAAATCGGTCAACCCGATATATCGGTCGTTGACCCGATAAATAGCGGTGGCCGATATTAGCCAACCGATACCCCGATATCGTATCGTGTTCTAAATATCCCCGATATATCGCCGATATATCAGCCGATATATCCGATATTTAGAACACTGTATATTACTAATGTTGTATGAGACACTTTTCTTTGCCAAAATGAGCATGTATGGTGGAAAGATACTGCTGTTGTTACAAAGTGGCTACCAACAATATTTCAAGCAGGCATATGGCTAACATGGTTGACTCTTCACCTTTCTCTAAAGGTATTTGAGATAAATGTTAAAATTTTAATATATTTGTAGGTTCCCGTTTGAGATGATATACTTGGGATGTTCATGTGGCACTAAGTTGGCAGATGCATTGTGTAGATGTTTCAAACTTTGGCAAGAGATCGGCTTGAACGTTTGAATTTGAATGCTTCTTCTGATTCGGTTTTCACCATTGACATCATTTGGTATTTCTTTTTATCTTACTCCTTTTACTATGAAATATAGTGTCTAGCTAGGACTATCTTTCGTATTTTATTATTCTTCATTTCATACAATGCATTCATGGTTTTTCATGTGTGCTCATTTCTTGAAAAGTAATAGTTATAGATGGAGTGTGTGTGTATATATATTTTTGTGTGTGTGTGTGTGTGTGTGTGTTTGTGTGTGTGTGTGTGTGTGTGTGTGTGTGTGTGTGTGTGTGTGTGTGTGTGTGTGTGTGTGTGTGTGTGTGTGTGTGTGTGTGTAAAAAAAAAGTGACCAGTTGACTGCATTAATGTCTTTTCATGTTCATTATATACTGTGAGATCATGAGATTGATTGTAATGTCCTCCTTGAGGGTTTCCATTCATTGATATAACATATATATATAGGTTACACAGGTATTGGGCCTTAACGGGCTTTTAGCCCACTATACAATATGAAACCTATGTAATCTATCAAACCCCCGCAGTCGATACGGGAGGTGTCCGTACAGTGAGACTGGATCGAAAATCAATGAATAACTGTCTAGGTAAACCCTTTGTGAATATATCAGCGTACTGATAGGAGGACGGGACATTTAGAACGCGGACATGGCCAATGGCAACCTTGTCCCTGACGAAGTGGAGATCAAGCTCAATGTGCTTCGTGCGTTGGTGCTGGACTGGGTTGCTAGCCAAGTAGACGGCGGAGACGTTATCAGTGTAGACCAGAGTGGCCTTCTGCAAGGGGCATCGTAGCTCAAGCAGGAGATTGCGGAGCCAAGAGCACTCGGAGACAACGTTGGCAACACCCCTGTACTCGGCTTCAGCGCTCGAGCGAGACACGACGGACTGACGCTTAGCGGACCAGGACACAAGAGTGTCATTGAGGAAGACACAGTAACCAGACGTGGAGCGACGTGTGTCTGGACAACCACCCCAATCCGCATCAGTGTAAGCCACAAGGTCAAGTCTAGAGGAAGGAGTGATGGTGGTGCCGAGCTCTAGGGTGCCGCTGATGTACCGAATGATCCGCTTCAAAGCCTGAAAGTGAGGTTCCCTAGGGGCATGCATGAACAAGCAGATCTGCTGAGCGGCATAACTGATATCAGGCCTAGTGAAAGTGAGATACTGAAGAGCACCAGCGAGGCTCCTATACAATGTCGGATCGTCAACCAAAGGACCAGAATGAGCACTGAGCTTGTTGGATGTGTCGACTGGGGTGGCGACGGGATTACAGTTGACCATCTTAGCCCGAGCAACAATCTCAGCAGCATACTTACTCTGTGAGAGAAAGAGACCAGACGCATGCCGCTGAACGGCAACCCCCAAGAAGTAAGACAGCGGACCCAGATCAGACATGGCGAATTCCGCACTCAACTTCGAGACGATGGACGTTCGAAGAGCATCAGAAGAGGCGGTGAGAATGATGTCGTCGACATAGAGCAGCAGGAAAGCCAAGTCCGAGCCTCTGCGATAGATAAACAGAGACGTATCCGATCGGCTGCCAGTGAAACCCAAGCGGAGCAGATGAGAAGCAAACCGCTGGAACCATGCCCGTGGAGCCTGTTTCAGACCATACAGAGAGCGCTTGAGGAGACAGACATGCTGTGGACGCTCAGCATCAGCAAACCCCGGAGGCTGAAACATGTAAACTGTCTCATTCAGATGACCATGCAGAAAGGCGTTCTTGACATCCAGCTGATGGATGCCCCAGTTGCGCGACAGAGCCAGACTCAGGACCACTCGGATAGTGGCAGGCTTGACCACAGGGCTGAAGGTCTCATCACAATCAATACCGGCCTGTTGAGATCTACCGTTAACCACCAGACGGGCCTTGTAGCGCTCCAATGTCCCATCAGAGCGGAACTTGTGACGGAAGAGCCACATACAGCGAATGACGTTCGCCTCAGGAGGGCGAGGCACAAGAACCCAAGTACCATTCTTCGTAAGGGCCCTGTATTCGTCGAGCATAGCCGCCTGCCAATTCGGGTCTAGGAGGGCTGTTTTGTGGGAGGTGGGAACGGGGGAGAGGGAGGTCTGGGTGGAGGTAGAGGGTGAAAGGGAGTCGGGAAAGATGGGGGCAGGAGAGGCTAAGGATGCGGGCGCGCCAGCACGGGACGCGGGCGCGCCAGCACGGGACGCGGGCGCGCCAGCACGGGACGCGGGCGCGCCAGCTCGGGACGCGGGCGCGCCAACTTGGGGCGCGGGCACGCGTAGGGGAGGCGTGGATGTTGGTGGAGGGGATGTGGGGTGTATAGCGGGGTGATGGTCGGTGGTCATGGAGACGATCTGTCGGGGTCTGAAGACACCGGAGACGCTGCGGGTGTGAGGTCTGGTGATGGATGGTGGCGGGGGGGGGTGGGGGAGGGGGAGACACAGGCGCACCGGGAGAGCTCTGGGGAAGAATGAAGTGAGGAAATGGTGACTCAGACTCTGTGGACGACACAGGGGGTGTGGGAGACGCGAAGGGAAATCGCGACTCATCAAAGGTGACATGGCGAGAGAGAATGATCTTGTGAGTCTTGATATCGAGGCAAATGTAACCGCGATGATCAGACGGGTAGCCAAGAAAGACACAAGGGGTGGAACGTGGGTGAAGCTTGTGGGGGGCAGTGGATGACTGATTAGGGAAGCATAAGCAACCAAAGGTACGAAGGTGATCATATATAGGCATAGTGCAATACAATGCCTGAAACGGTGAGCGATGGTTGAGGGTGGTTGAGGGGAGTATGTTGAGGAGGTAGCATGTGGTGGCCAAGGCATACGGCCAATAAAGGAGGGGAATGGAGGCGTGGAAAAGAAGGGTGCGCATCATATTGGTAATGGTTCGGATGATTCGTTCGACTTTGCCATTTTGTTGAGAGGTGTAGGGGCAGGACAAGCGATAGGAGATTCCATTGGTATTAAAGAAAGTGTGAAAATCCTTGTTGTCAAATTCGCGGCCATTGTCGCATTGGAAACACTTGACAGAGGGGTGAAAATGTGTTTTGATGTAAGCGTGGAATTTGGCAAAGATAGGAAACACTTGAGATTTAAAGTGCAAAGGGAAAACCCATAAGAAGTGTGTAAAATCATCCAGAAACAAAAGGTAATACTTATGACCCTCCTTGCTAGGCACAGGAGATGTCCAAATATCACTATGAATAATATCAAAAGATGCGAAAGTAGTGTTTAAAGATCGCTGAAACGGAAGTCTGGCATGCTTGCCTAACTGACAAGACGAACATAAACTAGAGCGGTGCTCTTTATTACAAATGACAAGACTCTTAGAACGAAGTAAATCTAAAACTGCAGGACTGGGATGACCAAGACGAGCATGCCAAAGACTGGATGATGATGCCGAGAGGGCGACTGGACTTGACGGGCTGGATGGTGAAGGCGACGACACAGGATAGAGCTCCCCAGTGCTATTACATCTCAGGCGAGTAACCCCCGTAGTAAGATCCTTCACAGAGAAACCAAACGGATCAAACTCAAGAGAAACATCATTGTCAGTGGTAAACCGACGGACAGAGATAAGGTTTTTAACAAGTTTGGGGGCAATAAGGACATTGTTTAGGTGCAAAGGATTGGTAGGGGTTGGTAGTGTGGTGTGGCCAATGCCCGAAGTAGCAAGGCGACCACCGTTGCCAACGATAATAGAATGAGCAGGACCCTTAAAAGAAAGAGATGAGAGAGTACCTGAGGAGTTCGTCATATGAGAGGTAGCGCCAGTGTCCATGTACCAAGATCCGTCAGGAGGTGTCAGCTGCATGGAAGAGAAGGCGTTGTGCACATCAGTCGGGTATGCCTGATCGGACGATGGACGGGGAGCAGGACCCAACAAGCCCTGCTGGCGGTTGGGATATGGGGCAGGTCCACGAAACGACGCACCGGGGTAGCCATAGGGCATCCAAGGAGGGTAGCCAGGGTTAGGGTACCAAGAGGGGTGGCGGTTATCGTTTTGCTGCGGGCGCCAGTTGCTGCGGCCGCCGCGGCCTCTGCCGCGGCCGCGGCTGCGCCCGCCGCTGCGGCCGCCGCCTCTAGGTCCTTGCTGATCGTTGCTGCGGCCAGGCTGGAGGGCGAGTTGCTCGATGATGTCACTGGATGAGACCAACGCCGTCTTGTCTTTGGCGGCGTTGGTTGTCTGACGGTGAAGGCGAGTCTCCTCCAGGATCAGTTGAGACCGGGTCTTCTCGAATGTAGGGAGAGGCTCTGTCTGCTGAATATGAGTAGCAGCAGCGTTGTATTCAGAAGGGAGACCAGAGAGAACCTGAAGAATAAGACGGGTGGCACTGGGTTTGGAGTCGACAGCTTCGAGCTGATCAGCCAGGGTCTTGATGTGCTGACAGTAGGCAGATATCGACGGAAAGGAGGAAAGCTTGCAACTTGAGAATTCGTGCTCGAGATAGACAGCACGGGTGGACTTGTTGTCTTGAAAGAGATCCTGAAGTTTCTTCCAAGCTTTCAAGGCGTTGTCTTTGGGGTCAAGGATGGTGGTCAATAGATCTTTTGAGATGGTGTTAAAGATCCATTGAAGAACAATGGTGTCAAGTTGAGCGAAGAGATCGTCGTCTTCGCTTGTAGGGCGGTTAGCGGAGGAGTCAATGTGGTGGAGGACTTTATGAGCCTTAACATGGGTCGTGAAGAGGTGCGACCACATGGTGTAGGTACTGGACTCATGATCAAGAATGATAGGGATGCAATTTTTGATGTTGGAGATGGTTAGGGCGGAATGGTAGGGCGGCTTAATAGGGTCGGTAGGTTCTGGGTTAGCCATGGGGACGAGAAGAGAGGGCTAAGGGCGGCGTGGAGAGGGAGAAGGGCTGGTGACGCGGGCGCGCTGAGGACAACGTGGGCGCGCTGAGGGCGACGCGGGCGCGCTGAGCACGACGCGGGCGCGCCTGGGGACGACGGGGGAAAAAGGGTGGCGGCACAAGGGGGAGGTGGCGGACTGATCTCGGCTAGGGGTGGCCGAGAGGGGTGAGGGGCGGCCGAAGGAGAGGGGGGGGGGGAGGCTAGGGTTTTTAGAAGAAGGGGAGAGAGAAAAATTTGGGTCTTTGGATCTTAGGCTGTGATACCATGTGAGATCATGAGATTGATTGTAATGTCCTCCTTGAGGGTTTCCATTCATTGATATAACATATATATATAGGTTACACAGGTATTGGGCCTTAACGGGCTTTTAGCCCACTATACAATATGAAACCTATGTAATCTATCATATACAACTAATTTGCTGCACTTCTTCATGGAAAAGTTCTATCATTTCAACCCTATGGTATACTTAAACATTAGAACACCTCTGATGGTAGAATAGTAGCTTGATTTGCCAATGCTACATGTAATGTTAATTGATAGAAAGCAATCTGATGTAAGGGTGTCAATGAATTGATGGTCAACTCTCACACATTTATGCTTCTACATAGTAAACCACATGCCCAATTTGAAGCTCCACAGATTGTCAAATTATTTTAAGTGGATTATAATTTTCATTTAATCTTCCTCTTTTAAACTCAATAATAGTGATCATAATTATAATTTAACAATGCCAAATAAGATCGTTATTAGTTTACATGTTTTCTATCCATTTCTTTGGGTTTTTAAATCTTAAGGATCCATTCTGTAGTTTCTCAATCTTAGCATCACACCATAGATAAAGTTGCTAGTGCTTAAATTGTGTTTTTTCCCTTCTTCTGAATCCCTTCACATAGTATATTTTTACCGGAATAGTTTTTTTACTAATTTTAGATTGTAGATTAGCCGATCATTGATATTCAACATGAAAATTCTTATTTGTTGGATATTCTCTGGTAAATGGTAGAGCTATTTTATATAGTGGATGAGTTTTGTTGGGTTGATTTAATGAAAATTCAACATGCATGTAAATTCTTTTAGGTTATCATTCTGCTATAAAACTTATTACTAGAAAAGAAAATGATCCTTCTGAATGTAATTAAACGTCTAAACATAATTGATGGATAAAAAAAACCATTATAGATTTAAAAGAATTAAAATACAAAGCTTGACTAAAATCTTACTCACTGTGAACTTTCCATTTTGATTTTTTTTCTAATTGATTTAGTTGAGGTTTTATGTAATCTATCTATGGATATTTTCTTTGGGATTTCTTTTGGGTTGTAGTCTTTGAAAATTTTGCATTTCAACTCTCCATCTTTTTAATCTTGGCACTTTCATGTCATTTTATTTAGTTTGGCTTTGAATTTCTAGGAGCATTTTCCCTTCTTTTCTACATTGGGACTATTATTTAGTTTTCTGGCCAATTGTTGATCAACGGGTACAAGACAATGAGTGGAGCTATCATTATTGTGATTGGGAACAGCCTTAGGAGTTATGATGGCTTGAAATTTTCTTCTTCTAAGCTCACAGTTGCAGCTGCGAGGAGTGGTAGCAACAAACAGTTCTCCCTAGTCAGAAACAATCTCCAAGATTCTCGAAACCAATTCATTCAGTTTCATTGATTCTCAAAACCGACTCTTTTCACATCTATAAATCCTAATTTTTCAATTTCATTGATTTTTTCTGTAATACACTCTTTTCACATCTTGCTACGGATGGTAGCAACGGCAAGGCTCGACCGTCGCAAAAAAAGAGGCGGTTTTGTAAAATTTGCCATGGCTCCGTTGCTAAAGAAACTTTTTTATTCGATACGGTGACAAAAAAAAAACACACACAATTCGAAAACAAGTTACTTCCGAGAGCTCCGATTCCATCTCGACCTCTCAGTATCTCCCTACCAGAAGAAAAGAGAGGGAACACTGCTCCCACCGTCATCCCTAATCCTAACCAACTCGAAGGTCAACGTCGGTCGCCGGAGACTGTAGAACGAAGGTCTCTAGTAGAAAAGTCTGTAGAGCCAAGGAGTTGGTCTCGGTCTCCGGAGACTCTCCTGCAGCAGGTACTCATCCCCCATTCTTTGTTCGATTTTGTGTCAAAGTAAGCGGTAGTGGAATATGTTGGTTAGGGTTTAATGTGGGGAAAGGGTTTGTTCGATTTTGTGTCAAATTACTAGGTAATCTCTCGATTTGTTCCGAATTTGTGTAATCTCTCTCCATCTAGGGTTTTTCAAATTTGTTCCGAATGTGGGAAATGAAATAGGGTTTTTATTTGCCAATTTTTGTCCACTTTGCAGACATCAATTGCAGAATATGAGATTTCCTTTTTCCTCTTCCATCCGGAAATCTTCGCCTTAATACCTCTATTCTCTTTTCTCTTTGCAGAATGTGAGATTGCGATATCCATATGCTTGCCGATCATCTCCAATTAAGAATCTCAAGTATGTACATTAAATTCTGAGTTGAGATGATTACTCTCCTCTTTTCCCCCTTTGTTCCCAGTTCCTGAGCTTTGATTTGGTTTTTATTTAATAATTTTCACTAAGCTTTTGCACAAAAAATGTGCAAGCATGGAACCATTAGTTTGATAGCTTCAATTTTAGGTGTTAGCATGTGTATGGAGACTCAGAAAATGGACGAGAGAGAAGCTTACTCTAATTGTGTTTGACACTCTTCAACCTTGAATTGTTATGCTCAAGTGTCATCTCCTTGTGAATAGGCAAGTGGCCACCTTTAACGTTTAGGAAGGATTTTGCTGTGTGATTTAGGGTTGCTTCTATGACATGGTATATTGCTTACAGACTTTCAGTATGTGATTATGGTGAAACCAAAAAGATATGTACTATAAAAATGAGACAGTAAGAATTGTTATATGGGGGAGGGGGGAAGGAGTGAAGGACTGATGAGTTTATATCTACCTAGGCCGATGATTAATGAACAATGCTCATGGCTTTTTCTTGTTGCATTAGCATGTATATAACATTTCATTAATCATTTGATGACCACAACTCTAAGTAAGTTTGACCCCATCATATTTTTTTACGCACCCTTTGTTTCTCCGATGATCTTCTCCAATAATTTTTTACATTCTTATATTTACTTTTGATCTTAGTGTTTTTACATTCTTATATTTACTTTTGATCTTAGTTTTTATACTTAAATGTTTCATAAGTCCTAGTCTCCTAGATGTCTTAGTGTGTTTTTACATTCTTATATTTACTTTTGATCTTCTCCAACACTTTTTTGATGTTGAGTTTACCTCCCTTGAAACATGATCAGTCAGATAGTATTCATATTTCTTATCTTGATCAAAATTAATTGGGAAATCACGAGGAGAACATACAACTATGTGATTACAATGATTGTGTGAGCTATTAAGAGATCTCAAATGTGTGTATTTTGGCATGCTTATTAAAGGTCCTTGTTGCTTTGCGGATAGGTACTCAGTTGATCAAGTATAGCAGGAAACTAAGGAAAGGGAAACCCAAGTTCAGCTTTTGAAGACTTTCCACGGTGAGTTCATTTTCCTTTTACTCATGTTTTTCATGTCCAAATTTTGTATTCATCTATTAATGTTTTCCGCACATTTAAAGCATGGATTGTTAACAAGGCTTCAAGTCACATTAGCTTAAAAATATTATATTTATGGAACTAACCATCCTAATAACTTAGTGTACTGCGTAGTGCATAAAGTCTTATCAATTTTCTTGTCCTTGCTTCTAAAACTTAGTGTAACTGTATATATTTTTAATGTGATAGAAAAACTTGAATCAATTTGTTTGAAAGTTGGGGCTGGAAAGTTGAATTGGTTTTAGAACCCTTGAACCCTATTGTATCCATTGTTATTCTAATTAGCCTAGTTGGCTTCAGAATTACAAAGCTAGCTACTATTATGCTTTTTTATAATCAATATTTCCTGTGTTTGTGTGTTAAAAGTGCATTTTAAAGGAAAACTACTAGAAGCCCTAACACTTATTGTTTTAATGATATTCTCTTTTAGATTAGTGGTAAAAATGTTCATATGGTTTAATCTGATCTTTATCCCATTTATTATTGGTGACACCTCTTGATTTCTTTTACCGCCCAATATATAGTAACATGTCAAGGGATGGGTTTCTACCTCTTATTTGAGGACATGACACCAACACAAGGAGAGAGATAGTTAGGACAAAGGGATAAGTTTAAGAAGTCAATAATTGTTAAAGAATAAATGTACAAATAATATGATCAAAGAGAAGCAAGAGGGGTCAAAACAGTAGGTAGCAGTTAAAGTAAGCACAAAAAGTGTGAATAAGATACGATCACTAATAAAATTCCTTAAGAAAACTACTCAACACACACGTTGTAATCTTAGTTTAATTTCAAGTATTAATTAATGGTCATATTTTCTCAAGTGTAAACTCAAAGAAGATTATCTTCAAACATTAAAACCATTTCTTTTAAGAAACCAACAATAATGTACCATAATCCAACATTAATAGTTCAACATTAATGTTTACCAAAAAAAAAATAGTTCAACATTAACCAAACAATCAGTAGCAAAATACCATAGGATTACACAACAACGACAGAAACATTTAAAATCCTCCAACAAACAAGGAAGCCCATAAAACATAGTACGAATAAACCAATACAACACATTCAAATAGAAGTATATCGTAGCATGTAGCGAAAATGGGGTTGCGTGGTCCATCTGGTTCAAGTCCACTCGACGTGTGGGCGCATGTCACGGGTACGATAATCATGCGTATCCCCAGTCAACGGGAAGTGCACCCTGGAAGTTGGAATATTCCCAAACCATTGACCCTGCTCAACGACCGTACTTGTCCAATACCCATCGAGGGCGTAGCAATCGATGCGGTCATCGATCGTGTAAACCAACTGATACCTAACCCGAGGCGGTCGTGGATGTAGTAGTCCAGCCTGCACCACTCTCTGATTTTGGCCGGTATGGCCCCGACATTGGTGCTGCATACAAACCAAACACAAGCTAATTTAGGGATACATGTAAAAAAAATGAATACTAAACCGATAAAATCAGTGAATAACCTATGTAATTATACCCTTCGTCCGAGCTATCGGACGATATAATGATGGGGACAGAGCGGGGAGGGAGGCCAGATAAGGAGCCGTGGTGGTATGAAGAGGATTCCATATCGTTGAAGGGGAGAGGTTATGAATGGGTAGAAATCTGTAGGGGAGAGGTTATGAATTGGTATGATATATATACATTGTAAATTTATGGTTTGTCCCAATGTTCAGCATGTGACTTTCTTTCACTTGGGTACTGTAGCAATTAGGTGCAATGTGTAGGGTCCCCGGTTTTTGTTGTTTTTTTGTTGCTTTTTTTATGCTTTGTAGTTGCTTTTTATAGCATGTCATTTGTTTTTTTTACAGCTGTCTCCATGTCTCCATATGCTTGCTTGTTTCCATGTCTTTCTTTTGTTTCAATGCACTGATTGAGTAAACATACAAAGACAAGAAGACAAAAATGAAACATTACCAATGCTCTACACCCTCACTATTTTCGATGGCCATTGTTGGAGTTTCCTTTTTCTGTTTTTTTACTATTATGTACTCAGAAAAGGACTTAGAGCATGTCACTGTTTTTCCTTTTTCTGGTTTTTTCTTTTTCTGTTTTTTCCTTTTTCTGGTTTTTCTTTTTTCTGTTATTTTATGACTGTTATGTACTCAGAAAAGGACCTTTTCTGTTTTTCCTTTTCTGTACACCCTCAATATTTTCGATGGCCACTGATGTGTTTCCTTTTTCTGTTTTCTTATGATTGCTATGAATGTTATGTACTCATAAAACAGTAGTATGCTTACAAAAATCCAGTATTGATGTTTCCTTCTTATTTTTGCAGGAAGGTCTGTGAGGCAAAGGCATTGATATACAACTAGCAACTAAGCAAGAACGTGTACCTCAACGTCTCTGGTATCCTCTTGTGTTTTTTTATGTACAATTTAATGTTATTAAATTAATGATATTACTAGAAAATGGGGCTCAACTCTTTTAGATAATCTAAATAAAGTTGTTATTATGAACATGAAATTATTATTATTAAAGAAGAAATACATATATTCCTTTTTAACAATAAGAAAAATGAAATACCTTCTGAATGAGTGTATATTACAGAAAGTATATATTAAAGAAATACATACTTTCACGTTCATACTTTAGTTTATTATGTGGTTCTGATTGGTATTCATTGATGCAAAGTGAGTTATGTTTGTTTATAGATTATTAGTTACTAAATTGTATAACTTTAATAGCATGCCTTCACTAGATTTCCCGTTCATACTTCTATTGCATGAAAACTTAAAGGTGATCTATTTTTTAAAGACATGGATGAATAGACTTCATGCTAGCCTTATCAAATCTCGTATTTCTCTATGTTCATTAAGAAGGAAAATTTTCCTCCTTCTAACCATCAAATCTCGTATTTCTCTATGTTCATTAAGAAGGAAAATCTCCCTCCTTCTAACCATCAAATCTTGTCTTTCTCGATCTTCATTAATTAGGAGAATCTTCCTCCTTCTGACCCGGAAAGTTTGTCTTTCTCGATCTTCATTCATATTATTCCTTTTGTAAGCATTTCAGTTACTTACTAGAATGTTTATCGTGTTCGATGTAGGTTTCCTTAATTAGTGCCTCTATAGGTCATGACAATGCGTATCGACAAGTCGTGGATTGATTGGAATACTAGGATTTCTGAGGCATATTTTGCAAAGCTAGATGAACTTTTAGAGTTTGAATATGCCAACAAGGAGGTTGGGATTTGCATATACTGCCCTTGTAGGAAATGCAAGAATAGGGTATTCTTTGTTAGAAAAGTTGTGCGGAAGCATCTTCAAGACAATGGATTTTCGGTTAGTTATAAGTTATGGACTAAACACGGGGAGACCATTCATGATCTGATCGAGTAACCACGGGAGAGGAATGAAGTGCCACCTGAGTTAGATGGGTATATGGATGTGGGTATGGAGAGAATGGTAGAAGATGCTTTCGGAAGGACTAACGTACCAACGTCGGAAAATCTAGATGATGGTGATCGTGAGGGTGTTACTCTTAGTCCAACTGAGTGCACTGACCAGTTTATGAAGCTAATGGAAGCCGCTAATCTTCCTCTATATTTGGGTTCTAAGAAGCACACGTCATTGTCCTTCGATGTCCGTCTCTTACAAGCAAAGAGTTTACACGGATGGATCGACCACTCATTGAAAGAGTTGCTAGAGATATTTTCTGAAGTATTTCCAGATGGGGTTCACCTTCCGAAATCTTATTATCAAGCGCAGAAGTTAGTGGATGATTTAGGCTTCACTTTCACAACTGTGGACGCATGTCCTAATAGTTGTATGCTCTTTCGAAATGAAGATGCAAGCCTATACGCTTGTGCAATATGCAATGAATCGCGCCAGAGTCAAACTGTTGATGGTTGTCAATCAGGCACACGAAAATCTGCACACCAAGCTAGGTATTTTCCATTGAAACCACGATTGCAAAGGTTGTTTGCAACAATGGAGTCTGTCACCCGTACGAAATGGAAATACCTAAACTGTGTTGATGATGGTGTGTACCGGCACCCGGCCGACTCTCCTACTTGGAAGCACCTTGATGCCAAACACCCTAGTTTTGGAGCTGAGATGAGGAATGTGCGCTTAGGTATTGCTTCTGATGGATTTAATCCTTTTGGTAATCAAAATGTCAATCATAGCACGTGGCCGGTCATCCTAGTTCCTTACAAATTACCACCTATGTACATCTTGAAGCAACCGTATATATACCTTCTGTACTTATTGATGAACCAAAAGGACCTGGAGATAAGATAGATGTGTATTTAGAGCCTTTTATAGAGGAGCTAAAGGAATTGTGGGAAGTGGGTATAGAAACATTTGATGCTTCTGTCAATGAAATGTTTCAAATGCGTGTTGCCGTCCTATGTACTATCAATGACTTTCCAGCCTATGCAAATTTGTCTGGGTGGAGTACTAAAGGTGAGTATGCATGTCCAAATTACAACATAAGACCAGGTGTAACGTACTTAAAAGCTAGCAACAAGCGGTTGTACGGTAGGAGTAGGAGGTTCTTGCCCTATGATCACAAGTATCGAAGAGATTTGAAGTCATTTTATGATGGACGGGAATTTGATTCCGCACCTCCTAGAATGACCGGGCTGATCACCTCTCACAACTTGATGAAAATAGAGTGCTTACTTGTTATAAAAAGGATGACATGCTATTGAGAAAGAAGATGGGACCTGACAAACCGAAAAGGGATCCAGCCAAAAAAAAGAAGCATAATTGGAAGAAGAAAACCATCTTGTATGAGCTACCGTTTTGGAGATGCGATGCACTCCGAGAATAATTTTGCCGAAAATGTACTGAATACAATTTTGGGAGTGAAAGGTCGAACCAAAGACAATGTCTCTGCTCGTCACGACCTTGAGAGACTTGGAATTCACAAGAAATACCATGTGAAGCTCACATAATCGGGTACTGAGGTTTATGAGAGAGCTGGATTTGAGATGGACAATGTCGAGAAGGACAAGTTCTTGTTAGCCTTATCCAAGGCCAGAATGCCGAATGGTTCGTTTTCCAGTATTGCACGAAGGGTGAACTTAATTAAGGGATTGCACCATTGGAGGGCTTAAAAGCCATGATTATCGCATTCTTTTATAAGAGCTAATTCCGCTTTGTCTTCAGAGTTCCTTGCCAAGGAATGTGGTATCTGTTCTGATTGACGTTGGAAAGTTCTTTAAGGTGTTGAGCTCAAAGGTTAATACAAACACTTCATTGGAAGAGGCACGTGCTCAGATCATTCTAACCCAATGTGAGATTGAGAAGATATTTTCGCCATCTTTCATGGATGTGATGGAGCATTTACCTGTGCATCTCGAGGAGGAAGCATTACTCGCTGGAGCTGTACAGTTTCGTTGGATACACCCTATCGAGAGGTTTCTACTCACTTTGAAAAATTATGTTCGACAACAAGCTTGCCCGGAAGCATCACTAGCCAAATGTTACATCATGGAAGAGTGCATGAACTTTTGCACTCAATATCTACAAGATGTGGAAAGCAAGTCGCAAAGACCACCAAGAAGAAAAGATGATGCCGAGAAGAAGGGAAAGGGATTCATTGATGTCTCCAAAGTAGCCATGTTTTTATGCATATTTTAGTTCCATATTCTTTACATTTTACATATTTCGGGTTGGGAATATGTCGAATTTATGTAATATATGCTTATTTGTCAGAAATAGAGATCTACATAAGTTTCTCTTTAATATTACAGAATATGGAGCCATTTCGGGAGAAAACCAAGAAGCAAAGACAGAAGCAGCAAGTCCACTCGATTTCGACTAAGTTTTCATCGATGGCGACAAATCATGTCCAGATACACTGGAGTCGAGGACAACCTGATGGAGGACGTCGAGGAGAGACCTGACCAGACAACCCGGAGCAGAGCAACACTCTACTCGATATCGAGTTGAGTACTCGATATCGACAAGTGCCAGACCACATTCCCCGAGCCATGTCGAAGAGATGCTGCTCGACAACACCAGGCCAAGCCTCAACCAACATTGCTACTCGAGATCGAGTAGAGTTACTCGAGATCGACGAAGCTTCCAGAAGCCGTGTAATGCGTTGGGCAAGTCCTACTCGGAGTTGGAGTCCTTGAAGCCGAGGATAGCCGAGTCTATCCGAATTATCAACATCTATCATGAAGAAGAGAGTTTTATCCACTTAAGACACTTTAGATATAATTCCCTTATTTAGATTTAATTATGTTGTTGCTTTTATTTATCTTTAATGTTTTAGATATAGTTTTAGATATAGATAGATGTTTCTATCCTTGAGTAGCAAGGTTTAGAAGCCTATAAATAAAACCCATGGGGTTGATTTTAGATTCATTCAATTTCAGAGATACAATTACACATAGAGGTTTTTAGGAGTTCAAAGGTTTTAAGGTTTTGGCATTCTGCGAAAGTTGAGTGCCGAGATTGTAAAGACTTTGAATATTAGTTTATTGCAAGTTATTTCTTTCAAATCAATGTCTGCGATTGCGATGAGGCGCGAGTAGTCCACCTACTTCTGGGGTTGGGATGAGCCCAACGAGAGCCATGTTGATGGATTAGCAATTGCAAAAGGAGGTATTTTGTCGTTATCTTAATCTATTCCCTATGTGCTTCATCTTTGATTGAGAAATTGAAGAACTCATATAGTGAAACTCGGGTAGTAATTAGGATTTTTATTCGAAAGATTATAAATGCTAATTATGAAAAGGGATAGATGCAATTAGGATTATTTGTCGCGAGATTTATATCTCTACTTGTCGGATTAGGTGAAAGCCTTTTCCTTTATCGATAAAGTCACCGCCTTTTGTGATTTATATTCCGCTTGCATGGTAATCGTTGTCGTAAACCCTAATCTTGGAAGTTCTCTTAATTCATAAAGTCACAAAACCGAATTTGCTTTGTTTTTACTTTTTCTGCCCTCGTCGATCTCGACCAAGCCTGGTCGATCTCGACTACTAATTTCCGATCCCAGATCGTCGTAGCTTCTTTGTGCAGGAACTTGACAAGACCAACCCGAAGTCGACAAGCCAACTCGATATCGAGTAGGGCATACTCGATCTCGAGTACAAATTGCCTGTGACTGCTACATTGTTTGACTAGCATGATCTCCTATCGACTAACCTTAGTCGAGATCTAGCACCTGTTGTTGACTTCAGTCCGTGAGATTCCATCGCTACCTAGGATCCGCCGACCAGCTTCCTCGAGGATTCGAACCTGACTTTCTCTTACTACATTGGAGGGAGTCTTGAACATTATTTGCTAGGATTCGATCGGTTTTCTTTACTTTATTTGCTTACTGTTTTGCATTCTCGATTTCCTCTTACAACATTCATTTTACCCGAAGTGACGCATACCCAAATCCACCGATGGGTCTTGTTTCATGCTGCTGGAGTCACACAATATCTGGAGTAAGTCCTTTTTAGACTAGGTGCATTTGGTTTGTTAGGATATCAAAGCAATATTATATGACTTGCTAACATTATACCCTTTTCTTAACATTAAAGGGAACATTTGGCATATATTAAACAGCACAATCCTATGGAAAATGAGACGTTAGTGGCATCAATTCATTTCAACGAGTTCCCACAATGGTTCAAGTCACACGTGAGTACCAGCTTCAAGTTTCCAAGTGTAATTAGTGTGCTTTATCATATTTGAGTAATATGTAAAGTACCTAAAAAATGAACCTTTTACCTTTACATCTTCAGGTTGAAGAGTTGCATCGGGCAAGGGATGTGTCCTTAAGTAATAAATTTATCTCATTGTCAAACTTCCCATCCCCTGTGGCAGCACGGTTGACCTCATACACATTGAATGGATATTTCTTTCGTGTCAAAACTGTTGACACAAAAATAACGAGACAAAATTGTGGGGTATATTTGCAAGGAGATTTTGTACCCTATTATGGGAGATTAACGGATATTATAAGGGTTACATATGCCTCAGATATTGAATACATATTATTTAGGTGTGAGTGGGCACATCCTTCAACATGGGTTAAATTGGATCCTTTTCAATGCACCTTAGTAAACTTTGATAGGTTACTATACCCACGTGATAAACTTGGGGATGAACCATTTATCTTGGCATCGCAAGCTCGCCAAGTGTGGTATAATCCGGATGTGTCTGGACATGGATGGTTAAATGTCGGTGAAGTTGAATCTAAGGACTATGCCCATGTAGATGATGGCAATGTGGACTTTGATGATGAGTTGGAGCTCGAACAGAGGTCAGTACCATATGTGCTACTGCTGCTTATATTGTGTAGAACACAAATGTGTGTTTTTGGAAGATGTTGACATCCGGATTTGTTGTCTCAATTGAAGGGTTTTCTTGTGTTTTTCTCTGCTTTTTTTGTAATAGACAGTGCCTTAGGGTTAATGAAGATGTTAGGGATTTGGAGTTTTGATTACAAGTACATAAACCATTTCTCTTATAAGCAATCATCCATGTCACTTGTAAGCAATCATGAAGAAAAGAAAGGGTGGACCCGACAAAACGCGAACCATGGCTGAATTCCTAGTGTCTACTGACTCACGTGGCTCTCATAGTGGCTCATCACTGTCCGCATCAACAGCTGAAACACTTCCTCCCACAACTTCACCACCGACTGCATATCCATCAGAAGAAAAGGTTCGTTGGTGCTCCATTTCTCGCTGTTATTTATTATGTTAAGTTGCTTTTTAATTTCAGCAACATTCATAGTTCTTTGATACTTGCACATTCAATCAAGTCATGAGACTTCCATATATATTTTTAATGAGTCTCTAGCTATAGTGTATTCGTGTTTCAACCATTAAGAAACGAAAGGGTCAACCAGGCAAACCGCGAACCATATATGACTTTCTACTACCTACCGGAGAAAGATCCTCCCCAAGTGTGTGCTCAATGTCGGCATCAGCAGCTGGAACCCTCCCTCTCACGACTCTACCACTAAATGAAGTCTTTGATCCAGGTCAACCTCAGTCACTTGCTCCGCTTCTTGCCCAATCGAACACGCAAGTCAACAATGTACTGACAACGCAGCTAGATGTAGCTCCATAATCGGCTGCACTAGATGATGCAGATGCTTTTAATGATGCAGACCTCGACGTCGATTCATCTTGTTAGGCATTAATTTGCATCGAACCCTTATATCTTCCTCGATTCTTTATAGTTGTGTGAATAAATAATCAAATATATGGTGTTTCAAGATGAAGATGAACGTCCAACCCCTAGAGATCATAGTAACGGTGTGTTGGGGTGGAACAACAGAGCCAAGGTTGCTTTCGAATTCAATGACAAGTTCCATCTAGTTGGGGCTAACGCCAAACATCTCAAGTCGCAACTAGGGATACTAGTGCGTGACGGCCAACAACTTCCTCTTACTATGCTGGACTGGACCTCTTTCGGACAAGATGTGATGGATGGTATATGCGAAGAAGTTAAGGTATTTTCTTTCTCCTTTCTACTTTGTAACTTTTATAATATGGGTGATGTTCTTTCTCCTTTATACTTTCTTTTTCAGCATGTACAAACTTTCACCTGACCATTTGGTTCTTTTTTATCTTATTGCTTTTAACACTTATAGAAAAATTTGGTGGATCCTCCCGATGAGTTCAAAGAGGTTTTCTTGAGAATGTGCAACATCATGTGGAAGGGCTATAAGTCTAGAAAAAATGCGAAATATTTTACTTGTTGCCAAGATGACCTTGAGCTTGAAAAGCATAATCCTCCAACTGTCCTCCCACCTGATTGGATTACGCTCATTGCATATTGGAGAAGTGAGGTTGCCCGTGTATTCTTTATTTCCCACTTATCTTAGATGGCCCATATGCAAGTTTGGTGCGTTCTATTGTAACGTATTCGTGTGTCCAGAAACAATCCGTCCAGAACTCAAAGAATAGAGATAAGCATGGGTCGGTGCATGTTACCGGGCGAAAGTCATTCGCTGAAGTTAGACACGAGGTTCGTAAGTGCACGTTGTTTGAATTAGTACATATCGTTCATTTTTTAGTTGTTTTTAGTTTTGCACTTTTGACTACTTGTTTGTGTATCAACTCCATGACATTCGTATTTAACTTGAGTGATTTGTGCCATTTAACTAGAGGCGCAAAGCTAAGCAACCTACTGACAACATGAGCATGTGGGTTCCATCTCGAAATGCAGATGATCCTGATGTGATTAAGACCGTTGTATGTTTCTTTGGACCCTTTTAATTTTCTTCCATTATTGAACTGCATATGTTGACTTGTTTTACTAATATAGAAGGACTTCAACGCCCTCTTGCTAATGGAACCTGAGGATCAACGAGCTCTTGACGAAGTGAAGGATAGGATATTTCATCGGCTTATTAGAGAAGATGGTAACGGATATTGTCGGACCTATGGTGCCAGTGCCCCTCCGCGTTTGGTGTATAATTCCTCTTCAAGACCTCCTCTCGGTGTTCAAGATATGCGTGAGATTGCCAAAGAGTTTGTAGGGGACCTCAAAACCCACTTAGAGAACCACATAGATAAAATATTTGAGCACTTTCGAAATGAATTTATGAAGACTTTTTGGCCCAATGACGGGGGAGGCTCACCTTCATATAGACAGGTTAGTCATGATTTGTTTGACCTGAGTGTTAAGGTTTCCTCATGTGTTTGATTTTGCTGGTTTACTTTTTGTTGTTTGTTCATTGTTTTTGGTGGTTTTCTTGGTGGTTTTCCTCTTGTTTGTTCATTGTTTGACATGATTTACTTTTTGTTGATTGGGTTTCATCGCTCGCTGTTTTGGGGCCTGATGTGTTCCAATTATCCCCACACACCCTTTTTTTCTTCTTCTTTATACCCTTTTCTGAGTTTTTATAATATATATATATATATATATATATATATATATATATATATATATATATACACACACACACACACACACACACACACACACACACACACACACACACACACACACACACACACACACACACACACACACACACACACACACACACACATATATATATATATATACACATATATGGTAGGGTTCAAGTGAGAATAATTTTTTCCGGTGAGAATGAGAGAAGTAATCTGATAGGTTGAATTTATTAAAATAATAATTAAAAAAATTGGGCATGATTTTAGCCTCACGCGCTTAACTTTATAACAGTTATTTCAGTCTCTTTCCAATCTTTCAGATCTCGATCTAGGACTTCCATGGAGTTACAGATCTGCTCCCTTCTCCAACCCCGATGCCTGGCTCATCCTCCGCCCCACCGACGGCACCTGGAACCCCTGGGGTCACCTCGAGGCCTGGTGTGAGGGCTCCTCCGTCGCCTACCACTTCAAGATTGTCTCTGGCACCGGTGGCATCACGCTCTTAACCGGCTCCGTCAGCGCGCGCACCGGCGGTAAGTTTGACATCGACATCGGCGGTCCAATTTGTATCTTTCCTGTCAGCACCCCTAACAGCAGCGCCGATGGAAGCAAATCGGGTCGTCTTCCTCCATGGAACTTCTCCCGCCGATGGAAGCAAATCTGGACCGGGTTCCTCCACCAGCAAATCGGAGCTCTCCCTCTGACTTCTCCCGCCGATGTCATCTTCCTCCCCCATCCGCGCCTCCCTTGCTCTTGTTGATTCGGATCTAGAACCTCGAAGCCCCATGGCCTCTCTCGCCCAAAACGATTCATGAATGTAACCAAATGCCAGTAAAACCGGCAAGTCTTGGCGGATGAAGCTATGGCACCTCGATTGGATGATGAGGACGATCCCTCGAGCAAAGACGATAAGCATCAGGCATCTTTCCCCTTGAAATTTATTGCAGTTTTATTTAATCTGAAAATCAAATTAAAGATGTTCTGAACATCTGTTCGTCAAAGAAGAAAACATTAATTTGATTGTTTTGGTTGTTGATTAATTTTGGTTGCAGGCCACAGTTTTCTTTTTTTTTTCCAGGGTTTTTATATCGAGTGGTTCAGCGTGTTAATATTGAGTTGTTCAGGGTTTTTATATCGAGTGGTTCAGCGTTTTAATAACAAGTGATTCATGGTCATTAATACTCCAAGTGGCTCAAGGTTTTAATACCAAGTGGTTCGGCGTTTTAATACAAAGTGGTTCAGAATTTTTATTTCAAGTGGTTCAAGGTTTTAATACTAAGTGGTTCATCAAATAAATAATATTGGTTCATGAAAATAAAGAGTAGTGGTTCACTAGATTTGGTTCACTGGGTTTGGTTAACCGTGTTTGGTTCACAAGGTGTGGTTCACTGAGTTTGGTTCACTAGGTGTGGTTCACTGGGTTTGGTTCAGTGACTAAATAGAGGTTGGTTCAGTGACTAAATAGAGGTTGGTTCAGTGGTTCATTGATTAAATAGAGAGAGGTTCAATAACTAAATAGAGAGAGGTTCAGTGACTAAATAGAGATTGGTTTAGTGAACCATTTTATTTTAAAAGAAAATTAATGAATTAATTATTTAATTAAAAATAAACGTTAAAAGAAAGTAAAAGGAGAATGAAGATTTTATAATTATTAAATAGTAGTGGTTCATGAAATAAATTCTAATGGTTCATCAAATAAAGAGTAGTGGTTTATGAAACATTTTATTTTAATATATTTAATATCATTTTTAAAAAAATTAAATTATAAAAATGTGAAATTATTTAGGTTCATGAACCACTTCTTTATAGCTCCATGAACCACTTCTTTATAACTTGTGAACCATGTGAATCACTACAAATAAAATGGTTGAACCATTGTGAAAAAAGTTGATGAATTTCTGTGAATAAAATTGTTGAACCAATGTGAATAAAATGACTGAACCACTGTGAATAAAATTGCTGAACCAATGTGAATAAAATTTCTGAACCAATGTGAATAAAATTACTGAACCACTGTGAATAAAATTGTTGAACCAATGTGAATAAAATTGTTGAACCACTGTGAATAAAATTGTTGAACCACTGTGAATAAAATTGCTGAACCACTGTGAATAAAATTGCTGAACCACTGTGAATAAAATTGCTAAACCACAGTGAATAAAATGTCTGAACCACTTCTTGTTAATTTTTTTTTCAACAAAACATATACAAAGTGGGTGTCTATGTGTAGATAAAATTAAATTACACCCAAATATATATTTTTTATATTTTTTTAACTAGTGAAAATGTCAAAAAATAATTTTTAAAAGTTCATGTAAACACTTTTACATGTCTCCGTAGCTTTTCTAATTAATTAGTATGTGGTCTTGATTGACGCGTGCAATTAATTAGTGTGTTTTATTTGGCGCGTTAACAGTGAGAGTGGGGGTGTTACTAATTAATTTGGGTGGGTGTCACTAATTAATTTTCAGAATCCGCGTGTCACCTATTTTTAATTTACTTTTGCACACGTGGACCAATGAGATTTCTTCTTTCCTTCTCATTTTTGGGTTTGTGTGTACCCGAACCCAACCCTATACATATATATATATATATATATATATATATATATATATATATATATATATATATATATATATATATATATATATATATATATATATATAGGGAAGCTTTAAAATGTAAAAACTCCTTAACGTGTAAAATCCGCTTAACGTGTAAAATTTGGGTTTAGGGGACGCGCGCCGGATTTTCGTTAAAAAAACCGGGTTGAACCGGGAAAAATAAAAAAAAAACAGAAGAAAACCGATCCCTTCCAAAAACCGAGATTGCGTTCGCATGAAAACAGATTCGATTGAAGAAAAGCTTCACCTTCTCGCCGGAGATTACAATCAAACAATTTGAATTGCAGAAACATGTAATCAGCAAAAGGATTCATCGAAGAACAGCCGAATATCCTGAACGAAGCAACAACAACAGAATTAGAGGAAGAAATTTTCATAAAAAGGTGCACAATATGACCGTTCTTATTAGATTCAAATTCGCATTCGTTACTGTATTAATTTGTCCAAAGTTGATATAATTTGTCCTAATTTCGGATTCGTTCTGAAAAAGGTGCAGAATATCAGTGTAATTTGTGTAAACAAATCCCAAATTTTTAGTAAAAATAAAATTATAGGCTAAAACGAACCTAGGGTTTGAAGTTTGCAAAACAGGAAATGGCCGTCAATTAACACACATTTGCACTTAGAAAATGCAGGAATTGAATAGAAAACACTGTTAATATACAATCTCATCCTCATTTGCATGAAATTTATATTAATAAAACCTCAAACAACTCATATATGAGAGTTTGCTGTCTGATCTTAACATTCAGTATAGAATGTTGGTTTATCACTTATGTAATTATAAATTGCACTGTTGATAGATTGATGACACTAGTTACAAAAATTCAATTTATCTAATAAGTTTTTCAATGTTGGTTTAACAGAAAATATGGAGTCTGTACCAGAGTCACATAATGAAAACTTAGAATCCTCAGCTGCTTCTACTACTTCAATCGTTTGTGCAACACCAATCAGCATCGATGCGGGGCCTGAAGTGAATATCAATAATCTGATAGTGCAATATCAGCTCCCATACTGTGTGTTTGTGACACCAAACAACACAAGATATTGGATACCGATTTGCAGTGAAGAGTTAGAGCCAAAGGAAGGGAAAGTGTTCCAGACATTGAATGAAGCTGTGAAAGCATATAAAGATTATGCATATAAAGCTGGATTTGATGTAAGACATGGGACTACAGTTAATGCTAACGGGGTACAGCAACTGAAGTACTTATACTGCAATAGAGAAGGATACTCGAAAGGTAAACAGACAAAGAAGCTAAGAAAAAGATTATCTATACGAGTTGGTTGTACTGCTAAGATAATATATAAATATATACCTGAACAAGGATATGTGGTGACAAAATTTGAGCAGAAGCACACACATCCTTTCGTTGATGAGATCTGCAGGGTATACATGAAGAGTAATAGGAGGATGCAAAGTTACCATCAAAAATTTGTACTGGACTGTGCAAAACAAAGAGTTGGACCAGCAAAGGCATACAGATTATATAAAGAAATGGTGGGAGGATATAGAAATGTGGGTCCTTCAGTGATTGATTTCACAAATCACAAAAGAGATCTCTTGGCTTATTTCAAAGGATCTGATGCACAAGTTGTTATTGACAGATTCTTCCATAAGCAAGAAATATGCAGTGCATTCTACTTTGCTTTTGATGTCAATGAAGACAATCAGTTGAACAGATTGTTCTGGTGTGATGCAGTAAGCAGAAAAAACTTCTCATTATTTGGAGATGTTATTTCATTTGATTCAACGTACAACACAAACAGGTATTAGACATTATTCATATTGAATATTTAGATACATCATATGTGTAAGCACTGTCATAGATTTTAGTTATAAAACAGACAAAAGACAGATTGCCTGATTCATTCCCAAATATAGTAACAAGGCTGCACATATAGAATGTATAGATGCACAAAATCATGTATATCATGCACTACAAGATCGAATAAGTGCACAACTACACAGCCTAGTGATCTTTTATTTATATACATCTGTAATACCAACTTTATACATGTTTCTTTTGAAATTATTCTAATTTTAACAAGTGTCTTATATTAAAGGTACAAAATGGTGTTCAGTCCCTTCACAGCATATGACCACCATAAATCATTGGTGTTGCTAGCATCAGGGCTTTTGAGGAATGAGAATGTAGAGTCATATGTATGGTTGTTTGAGCACTTCAAAAAGGCAATGGGTGGGTGTCCTAGAATTTTCACAACAGACCAGGATCCTTCGATGAAGATTGCTGTTCAAACTGTATTTCCAGAGAGTAGACACAGATTATGCATGTGACATATCATGGACAAGCTATCTCAGAAAATAGACAACTCCATGAATGGATACTTCAAATTCAGTGACAGGTTGAGGACTATTGTATGGAACAGGGAGAGTACGCCAGAAGAATTTGAAAAGGACTGGAATGCCTTAATGGAAGAGTATGGAATGACAAATGACTCGTGGTTGAGTGAACTGTTTAGAATGAGAGACAAGTGGATCCCTGCATATTTTCAGAATGTGAAGCTTAGTGGATTGATTAAAACAACATCCATTTCAGAGAGCATGAACAACTTCTTCCGTAAGTTCTCCAACTGCACTGCAAATTTAATTGAGTTTATGTTGTATTATGAAAGCGGAATTGAAAATCAAAGGCATATTCAAGGGAAGAAGAACTATGACTCTGAAATACTGGAACCAATTCTGATTTCGCCCCTTCCTCTAGAAAAGCATGCATCCAGATTATACACAATAAAAATGTGGGGGAAATTTCAGGAGGAATTAAAGGGAACATTGTACAACTGCAGAGTGACAAATGTGACAGAGATTGATGAGTTGGAGATATATACTCTAAAGGAAAACAGCAAGATATACACTGTTGAGCACAAACTTGAAGATCGTGATTGCTGCTGCTCTTGTAACTTGTTCAACGGGTTAGGATATCCATGCCGACATATATTAACTGTTTTGAAGGATATACAACTTGAGAAGTTGCCAGAAACACTACTGCTTACTCGTTGGACCAAAGCAGCAAATTTGAGTAATGTTTTCACTTTGGATGATGTTGTGGTCAGACAGTCAAGTGCAAAACAAGAACAAAAACTCCTATTGACAAATATGTTAGCTGAATTTCATGTTTGTGTGGATTTAGTTAAGGACAATAGTGATCAGATTAAGCACTTAACATCTGCATTAACAAATGCAAAAAGGGAGCTCCAACAAAGTGCACAAACATCAACATCTTCAACAGCTTCAAAGTCTGGTATGTATGATAGGTTTGATGCAGAAACCCAAGATTACTGATTGCTTATTTAAACCCTTTTATACAAAAAATAAAATAAAATAGTCCAGAATTATATATTCAAAGTATACTAATTTTAATAAGTTTGTTAACTTGAAGCTATGTTTGAAGAGTTTGCTGGAGTAAGCCTCCTGAAGAATGTGGTAATAAGAGACCCAAAACAAGCAAAGAAAAAAGGCAGTGGGAAGAGGCTTAAAGGCGGGAAGGAAACAGCAATTCAAACACAGAAAAAGGGGAAGAGAATATGCTCAATCTGCCTTGAATATGCACCTCACAACAGCAGGACATGTCCATTAAGGGAAACATAATAGGAATAATAAGCACAATTTGTAATGGAAATTTATAAAGGCACTTTAGTATTAGAAAAATGGTATACTTTGAGTTTTCTTATTCACAGATGTTATGTACCAACTTTTATATTATGTTCATTACTATCTCGGTTTTGTGTTAGGATAATATTTAATTGTGCAATACAATCTATTTTTATATTTTCCTTATTACTATAAACAATAATTATTTTAAAGGAAATAGGAGAAAAATCCCAAGTTGCAAATGGATACGTACAGGGTAGAACCTACTATTAATTATGACTTGCTTTGCAAGATTGTGCAAAATCTTGGACAAGGTGAGATTCAAGTAATGATGGAAGATCCATTTACATAGCCTCAACTACAAACATCTAATCAACAAATATGTACTTCTTAATTAATGTGCAATCAGAAAACATCAACAAAAGAAGAAAACCAACAGTATGAAAGGGGATTGTTTCAAAACAAACGTATAATAAACACAGTTACTATAGGAATAATTAGTTTATAAAATTTATAAAAAAAAATTTAAATATAACAAGAACAACTTAAATAAATGTCTTTTAATTTTAAAAATGTAAAGATTCAAGGAGAAATATAAATTAAAATAATGAAGTCTACAAATAAAATGCTGTATGAAAATAATTACTGCAGATATGGGAAGTTGGGAAGTATTAAAAATTTAAAATGGGTAATCATTACAGTTATAGGGAGTTGGGGCGGGTAAATGTTTTTGGAAAACCACCAATTGGATAAGGCCAATCAAATGAAGGGAGATGAAGAGCCAAAACCGCCTATAAAAACACAGATCCTCCAACATAACACATCACACAAACCGCCTGAAAAAAAAAGAAGAAGTCTTCTTCTCTTACACATCAAAAAACAGAGAAACCCAAAATTCAAAAAGACAAGATGGAAGGATTCAACCCGTTCGTGTTTGCCGAAGAGTTCTACAAGATCAACAATGAGATAGACAAGTACTTGTACCCAGGGTACCACATGAATCTCCTGGAGGAGGCTGCAGAGACAAACACTGAGGAAACAAGGAAGAACCTCCTGGAGGCCGCCGAGAAGCATCAGATCTTCCTGACTTCCCTCAACCAGGAGAGGAATGCAAATGCCTACAAGATATTGGAGGCAACTGAAAATGGGGAGGAAGAAACCCTGGAGAAGGTAAGTTATCAAAACTTTAAATAGTTTGATTTAAAATAAGATCGCAAGATTATTTAACTTTTAAGTATAAATATTTCTGTAGTTCCAAAAGAAACAAGAGCAAATTGAGGAAGAACTGGCCCAGTATAGGGAGTACGTGACTGACTGCATCAGGGAGGTCTTTTAGGAAGAAGACAAGAGGAGGAGGAAGATTGCAAACTTCCTTGGAAGACAAGCAGTCAAGTGAAGGAAGAAGAAGAAGATGAAGAATACAGACTTTACTTTTGAATTATTAATTATATATTTTATATGAAATGCTTGTATTTCTTCTTAATTTGAAGTGTTTAAGTTTAAAACAATGGTATTTGGGGTTTGAAAAACAATTATGCAGCTGTAATTTATGAACATCTATTTCCCTATATTTATAACATATGTATTGCAGTATATTTGCCTATGTGATTGATTGGAACAGGTAGGTATTTGAAGATGAAGAAAAGAGGACGAGGATAACAGCAGACGTTCTTAGAAGATAGGCGATCAAGAGCAAGGAGGAAGGAGGAGATTCAGAAGAAATCATATTTTACTTGTAGATTTCAGTCTATTTGACATGTAACTGTCTTAAAATAAATGTAATCTCAATTAATATTATAAATATAAACTATGATTTGTGTACACCATATATTGATGTCTATGCACAATAAGTTGTTAGGATTGCACAGAACAATATTACAAATGCACAATACAAGTTTACAAGTGCACAATAACAGAATAATAATTGGACTTAAATGTGATATTTAAACTATATGAAAATAACACAAAGAACAATGGATTGAAAAAACCAACAAAAAATATAAATAATAATAGATTTAAAGGCAAGTAAATATGAAAATAACATTATATTTAAAATATGCACAATAAAGTGTTATAGTTGCACAAAACGATATTGTGGTTGCACATTATCTAGAATGCATTTTAACACTGCACATAATAGATTTGTAATTGCACAAAAAGAGAATACTTGTGCACCAACAGACAAGTGAAAGGAAATTATACTAAAGTGTGAATTCTTAATTCTATAAATTGCAAACAAAGTAAAATAAAATTACTACAACTAAAAAAAAATAGAGTTAATGAAAATTAGGTAATTAAAAACAAAATGTTAAATAAATAAAAAAACAGTTGTTGACTTTGCACAATAAGGCTGTGTAATTGCACAAAACAACAATATGAGTGCACATATTATAGTGGAGACCTTTACAACTGCACATAATACAAATATAATTGCACAAAAAAGAGATGCTTTTGCACTATTGCAGACAAAAGAGTAATGTAGGCTGAAATGTCAATTTTATACTAATATAAAACGCACACAAAGTAAAATATATTCACAAAAATCAAAAATAAAAATTACATTAAAATAAAATAAAAAATAAGAATCCAGACCAATATAAGAAACCAAACAGAGAAAGAGACGTCAACATAAAAGCATGAATAGATAGGCACTTCGGTTATAAAAAATAGAGCATCCTATTGCATATGCACAATAGGGTATTAAGGGTGCACAGAATTATAATATAATTGCACATATTAATATTAGGCCAGCACATGACTATATAATAATGTCACAACATAAAGAAATGTGTGCACGATTAAAATTAAATATAAAACGCATAAAGATTCGAATTCGAACATTAAAAAAACACAACAATATTTATAATGTCAACATCACCAAGCGTACAAACATAGAGTAAAATAGACAAAGATAACCCAAAAAGGGAATCTTAAAGGGTTATACATTACGACACATGTAGGACACAAAATTTGTATACCCTCAAAAGTACGAAATGCCCAGCAAAATACTAATGTTTGTTAACTACTCTTTCCTACCCAATCAATCCAACCGCAATTTTAGAGCTTGAACACCTTTTAAGGTCAATGATGCATGTGCCTTAGCTTGAGCTGAAATTTCATATCGAAGTTCATTGACATCAGAACAAATTATGTCAGTCATGTACTTCACACGCAACTTGGAGATGTTCTTGTCAGTCCCGTGGTCAAAACCACACTTGAATCCCTTCTCCAATTCCACGAATGCCTCCATATGGCGCATCATGCAAACACCAGAATGGGGACGCTTTTCTTCACCAGCCCAAGGAAGATAAATGTGTGATTGCTGAAGCATAGAAACTAATTCTACCTTCTTTGATAATCCGTGAGACTTCAAATATTTAATCAAGAAATTATGCTGCAAAAAAAATAGTAAAAAAAAAAAAGAGGAAAATACTATAAATGATAAACTGAAAAATAGAAGAAAAAAAACCCGCAAAGAGTAAAAAAGTGACATATAAGTATGAAAACTAACCAAATTACCAACTGTATATTGGAAGATACAAGTAGAAGCACGAGTATCACTTGACACATACAGGAATTGAAGTTCGTGCATTTTCAGATTAAAGACGACCATGCAATAGATTGAGTCGTAATACAAACCAAACACAAACTAACACAAATATAAAGAAAACAAGTCAACAAAAAACAAATAAAGTAAGAAAGAGAGTAGGGGAGATAAAACAAAAAAAAGTATTAAAAAGAACAAATACCATATCAACATCTTTCAACCGAATGTGAGGAGCAGCAGCCAGTTCAGAATCAACATGGATACCAAGTTTTGTGAAACGTTCAGCAAAGTCACCCGGAGGGGGGTTTGGAGCAAATTTCTGGAAAAAAAATACAAAATAAAGAACAAGGAAATAAACACATGTAGAATGGGAAAAAAATTAAGGAAAAACAAATACAACTTACAGACGACTCAAGAGATATAAAAAGCCTTGATGGAGAAACAACACTTCTGTATTGTTCTTTATGATTAAGGACAGAAGCCCATGCCCTCACAACAGAGAAAGCGACTTCAAAATCTTCTTCAAGAGATTTAAAATCAGCTCTAATAACTTCAACAGATGAATTCTTAAAGAGAACTTCACTGTAATAGGCAAAGAACAAATTATAAAAAATAAATATAACTCAAATAAATTTAAATATAATAAGATAACTAAAGTAATAAAAGAAAAAACAAAGAAAAAAGGGAAAAAAGGCTTACACATCAGAAGCTGATTTCTTAGACAAATATGCACAAATGCAACGCTCAATGTCAGACACACGCTCATTCACTTCAACAACCCTGGAATAGTAAGGACTCTTCAAGGAATCAGCAGGTTTTGAAACCCTCTTACCTCCAACATCTTTCTCATTTTGATCAGCATGACAACCCCTAGTAGACCTACGTAAAGGCATGACAACAGGAGATTTTTGCTTCTTTTTATACACTTTAGGGGTTGCACACTGAATGTCACTTGATGTTGATATACCTAAAGAAGAAGCAGCATCTCCACCAGAATATTCTTTGGCAATATTGACAACAGAGGAAGGAACACCAGGGACATCCATGACAACAGACGGTGCATCTCTAATATCTTTTTGTGCATCAGCATTGGACTTGTGTACAGAGACAAAACCCTTTTGTGCAGACTTATCAGACTTGTTAAAATCTTTAGCAATTGCTTCTTCAGAAGATTTTTTTTGAGATTGGAAAGCAGGATCAGAACCAAATATATCAAAGGATGGCTCAGCGGGAAGGTTCATAGGCATAGTCCCCTTACCCTTAAAGACTGCAGAATCACCCTTCTTTCCAGCATCACATTCACTCTCAAAACAACCACCACCAAGCCCACCCCCAGATACATTACCAACTAAACGAAAAGGTTGATCAGTCTGACCAGGCGATTGCATCTTACATTTATTAATGTAAGCTAACTCAATTTGTGTAAGAGCATCCAAAAACACAGGATCTGACCATAAAGGATCTTGGGATGAAATCCACTCATAAGCAGGGGGGTTGACAATATTAGAATGGTCTATGGGAGGAGAAGCAGCCTTATCACCCTCAAACTCCAAACCCATCAGCTTCTTTGCAGCATTACTGAGGGTTTTAACCATTTCATTCTCTTTAAATTCAGGAGGAATTTTATCATCCAAAGCAACAAACTCAGAAATGGAAGTAGCAAGAGCAGCAGTTTTTTGAGCAAAGGATTGAATAAAATTCTACAAGGGGAAGAAAACACACAACCCCACACACAAACAAAGATAACCAAAATCAAACAAAATACCATTAATATTGTTAAAAAATATACTTAAAATAAAGAATAGCAGAAACCTCAATAGGAGATGATTTTTTTTCAGAAACTTGTGGATTGTCAGTAGGAGCAGCTGAAGGGGCAGCACATGGAGATTTAGGGTTATATACAGGAACAGATTGACGTTCCTCAATTCTGCCACGTCCAAAGCCTCCACTGGAAAGATCATCGTCTTCGCGCTGCCGAAGCATAGGTGATGTCAACCCCATAAAAACAGGGAAACACCGAGTTACTCTCCTCGACGAAGTACTTGAGAATAACTTCACCCTATTAATATAAAACAGCTAACAAACACAACCAAACAACAACAACAAACACATAAGAAACCAAATTATAATAAACAAAAGAGATGATGATGTACTAACAAAACATAAAAGTATTGAATGAAAATGAGAAGGTGAAAAAAGGAAAAACAAATACTCACAATGAGGAAGAGAATAGGACCTCTAAACTGACTGGTTTTGTTCTTCTCCCAAATTTTTTTGGAATCCACTAAGCTTTCAAGAACAAAAGCACACCAATTCAATTCTTTGAAGTCCTCAGTCCCAGATAAGACTTTAACCAAATTGTGATTAACATTGCCATTTTGGATACTGTCCACAAGCAATGAATCAAATATCACAGCAAAGTTGATGACAAATTTATCACCAACATCGGCATCGGCAACCATATGATCAATAAGAACAGAAGGATTAATGGAATCACCAGCAGAAAACAAACTCTTCCACTTCGTATGAACATCTGACTTCTCTTTAGAAGTTTTCCTACATATCAAATTCTTGCCCATAGGCAAGCCTAATGTAATATGGACATCAAGCTCAGTAATATCTAACCTACTTCCATCAGCCAATACCAAGCAACATCGATTGGCATCAAACTGTTCGACCAACCAATGACAAAGACACAGAGGAAGATACTGAATTTCCAAATCCAACAAAGAACCAAAACCTATCCGCTTGATACACTCCTTTTGTTTATCATTAAATCTACCCAATGCACAGACAAACACACGAGGATTTGACCTTGTTTTCAAAGATGGGTATTGATTAGCCCTTCTAACTCTCGACTTCTTAACTAAAACAGCACCAGCCCCAACATCTTGGGGGACATTTGTGGTTTGGAGGGGCACATCAGAGGCTACTGATTGAACATTAGTCTCTTCAGATTGCAAATTTCCTACAACAGGTGGTTGCCCTTCATTCTCAACAGAAACATCAGCTGCTACAGGAACATCATCAGTCACATTATGTTGGGGATTAAAAGACAAAAATTCAGTACTAGGGCCTACAGAAGAATCTTTGGATAAACAACCTTCACTATTATAAACTTCCCTTGATTTACGTATTAGAGGAACATTATCTTGTGATTCAACATTAGGTGACACCCCTTCCCCACCGGATACAGAAAACCCAGGAGAATCACGTGCCAGATCAATAGCTTTAGGAACAGAGCGAGGGGGCCGAGATTTCTTAATACGTTTTGAACGATAAGCAACAATAGCTAGAGCTTCACCACCAACTTTCGACCTTGTTCTTTTCCCTATAAGGAACAAAAAAAGATAAATATAAACAGACAACAAATACTAACGACAACTAAATTGAGCCTAATTAGCAATAAATATATAAAATCTACAAAGAAGAATAAATGAACACAAAAAACAAACATAAACCGAACAACAAACAAAGTATAAACACAAATACACAATGAATATTAAGAATAGCAAACACTTATGATCATAAACGATTATAAAACAAAAAGTATGATAACAAAAAACACATAAATCACGGGAATAACAAAACGAAACAGCTTGAATAAGAAAAGGAACAGAACAATTACACAAATAAAAGCAATGAGGCAAAAAATCGCTGAATATAAGGGCAAAACATAAAAACGCACAAGTTCGAAGTAAATAGAAACCCTAACAAACAGGACAACTTAAATAGGAGCGAATAACAACGAATCATTGCGCGTACCTACTGATGAACTTGACATAGTGAAACGACGACACCAAAGACACCGAAAAAAGCTCGCCGGAGATCAAGGACACAGATGAACGATAAAGCGAACGAGAGAGAGAAAGGAAGAACGGAGTTGGTGAGATGATCTAAACGCAAGGGAAAGAGAGGAAACTGGCTTAAAAAAAATAGAGCCCAACCCAAAACAGGCCCAGCGTTTCGAATTAACACTAATCCGAGTCCGGTTATGTTAATTAAGGGAATTTTACACGTTAAGCTCATTTTACACAATAAGGAGTTTTTACATTTGAAATAAACTCTATATATATATGTATATATATGTGTATGTATATATATATGTATATATATATATATATATAGACACACACACACACATATATATAGGGTGAGGTTAAAGTGAAAAAGGGGCTTAAGATGAAAAATTAGCTTAAAGTGAAAACGGGCCTAATTTAAAGTAAATAAATAAAATTTTATCCAGCCCGTTCTCCTTTCCTCTTCCTTTCCTCCTCCGTCCGCTAGGATGCTAGGGTTTACACTCTGCCCTGTCGCTCTCCCTCTCATCTAGCCAAGGTCGAACCCCCAGCCACGGCGTCTCCCTCCTCCCTCCTTTTCGTCTCGACCGGCATCTCTACCTCGCTTCCCATGGCCGCTCGAGCGGAGAACGGAAGAAGAAGCGGACCTCGATCTCTCCTTGTGGGCGCGACTCCTTTTTAATTGAAGATGAGCGCGGCTCCCTCCTCTTCCCAGATCTGATGTTTGCTGTTCGTCGTCGCGCTATTTATCCTCGTTCTCAAGGTTTGTCTCCAGATCTGAAAATTAGGCCATCCGGCCACTCGAAGAGGAGGAGTACGTTAGGAAACGTCACGAGTATGATCTATATGAGCATCAGTGTAGCTCTGTTCTCGTCAACCACATCAAGGCGCCTGTTCACCTGGTAAACCATTTCGAATCTTCGATTTCAGCTCTGCTGTCTCTTCTTTGTTGCTGCTGATTTTGAATTCCTTGAACCTAGGGTACAACTACAGTTTCGATTGCTTGATCCCACCCCCTCTTTCTTTTTCCGCTCTATGACACAATTCGATTTCTTCCAAACATTGAGGGTTTGTCATCTTCCTCATGTGATTATTCATGAAGAGGCAATGACTCAAATTGATAACAATAATAAACAGTGCAAGCCCTTTCTGACTCTGTTAGTGTTCCCCTTTCCTTCCAATTTGAACAGAATTAGGGTTTGGCTGGTTTTATGGGTTCTAAATTGAAGAAGCCCCATCAGTCAATTGATGATCTTCTTGTGTCACTATTTGCTCTTAATGAACTGTATTGCAACACAACCTGGGTGAATTGCCAGATCTGAACTGACAATATTTTCCAAATACTGAAATAAAAAATACAGTAGAGTTCGTAGAGACATTTATTTTGGTATTAATGGCAATTCCCAGAGGATCGTCAAACTCAATAGTGTATTTTCCACAGTGGATATCATCATCATTTGCTTTGAGCCAAGTATTATGACATGTAAATAAACCCTGTTTGTTGTTGATTTTCAATGTGTGTATTATGATTACGATGGACTCTTGCCATTGTTGGTATGAGAAATATGAGTATTGTCCCTTGTTATTCATAATATTCTTGTGATGTACTTCAGGACAGAGACTTCATTTCAAGTACTGGAGAGCTTAATGGAATGGAATGTTAATAATCCCTTCAAAAACTTGAAAGGTAGCTATACCTTGGTCACGATTCATGTCAAATTTGCTAGATATTCATTTGATTCTGCATCTATAGTGAGAAACGCACACTATTTTTGCTTTCTTTGATCAATGTGGTTACTTTTTCTTCTTTTTTCAATCAAGCAGGCACTTCTACAATTTCTTTCATTAAATCGTCTGACTATCTAGAAGGGATCTGAAAATATCATCATGAACATCTTAAATCTCAGACGACTATAAAATTGCACTAATGTATATTATTTTTGCACTTTTCAAACTTATATGATAAGGTACGAGTTTTTGATTTTCTATCTCTATTCTAGCTCTTATCAAAGCTTTAAAAGCCTATTAGCTCAATGGTAGAGCAATGTGCTTACGCACAAAGACGTGGGTTCGACTCCTACATAGGCCAATTTGCTTAATTTTAATAGTTTGTTATATTTTATGATAAAAGTGCAATTCATAATCTTAATTGTGCACTTTATAATCTTATTCTTGCACTTTATAATTTTAATTGTGCACTTCATAATCTTATTCTTGCATTTTTTCATTTTATTTATGCACTTCGTAATCTTATTCATGCACTTTATCATTTTATTCATCATTTAATTCTTGCACTTTATCATTTTATTCATGCATTTCATAATATTATTCAAATAATTCATCATTTAATTCTTGCACTTTATCATTTTATTTATGCACTTCATAATCTTAATTGTGCACTTCGTCATTTTATTCTTGCACTTTAACATCTTATTTATGCACTTTATCATTCTATTCTTGCACTTTATAATTTTAATTGTGCACTTCATAATGTTACATTTGCACAACTTAAAGTTATATTTGCACAATATAATGTTGTATTCGCACAACATAATATTATATGTGCACAACGTAACATTATATTATTAGATATGCACAACATAATGTTACATTTGCAAAACATAGTGTTATATTTGCACAACTTAAAGTTATATTTGCACAGTATAATGTTATATTCGCACAACATAATATTATATATGCACAACGTAACATTATATTATTAGATATGCACAACATAATGTTACATTTGCAAAACATAGTGTTATATTTGCACAACTTAAAGGTATATTTGCACAATATAATGTTATATTCGCACAACATAATATTATATGTGCACAACGTAACACTATATTATTAGATATGCACAACATAATGTTACATTTGCACAAAATAATATTATATTTGCACAACATAATATTATATTTGCACACCATAATGTTATATATGCATTATATCCTCTTATTTGTGCACATTATCATTTTATTATTGCATTTTATAATCTTATTCATGAACGGGGACAAAAAAAAGACAATCATAAATAGCATGTGCGAGATTTTGAACTCGAACCTTTGTGCATGAGCACATCGTTATACCATTTTGAGCTAATAGGCTTTTAATGACAGATGTCGCATTAAAGTACAAAACCTCCATAAAAATAGCAACCCATAAAGAAAATATTTGGTAGAAACTTACTTTACATTAGGAAAATGCACATTTATTAATAATAATCTTTATTGTATTATTTGTTCACTTTATATTTTGTAATCTCATATTTTTCACTTTTTAAAATAAAGACAAGAAATGTGATGTAGCATATTTTATTGCATTTTGTAATCTTATAGATGCACTTTATAATATTATTTCAAATAAAAATTACGGGCTAAAATCTGTAATTTTTTTAATTGAAATAAGGGCAATATTCGTAGAAATAGAAAGTATGGGAGAGGTGGTGACATTTATCTCATATTTATGGTCATTTACCCATTTATCCATTTACCCCATAAAATTAGGCCCATTTATCTATTACTCATTTAATTAGGCCCATTTACCTTTAAATTAGGCCCATTTACCTTTAAATTGGACCATTTTCACTTTAAGTAAATTTTTCATCCTAAGCCCCATTTTCATTTGAACATCATGTGTGTGTGTGTGTGTGTGTGTGTGTGTGTGTGTGTGTGTGATCGATCAGGTAATGTTTAATTTGGATGCTAGTTGTGTTGTGCATGTTTGCATATTTTGAGTTCTGAAGAGAGTAGTCGAAATTATAATATTATACTCATATATGCATGCATATATAGTGGTCTTTCGTTTGGTTGAAATCTCATCATCATTGAAATGGTGAAAGCCAAAAAAGTATATTATAAAACCTATATTGGTATAATTTGAGTCTTGTTCATATATATTTGTGTTTGTTATTTCATCTGGACCCCTTTCTCTTTTGATTATCTTTTACTTTGAATGGTTGTGGATTAAGTTACATATATGATATATGATGGACTCTTTTTTCTTTATGATATGTCATATATCAATTGGAGAGGGAGAAAGATTAAAAATCAGTGCTTTGTTTACATAGTCAAGTTCGAAGGTGTGCTTCTTGAATGAAGTCCATGCTTCTTATATTAAAAATCAGTACCTTGCATAGTCAAGTTTTGCTTTTTTAATGAAGTCCTTGCATACCTTAAAGATCAATTGTTTGAATGTGTGCTAGTGCTAAGGTTTGCTTCTTTCTTCGGTAGGCAATATAAAGTCAGATATCTCGTTTGTGCTTCAACTCGTTATCCGCACTACTACAAAAAAGGCTTTATAACCCGGACATTTAAGGCTTTATAACCCGGATATGGTCCGGGTTAAAAGTCAGCGGGTTATATAGTCACAATACTATATAAACCGGACCAATAACCCGGGTTATTTGGCTTGATGTATCCGGTTACCCACACACTTTATACACCGAAGGTTCCGGGTTATTTTGTGTAACAATATAACCCGGACATTGAAATATCCGGGTTATTTAGTGCTCAGTATATTTTCTGGATTTATGGATCTTCCGGGTTATATAGTCCACATTATAACCCGGACATTATAGATCCGGGTTATATAATTGACTTTTTTTATAGGGTGGATTTTAGCAACCTAGTACATTTTACTAAACCAGATAGAACCCCTACAGTTTTATGCTCGGGCTAAATTATGAAATGACTAGGAGACTTTTTGATATAACAAAATAAATTTATAAATACATATGAAAGAACTTGTTTGACTAAACATTACACCATGTTGCTAGATATCAAGGAGATCAGAAGATGGACATCTGCCACTACAATTAAAGCATATATATGCCATCTGTCTAAAAAAATAAAAACTATTTAAGTATATACCATTAATTTTGTTAGCTAAGGTAAACTATATATCCTGGTGACTCTTTTGAAGATCTCGTTGCATCTAGCTAGTGCTCTTCCAGACACACCTTTGATTCTAATTCCTTGCTTGAACCATGCACGTAGTTCTACAAATAATAAAAGCATAAGTTACTTGTGAGTACAACTAAAATAGTGGAGCAAGAACAATCAATTTTGTAACTAAAATAAAACGCAATTTGTGTATCACTAATATTTTGAGATCAAACCACCCAATATCATAGCCCTCACTCTACATCTTGAAAAATAGATATAATATTTTGTGGAAAATATAAGAAAATAAAATTTCAGAGTATTTGGTTTAGAATTTGAGGCTAAGAACATAATAATTCCTGTAAAAAAAAAATATAAGAATTAAGAAGACAATGCACAATCAAGTAAAACCGTCAATTTTAGGATTCAGAGTAATTGGTAGTACCTCAAAATGAATATACTGATGGCAAGTCCTTGACATCCAACCACCAACAAAAGCACATTCTTTCATGATAACAACCTAAACACAAAGCACAATCAAGTAAAACCATCAGAGTTGAAGCAGATAATAACATAACTAAAATGATCAATTTTAAGAACCTTGTTACTTTTTTTTTGTCTGCGGGAGCAGAGTTAAACCTTTCATTCATATCCTTCATTGTGAATGATAACCCATATCTAATGGTATGAAACCACATACCACCATTCGATATCATCAAACTCATTGGTACCAATAGCTCTCTGTCCTGAAACAATTTGGTAATATGAACAAGATACATATAAAAGGGAAAGACCAGAGCCATCCCTTTTTCGAATTGTAATGGCGTAGCTTGCAATTCTTCTGAGTTCTGGCAGCTTTGAAATTTCCAAGGCTTTTGTCTCCCCTAGATCAAATTTTACAAACTCAGTGTAAGCAAGGTAAAAACACAAATTCCATACCCTAGATACAACCTAATCCTAAAAATAAAGCTCCTATTTGACCACTGAGATTAGAAACGGCTAAAAAGGTAAATGAGATTCATCAGTTCACCATTTCAAACATTTAGAGTTCTATTCTATCACACTACACCTCCATGCACACAAAATAACAAGGGATGAGTTCTTGATTTTCTTGTGATAAGATTATACTTGAAAGCAATGTCATTTGGCCTAAACAAAAAGAAAACGAACCAGTTAATTCATAAATGGTTAATAAAACCTAGAAAGCCAGAAAGCTTTAAGATTATATAACTTGACAATTGCTTTGAGTGTTCATGGCTACATCTTATCTGGATGGTTGCATCTCTTTTGTTCCACATTCTATATCCCAAGAGTAGCACATTCATGCCTTAAATCATCATATAGTTTGCTACTGAATTCTAGGGAACGATACAAAATACTTGCAAGCAATATTGGTTTCAAACCTACACTATATTGGATTATTGGGTGATTTTGGCAGTATTTCCAAGAAACTTTGCCCTTCTTGCATTCAACTACACCATACAGTCTATTGTTAGGAAGAATTTGTCTTGCCTATCCGTCCGAAGGAAGACAGGATAAGAACAAAAAAAAACATCAGTTCAATAACATAAAAAAGATGCAGATACATCATACATACACCAAATCTATTAAAAAAAAAAGATGAGCATACATGTATACATCAAGTCTAAAACAAACATGTAAAAAGCTACTTCTAGAGAAGGATTGCATTCCACATTGGTATTTGTGAGTATATTTGAGTTACAAGCTGCAATGATTAGTTACATACTACAACTGTTAAAGATGACTTCTCAAAAATATGATCCATTTTCATCATTAACTTCTTAAAAAGGGAGGTAGATGCCAAAACAGAAATGCAAGAACAAACCCACATAATACCATTACAATAAAGCTCACAACAAAAAGGGAGAAAAATCTCACAAAATGCCAAGAATGAAATTATTATAATCAACAAAAACAGGGAGAAAAATTATAAGAAAGAGGATATTGTATTATTTAGAGTAAGGCTATGTGTATATTGTAGGGTAGTTGAATGAAAATTCAGTCTACATCTATATATTTTGTAGATCTCTGGGCAAACCAGTTGGGGTTGATAAATGATAATAAATTAAAGGGGTATTTTGTTCAAATTCTCTTTAACCAATTTTGAGATAAATAAGATGAACAGAGACATTTACAATGACATGGAGTACGTGGGATTGCTTTTTTACATAGTTACAACACACTAGCTAGTGTATTGTAAGTTGTAACTATCACTCTATGCCATTTTTACATAGGTGGGATTGCTTTTTTTACTTTATTTTAATCAGAACAGGTGAAATTGCTTGGATTCATTTATATAGATGAAAAATACATTAGCACTAAAATAATAACATAAAAAATCAAAATAGTAGTAATAATAAAAATGACAGTTTAAGTTAAGGCAAATGTTTTTCCTCTTTGAAATAGAAAGAGCTAATGTAGAGCATGTACAATGAGCGGATTTAAGGAAGCAAAAGAAAGCACAAAACTTCAAGTCTGATTGCACTCATACCTTTGTTTATCTAAACCAATTCCAATTAAAGAACCAAAATCTTTCCGATTTAGCAAGTATATCTAAACTCATTTAATTTTTTATTTATTTAAAAATAAAGAGTATCTACACTCAATGAGAGATCAAGGCTAATTACTAGTTTGCTTTTCCACTAGCTATTTTTATCCAATCCAGTAACAAAACATAAAAAAAAAAAGATAGGCATAAAGAAATTAATTAAAGACGATGACAAACAAATACAATTACAAACACTTCATATTCTCCATTCCTTACAGCTTACAAGGTGCCACTCAAAATGGGGATAACAATACCAACTCCTACTTATCGTTAACCATAATTTTGACACACATACACATATACACTAATATCCACACAAATTCAGCCCAAAGTAACCAAAATTTCAACAAAAAAGTATTACGTAACATACCTTATGTCTTTTCTAGCAGCAACAGTATTCGAATGATACTTTCTTCAATTGATGCAGTACTCTGGCAAGTGGCAACACTAGAAGTGGTGGAGCGGTGGCAACAAGATTAGAACGGTAGCCAACAATAAAACCCCAAATTGGTTGATGTCAGCAGTAGGGCATGTCAGAGAAAGGCTTATATTGAACGATTGACCTTGTGGAAATCGAACAACGAGGAGGGGAGCGCAGTTTGTAAAGGCTCGGATTTTCAAATCCTAATTTTTCGGAAAAAAGGAAATTAAAAATGAATTTAAATCGAATTAAAAGCTTGTTTAGCGGATTCCGACTGTAATATAAAATTTGACGAACGATTTCCGTCCTTTTACCTCGAAAATTGAAAATAATTATCAGATGGCGATATCCTTGTCAATTTTTAAAATCTCATTGATCGAGAAAGCGGGATTCTGGGAAACTAACATTCAGAAACTAATTTCGAGATTCGAAATTCACGTATTCGGGATTTATTACCGAGTATTCAATTTGAGTGATGTCTTAATTAATACCTGTCAAATCTTCCGCCAGTTCAGCCCCTCCCCTACTCCTCTGCAACCCACAACCAGCTACTCTATTCCTCTTTTGCTGTACGCCATAGCTCCATCACCATCACCACTCCGCCCTCTTTATATCATATCCATCACATTCACACTCCATCCCCATTTCAACATACCTCATCACCACCATCACCGTCACCTCCCGCCTCTCTTCCCACAACACCACCGCGATCCTTCTTCACTCCCTCGTCCTCCTCCCTCGAGAGCGCAGAAACCACGACAGCACCTTCGACCCCTCCTCGAAGCCACCAGCAGCAGCCGCAACATCCCTCGGATCCACCAACCACAGAGGAGCCACCACCGGAGCCGCCACGAGAGCCACCGCAGCCCCACTCTCTTCTTTACCCTGTTCGATCGCGAGCCAAGTTCCGGTAAGCATTTCTATTCCGTCTTCAATCGAAACCACTCTCGGACTTCACCATCACACTCACCCATGTCCAACGCAGATCCGACGAGCCATCGCGAGCCTTCGACGACGCTCATACCTCTGATCGAGAGCTCCGAAGTCGCGAACTCCCTCGGTGAGTCCAATCTTTTCCTTCCTCTGTTTCGATTCGTTTCTGACTTGGGTCGGGCTGTGGGCAAGTGTCGAGTGTGCGTGAGCTGAGTGTGAGGTGTCGGGTGAAGTTCGAGAGCTCCGGCAAGCTGGAGAGCGCGGTCGAGAGTGCGAGACGAGCATCGACGGGCGAGAGAGCGTGCTGAGCAGAGCACGGGTGAGCTGAGGCGAGAGCAGCGAGCGAGCTGTGAGCAGGAGGCTGAGGCGAGGCGGAGCTCGGCACAGGACGTCGCCGGAGACGGAGGCCCGGAGGAAGAGCTTCAATCGCCGGCGAGAGCGAGGTCGAGGCTGTCGAGCATCCATGGCGTTCTCTTTTAAAATTTGAGGAGGAAGATGGCAAGCGTGGCCTTGTGGACCCTAAGTCCCAACTTATAAACATTTGTTAGTTGTTACTTATTTAAATCGGTTTTTGGATTAATTTAACGGGTTCGGTCGGTTCGGTTGGGTTCGGTTCGGTTTGGGTTATCTGTTTATTATTTAACTAATTAGCGGTATTTAAATTATTATATTTTGGGAGAATTATAAGTGTTGATTTATAGAATAAAAATGTTCGGGATTTTAAGAGATTTGGAAATAATTTATAAAAGTGTTAAATAAATGGTATGTAAAATATCATGTAAAACTATTTGAGATTTAAAATATATTATTGGGACTTAAACATTTATAAAGAATTTGGAAAAGAATTTCAAGGTTGGAAAGTAATCTAATAAATAAATTCAAAAGGGGATTTGACGAGTATTTTGAAGGGTCGGAATACTTAACTATTTAACTGGGATTTGAAACGGTTTTGAAACTAACTTGGGAATAAGACTTATTCGATGACTAACTAGCATGATAATATGATCGTTTGACTAACAGTATGATATGTATGACTAATAGCATTAAACGTTGGATAATTATGACGATCTAGTAGGATTTTATATCACACAATTATGTCTTATGATTTTGATGAACAGTTGAGGTATATGCGGAAATGATGTATATGAACATGCAGAATTGGTTGAATAACGATGTGGTCTTGAGGAGCGGATGATGCGATGAAATGACTTTCATAATATGTTACTTGTTCTATTGATTGAGGTGTGCTTGAGTGATTAATAGTTGGATGTAGACTTATGTATATATATTCCATTATGTACTAGGTGATACTCTGTGATTGTGAATAATGTGTGATGGATTGTTCTATTGCCGATCTGCTAGCCAGGTAAGTACCTCCAAGGCTTACTCAGTAATCATTACCTCCTGCCTGATGTGTCATATAGTATGTTGGTGTTGCATATGCATAAGAGCATGCCATGTAGTATCATGCTTAGGAATTGCACTTACGAATGAGCATTCTTATTCTGTATGCGTTTGAATACAGAACGGCCGTTATCTGTGAGTCCTAGAGTCCTTGCTAGGGTCATAGGGCAGCCCGACTTCGTCGGGTGTTGTCCTCCTCGAGTCATTTATATATCTCACGAGATACGAGATGGGCATGAGATATGATATGATGATGAGATATGATATTATGATGATATATGATATGATGATGAGAATTGATATGATTATAGCATCGAACTGGCCAGTCTCCACCCTACCTGGAAGGGGAGTGGTGGTAGAAGAGGGATATACCACTTTGTATTCTTTGTTAAGGCCTTACTTAATATTCCGCACATATGAGTTAGGAACATGATAGTGTGGTTAATATTCCAGTACTGCATGAAGGCATTTTTGTTCTAGGTATAGGCGTATTATATGTCCTCAGCGCGGTCAGAGGACCCACGGGCGGACTCTTGGCCTGACTTGGTGGTATAGTTTCAGGTACCCGATACACTGCTTGATTTTGTGCTGTTATGACGGGGTCTATTCATATGGCGGAGAGTGAGTGGTTGAAACCTGATTCACCAGATTCACGCTTTTGGGATTTCTCCCTAATTATACTCTGTTTTGACCCGGCTCTGCCGTGGCACTGGTTGTATCACTTTTAGAACTTATGCCCTTTGCATGATAAAGGATTTCCCGCGTTGTAGACTTAGGACAGGTACCGGGGTTTACCCCGGGGTCTCCAACAGACCTTCCGGATTTGGGTGCGAAATCCCACTTTAAACTACACATCTTCGATTTCAAACCTTCAACCTGAACTCGGGGCGCAAGATCCCAACGAGGGGTTTCATCAATCGAAACGTAACTCGGGAATCATAATCCTGGGCCGTTACAAAGGTGGTATCAGAGCTGAGGTTTTGTAATCCGAGTACAATAGGTTGAAGAGGTTTTGAAAATCGCCCAATGTTTTCAAATGGTTTTGGAAATATTTTATAAAGGGCAAAATGAATTTAATTGGACTTAAAACCTAAAATGAATAAAGAGGAAATAATCTCGTGGGTAGAGACCCAAGCGATAGACATCCCTTATGGATTTAAAATTCGGGGAACGGTAGGCAAAATACTAGCTTTTATTTACAGATGGACCTAGAAGACTCCAAGGAACACCACGGAGGTTGGAGTGTTGAGTTAGAAGGCCGTGAGGTTTTGCCCCTCTGGTCAGTCGTCCCTCGAATGACGGCATAGATCGTCTCTATGCTTACGTTTATATATATATATATATATATATATATATATATATATATATATATATATATATATATATATATATATATACACATACATATATGCAATTGGGCCCGAGGGCGATCCTTCTAGAAGAGGATCATATTAATTTTGTTGATTGCTTCCGTGATGAGTGTTCTATTGTGCTTATGATAGCGAACTAATCAGTATGCATTGACTTGAATCATGTGTTGAATAACTGTGAAAACGAGATATTGGAAGAAAGCCTTGTTCTTAAGTAATCAGAATTCTTGTCTTGTCGGAATAACCCCTACATAATTCAAACCCCCTGATGGTTCTGACTCTGTCATCCGCCCCACCAAAACACCTAGGCATGTTAGCAAGGGTCGAGAAGCATCCGCTCTCCCTGTTTAGAGTTTTGTTTCATATCCCACCATCGATGCTTCTATCGAGTCTTGTACCTGTGGTTGGGGTCTTTCACGGGAAATTTGGGTCGATCAACTAAATACCTTCGGAAATCGTGTCGGATGTGAGGGTTATTTTAGTGTGTTAGTGGGAGTGAGGATTTAAATCATTTCGAGATAGAAGTGAGTTGTCTTATGGAGTCATCCCTTTCGATTCTCGTAATGGCCAACCATGTCTTCTTGCCACAAGAGTCTAAACACGAGTTCTACCCTCACCTCTCGGAAACAGCGTAAATGTCCTAACCCAGCGAGTCATACTAGCGCCTCACGGGGAAATGGGGTGATGAGTCGGTGAATGGCCTTGAAGAATTTTGTCGGTTATAGTAGCAGTCATTCTTGTGGTTGCATGACATAGTATATTGATGTATTTCAGCATGACTTGTCTCATATCTTGCACGGTTGCTCTTATGAGGCGATGTATGTGTCATATGTATGGAACTTCCATGATTATTGTCTTCCCATGAATTAGGCCAATCGTAGTGTGGTCAACTCTCATTGTATCATGTATGTTTAATATATGAGATGATTGTCCTAGCATGCTGAATTAATCTAATTAGACCATGTTGATTGTGTATATGTTTAATGAACATTTCTAGTATCATGTAGGACTTATGTCTCAATTATATGCCCTCATATGATCATGTGTCGTCCTTGTCATACTATGTGAATATGGATGTATATGATGTGATAGGTACTTCCTAGCGTGCTTGCCTTGGCCCCATGATATTACGACCTACTTATGTGTATCTAACTGAGTGATTAGTCATGTATATAATGTCCTTTGATGTTGTTAAGACTAATGCAACTTATGCCACACATGTCCCATATCCGTTCGTGCATGTATGTTCTTAGTATATCAAGCATGATTAATGAATGAAATGATAGGTTACTAGCTTCTTCTGTGAACGTGTAAAGTGGATGAGATGAACATGTTATGAATGCATAGATCGCTACTCCTTGAGATATGTGCATGTTCGTGTGTAATGATGTGATGATATTCGTGACTATTATGTGTCTACGTACCACAATTATAACTTCATGGAATACCCTAAGGGCATCGTTGTAACTCTCGGGTTAGGATCTTCTCCTTGGTCTCGACGTCCCTAGTCTTGGTCCATCTCTAAACTCTTAAGGAAGTTGTGTCGTCCGCCCTTGTCTCTCCCCTATCTCCGTAACTTCTAACCCTTGCAATCCTTCGATGAGCGCCGACATGCAAGAAAGGACCGACGGCCAAGTGGCACCATAGCAGCACAACGGAAGTGTGATGGGTCCATGACCCATAGACCATAGGACTGACGTCGCCAAAAGTATACAAAGGACGAACACATTTGAAAGATGGTAGCCGCGTACGTGATTCTCTTAGATGACTCAAGGAAGGACGTTCTTAATTCAAATCGTGGATTCTTCTATACTAATCGGAATTGATGTTTTGTGATAGGCCTAGAACTGACATAATTGAATGTGTGATGACGGATGTGCTGAATATATTGGTAGCAATGATTGCCTGACTAACTTGTTTCTATGACGATGTGCCTTGGTGCTTGGTATACTGACTTGCCAGTGAGTAGGTTATGGGTTATATGTATGTGAGTGCTTTCTTATTGAGCTTGAGTCATGAGATTCTTTAGTGAGACGGGTTGAAAAGTAGAAGGTGGATTAAAGTCTTCGGATTGGGTCATTGGTCGTGTGAGACGGGGTGCATGAATGATGCGTCAGCTTGAGTAGAGCCGAGTGAGTTGGGATGTGTCGAAGATAGTGGTTCGTGAATATAGATGAGCTTCGAGGTAGGTCTTAGGTGGGGAGTGGGGCTAGTATGTTGAGATTTTGAGGAAGATTTCCTAGCTAGGAGTGTCGGTAAGTAGTGGGTGCGCAGTGTGAGCGGTTGAGGTCTAGACTAGTTGCATGAGAGTGACCTTACGAGTGAGTGTGAGTATAGGCAGTTGGCGTAGTTCTAGAGGTGGATGGGTGAGCTAGGAGTTGATCAGGGGATTCTTGAGGGGAGGTTTTGTGAGACGGATTGGTGTACTAAGGAAGGTGTCTAGATAGTCTATGAGCGGATCGTGGGCGATGTCGAGGATGATCGATTAAGGAACGTCTGAGGAATCGTAGAATTTGGGACTAGGTGATGTGTGCTGTGAGTGGGAGAGATTTCGATAAGGGATGAGGTTGAGGAATTGCCAAGGAAGAGTAGTATGAGGTCGCTTGGGAAATTATCGATCAGGGACATTAGATTGTTCATATCAGGGTTGTTCGTGTGATGGGTATTTGAGGGTTGTACAGATAAGATTGGTAATGCTTGGGGAATTTATGAGTGAAGAATCTCTAGATGCATTGTTGGAGGATTTTGGGATAGGGAATGAATCGGGATTTATGTGTGGAGATCATTGTGGCTATTGAGGTAATTGAGGATGTGAGATGAATCTTCGAGGAAAGGCTGGTAGCTAGGCAAGGATGTAGTTGACATTCCTAGTAAGACTGTGGGCTTAAGGTTGAGATAGGGAGATTATGAGCATGGATTTGGGAACCAGGCAAAGCAGAAGGTATTGAGGACGCTAGAGGATAAGAGATTTTAGAAGGTTGGTGAAGTTACGGTGCTTAGGAAATTCGGACGAGCATGTCATACGAATTCGGTGAAAATGATGATCGGTACATTAGGGTTTAAGCGGTAGAGATTTCGAAGTTTGAGGAAGCGTGATTTGAGGCAATTTGGGGAAACATGTGGAGTTGAGGGAACTAGTCCAAGTAGAGTATGCTGGGAAGAGGATCTAGAGTGGGGGTCGGCTTGAGGGTCATGGTGATTCATGGTTGGGAGTACCACTAGTTGGGTTCTGCGTTAGAATTTGACGGCAGTGTCAGGTGTGAGATGGTCAACATGAGTTGGGTCCTTAGAGGTGGATGGTTAGTGAGAGTGGTTAGTGGCGTGAGAAATATGATCAGGTTAGCAAGGTGATTCGAGATGTCTTTTTAGGAGGTGATGGTCGGGCGGAGTCTTGCGAGGCTAGGAAGAGTAAGCGAGATTCTTAAGAAGTGTAAAGATGGGACTGATAAAGGACCCTAGGGCAAGGACGTGTTATATATGGAGTCTTGGTAGTTGGTTGAGTTGTTAAGCTTGTCGAATCAGGAAACCGTGTGATTGAGAACTCCGAAAAATAGTTTAGATGGTCGAGTGGAAGGTGAGAATTGAGATTGGGATGTCGAATTGTATTGGCCCTTAGATGGCTTGATGACATAGGATTTGGGATACCTAGTAGTTGGTTTGGGTAGTCGGCCTTGATTGCGAATAGTTATGAGGCTAGAAAGGTTATATGTGAGCGGAATACAATGGTGCCTAGAACTGGTAGTGAATTGAGTTGGTAGAATACAGTGAAGTTGGTCTTAGTGCAAGGGATGGTGACTAGTGGTCGTGTCTCGTCATGATTGGTAGTGTAAGGCAGATTCTCCTAGGATAGTGATCTAGTGTATACTTTACTTGGGGCCGAATGTTGTGCGAATTATATGCTATAGGCGATGTTGTTTCTCTGATGTGTTGCCGTTGACAATAGGGAATTGTAGTACTAACATAGTTATCCCTGAACTCGATGGAATGCTACTGTACGGAAGCAGTTGTTTGCCTCTAATGCGATGACGTTTGGTAGTTAGAATGAGTATGATGTACTTATCTGATTGATATAACGTGCTTATATGATTGATATAGTGTGTAACTTCCGTGAGATGATGTGATAAATTCTACCATATATGATATGATGCTAGATATGCTATGCTGTGTGGCTATTCTTGAGGTGATTATGTTATGCTATTAGACGTGAGGTGCTATTGTTATTCGATATATATACATGATGCTTGATGATGGAAATGATAGAAATTGAACTGTTGAACCTTGATTATGTCTTAGAACCTAGCAAGAGAATATGAGATTAGCCTTTAGAAGTTGATGGTAGGATGAATGAAGAGGTTAGGAATGCTTTTGACTAATGCCGAACTTGAAGTTTTGAACGGTGTTTTAAAGAGGACGTTATGATGTTTTGAGTTATGATATGACCGAGGAGTCGGAGTAAGGATGTGGTAGGGGCCCATATCACATTCTTGCTACAGTCTATTGGGGATATTATGATCACGGCAACGGTACTGTGAGGATCTCATAGGGGTACATATGAGATACTTACGAGATCAATGACATGATCTTCGGACTCACCAATTTCAAAGTTCGTCCCCTAATTTAAAATGATTTTAGTCTCGGGGACGAGACTTGTTTTTAGAGGTGAATGATGTAAAGGCTCGGATTTTCAAATCCTAATTTTTTGAAAAAAAAAGGAAATTAAAAATGAATTTAAATCGAATTAAAAGCTTGTTTAGCGGATTCCGACTGTAATATAAAATTTAACGAACGATTTTCGTCCTTTTACCTCGAAAATTGAAAATAATTATCAGATGGCGATATCCTTGTCAATTTTTAAAATCTCATTGATCGAGAAAGCGGGATTCTGAGAAACTAACATTCAGAACCTAATTTCGAGATTCGAAATTCAGGGATTCGGGATTTATTACCGAGTATTCAATTTGAGTGATGTCTTAATTAATACCTGTCAAATCTTCCGCCAGTTCAGCCCCTCCCCTACTCCTCTGCAACCCACAACCAGCTACTCTGTTCCTCTTTTGCTGTACGCCATAGCTCCATCACCATCACCACTCCGCCCTCTTTATATCAAATCCATCACATTCACACTCCATCACCATTTCAACATACCTCATCACCAGCATCACCGTCACCTCCCGCCTCTTTTCACACAACACCACCGCGATCCTTCTTCACTCCCTCGTCCTCCTCCCTCGAGAGCGCAGAAACCACGACAGCACCTTCGCCCACTCCTCGAAGCCACCAGCAGCAGCCACAACATCCCTCGGATCCACCAACCACAGAGGAGCCACCACCGGAGCCGCCACGAGAGCCACCGCAGCCCCACTCCCTTCTTTACCCTGTTCGATCGCGACCCAAGTTCCGGTAAGTGTTTCTATTCCGTCTTCAATCGAAACCACTCTTGGACTTCACCTTCACACTCACCCATGTCCAACGCAGATCCGACGAGCTATCACGAGCCTCCGAAGACGCTCATACCTCTGATCGAGAGCTCCGAAGTTGCGAACTCCCTCGGTGAGTCCAATCTTTTCCTTCCTCTGTTTCGATTCGTTTCTGACTTGGGTCGGGCTGTGGGCAAGTGTCGAGTGTGCGTGAGCTGAGTGTGGGGTGTCGGGTGAAGTTCGAGATCTCCGGCAAGCTCGAGAGCGCGGTCGAGAGTGCGAGACGAGCATCGACGGGCGAGAGAGCGTGCTGAGCAGAGCACGGGTGAGCTGAGGCGAGAGCAGCGAGAGAGCTGTGAGCAGGAGGCCGAGGCGGGGCGGAGCTCGGCACAGGACGTCGTCGGAGACGGAGGCCCGGAGGAAGAGCTTCAATCGCCGGCGAGAGCGAGGTCGAGGCTGTCGAGTATCCATGGCGTTCTCTTTTAAAATTTGAGGAGGAAGATGGCCAGCGTGGCCTTGTGGACCCTAAGTCCTAACTTATAAACATTTGTTAGTTGTTACTTATTTAAATCAGTTTTTGGATTAATTTAACGGGTTCGTTCGGTTTGGTTGGGTTCGGTTCGGTTCGGGTTATCTGTTTATTATTTAACTAATTAACGGTATTTAAATTATTATATTTTGGGAGAATTATAAGTGTTGATTTATTAAATAAAAATGTTCGGGATTTTAGGAGATTTGGAAATAATTTATAAAAGTGTTAAATAAATGGTATGTAAAATATCATGTAATACTATTTGAGATTTAAAATATATTATTGGGACTTAAACATTTATAAAGAATTTGGAAAAGAATTTCAAGGTTGGAAAGTAATCTAATAAATAAATTCAAAAGGGGATTTGACGAGTATTTTCAAGGGTCGGAATACTTAACTATTTAACTGGGATATGAAACGGTTTTGAAACTAACTTGGGAATAAGACTTATTCGATGACTAACTATCATTATAATATGATCGTTTGACTAACAGTATGATATGTATGACTAATAGCATTAAATGTTGGATAATTATGACGATCTAGTAGGATTTTATATCACACGATTATGTCTTATGGTTTTGATGAACCATTGAGGTATATGCGGAAATGATGTATATGAACATGCAGAATTGGTTGAATAACGATGTGGTCTTGAGGAGTGGATGATGCGATGAAATGACTTTCATAATATGTTACTTGTTCTATTGATTGAGGTGTGCTTGAGTGCTTAATAGTTGGATGTAGACTTATGTATATATATTCCATTATGTACTAGGTGATACTCTGTGATTGTGAATACTGTGTGATGGATTGTTCTATTGCCGATCTGCTAGCCAGGTAAGTACCTCCAGGGCTTACTCAGTAACCAGTACCTCCTGCCTGATGTGTCATATAGTATGTAGGTGTTGCATATGCATAAGAGCATGTCATGTAGTATCATGCTTAGGAATTGCACTTACGAATGAGCATTCTTATTCTGTATGCGTTTGAATACAGAACGACCGTTATCTGTGAGTCCTAGAGTCCTTGCTAGGGTCATAGGGCATCCCAACTTCATCGGGTGTTGTCCTCCTCGAGTCATTTATATATCTCACGAGATACGAGATGGGCATGAGATATGATATGATGATGAGATATGATATGATGATGAGAATTGATATGATTATAGCATCGAACTGGCCAGTCTCCACCCTACCTGGAAGGGGGGTGGTGGTAGAAGAGGGATATACCACTTTGTATTCTTTGTTAAGGCTTTACTTAATATTCCGCACATATGAGTTTGGAACATGATAGTGTGGTTAATATTCCAGTACTGCATGAAGGTGTCTTTATTCTAGGTATAGGCGTATTATATGTCCTCAGCGCGGTTAGAGGACCCGTGGGCGGACTTTTGGCCTGACTTGGTGGTATAGTTTCAGGTACCCGATACACTGCTTGATTTTTTGCTGTTATGACGGGGTCTATTCATATGGCGGAGAGTGAGTGGTTGAAACCTGATTCACCAGATTCACGCTTTTGGGATTTCTCCCTAATTATACTCTGTTTTGACCCGGCTCTGTCGTGGCACTGGTTGTATCACTTTCAGAACTTATGCCCTTTGCATGATAAAGGATTTCTCGCATTGTAGACTTAGGACAGGTACAGGGGTTTACCCCGGGGTCTCCAACGGACCTTCCGGATTTGGGTGCGAAATCCCACTTTAAACTACACATCTTCGATTTCAAACCTTCAACCTGTACTCGGGGCGCAAGATCCCAACGAGGGGTTTCATCCCTCGAAACGTAACTCGGGAATCATAATCCTGGGCCGTTACACAGTTGAGTCGGAAGGGATCCGAGAGTTATGGACGCCCGACGTCATAAGGTGACGAACGGCGATGACGCAATTGAGTCGAAAGGGATCGAGTGGGGAAATTGGAGAGAGAAAGAAGGAGGTGCACTCTATCTTTCTTTTTTTTTTTGAGCAAAGGTGCACTCTATCTGATATCTCGATTAATCGCCCTTATGGATTTAAATTAAAATAAAACAGGGTTAAATAACCCGGAATTGGTTTGGATTTCTTAAGACATAATAACTTGGGCGTTCATGCTTAGGATTATTTGATTAAAAAAAGCCCTTATATACACCGGATATTTCCCTTTCCGGTATATAAAGGTTATTCTAGTCTTTTTTTTTTTCGAGTTTGCAACTTTATAGCCCGTGGATGGTACGCCCGGGTTATATTCTATGGGTTATTTGCTCAATTTTGTAGTAGTGTCGGTTCCAAAAGAAGCGAGTGTGCAGCTGATATCTCGTTTGTTCTTTTTTATATTGTAGACAAGTGTTTATCAAACAAATCAAAGGGAGTCAATTGGAGACAGAGCTCTTGTTCTATCCACCAACGAGCAACCTCTTAACACATCAACTCAACAATCTGCCCCCGGACTCAATAAACGAGCCGCTGAGGATCAGTCACTTGAAGAAGAAGACGAAGTCTAGCACACTTGGAGAAGAGTTGTTGAGGATGAGACAAATCAAAGGTTGCTCTAAGTATGTTTTAATTATCTTGCACTTGTGACTATCGACACTAGATGTTAGGCAATATGCAGGTTTAAGACTTTTGTTGGCTTGATGTAAACTTCGGACGTCAAATACTTTTGTTGGCTTGAAGTAGTCGTTGGACGTCAAATGTGTATGCAAGGGACCTTTTGCTGAATTCACTTGTGATGAATGCACTTTCATGCCATTTGTTGGCTTCAATTGCTTTTGTAGATTGTATGAATGCACTTTTATACAATTTATATAGAGTGCAATTATTAAAATATAGAATAGAACAATTTAGGGTAGCATTAACTGTAGCAACGGCTATGAGCCGTGGAAACCATTACAAAACTTTCAGGAAAAACCGGTTATGAGTGTAGCTACGGCAGCAACGGAAAATTATCGTCGCCAACGAGATGAGTTCCCTCCCAAATTTCACCCTAAATTGGCGCCATAAAATTGGCACAAAAATCGTAGCTATGGCAGTGGTCGTAGCAATCAAGGGAAATTGGCGCCTTCACTTCACTAGCGACGGCTCCCTACCGTAGCAAAGTGGATTTTTTCCCTGATTAGCCTGTTGTAGCGAAGCCGTAGCAAATGACTTTGCTACGGTACTTTGTCGTAGCGCATAATTTTGCTACGACTACTTGTCGAAGCTACCAACTTTTGCGACCCCAAAATTCGCCACCCCCCCTGTAACGGCCTAGAATTATGATTTCCGGGTTACGTTTCAAGGGATAAAACCCCTTGTTCGGATCTTGCAATCCAGGTACGGGTTGAATTTTAAAACAAAATATTTGTACTAAAAGAAGGGATTTCGAACCCTTAAAGATCGCGGATCCATTAGGGACCAAATACCTGCCTTAGTCTAAGCGTGAAATCGAGCGAAAGCAAAAATAAAGTTGTGTTTAAATACAATCCGAAAAGGAGTATAAAAGAGAGGAAGTGTGATGGTCTCTCAACCTCTCGATCTAACGCCAAAAGTCTGAACCCGCCAAGCATCCACATAAGCAACGATAACGGCTAGCGATTACCTGAATCTAAAAAAATGAGGGGGATCTGGGTCAATCATCAGGTCACTCATGCGCGTATGTAAACACACTCTGAGAGGCATATAATAAGCATCCTATTCTTAAGATGAAATGCGTAATGCCATGCGTAAATTAAATCACATATATATACTGACAGTTTAATATAATGCAGAAAGCGATAAATGGATCCACACAGAATGCCAAGTGGCATGTCCCCTTCCTACCTCCACCCCTTTTCCGATAGGGCGAAGACTGGCCAGCTCATGAATGCATTCCATAATAATCGGGCGGCACGCATGCCCAACCCGCCCCATAAGAAATAATAAAGCCCGCAGGCAGCTTTCGCAATCATGCTCATAATATAAGTAAAGGAACTTCCATGACTCGATTGACTCAGGACGGGATCCGATGGGACTGGGTCGTCCTATGACCCTAGCAAAAACTCTAGTTACTTCACAGACAACGGCCGTTCTCTTGCAAGGACATATAGCAATCATATGATTTTCATTTTAGCTCCTAAGCGTGATTCTAAGTCGTATGGTGCATGGACACTAGCCTACTATATAACACCCAGTGCATAGAGCGCCCATCATGAGTAAGTTCAAAGAACTTACCTGGAGTAGCAGATCAGCAAGATGAAAAGCAGCAAGATATAAGCAAGCAGGTTACAGATCACCTAGCAATTATTAATAAATATGCATAAGTAAACTGCACACAACAGGATCCATTTACCACTACATAACATGCTCATCAATCCATTAATCATAGCATCATCAACATCCTTTATCTCAACTTATCTCAACATCTTATATCATCTTATTCCATTGTCATTTCCATAACTGGCTCAATCATACTTCAATCCATATAATCTCACTAGCTAGTCAAGTTGTTAGTCAAAACAATTACTTCAAAGTTATACTTAGCCATTTCTAATACATAAAATATTTAATCTTTAAAACTACTTCCAAAAATCCGATTAAATAATCCCGGCATACTTTACTTTAATTAAAATCATCATTCTAAGGACTTAAATAACTTTCAACACTTAATAAATAATTCAATTTATATACTTTAAAACCGACCCTCTTTAAATATCGACACATAAATCGATTTCTAAATAATCAATTATCGGGAATTGGTTAGACAATTAATTAATAAATTAAATAAATATATATATAACGAATAAACCCGAACCGAACCAACGCTTTTAACCCGAACCGAAACCATAATATAAATCCCAACCGGTTAGCATTAAACACAATGTATATATGTTAGTATGGGAGCCCACAGGTGCTGACTGGGCAGGCCCAACACGCTTCTTCTTCTTCCTCCAATTCCGAAGGCTCCCGCTGCGCTGCTCGCCGGTGCTGCTCGACGTCGCGCCAACCTCACTCTCCCGCCCTCGAGCTCAGCTCTCCTGCCTCACCCGGAGTTTCCCAGCCTCGCAGCTCACTCGACGCTCGCTCGCTTTCACGTGCCCGCTGCTCTCCCGCGCTCTCGCCTCGCTCCCACCTCTCGCAGCGTTCGCCGGAGGTCTCAATCTCGCCGGAGCTCTCGACCTCGCCCCAGATTCCCACACTCGGCTCTCACAGCTCTCTTCCCGGACAAAAGAATGAAAGGGATGAACGGTATAAGAAAGGGAAGGAACGAAGCACACCGAGGGATTTCGTGACTTCAGAGCTCTCCATCGGAGTTCTGGGCTTCTTCGGTGGCTCGCGATGGCTTGTCGGACCTGCGCCGGACATGGGTGAGTGTGATGGAAGATCTCGGGGGTGATTTGGATCGGAAACGAAGGAGAACGGCTTACCAGAAGATTGTTCGCGCTCGAACGGGACGATGGGGTTCCGGTGGCTTGCGGCGGCGCTGGGGAGCTTCTGGGCTGCTCCGGCTGATGGTGGTGGCTCCGAGGGGTGCGTGGGACCTTCCGCTGGCAGCTCGAGGTGGAAGGAAGGAAGAAGGAAGAGGAAATGGTGGTGTGTGTTGTGGTTGAAGGTGCAGAAACGAAGATGGATGATGGAGACGGTGACGATGCGTGATGGTGATGAAGCGTGCTTCGATGTTTGAAGAGTGATACTGTATAGTGGTGGTGATGAGCTGAAGAGCAAGCAGAGCAGACGGTTTGAGAAAGTTGGGATGTGAAAGAAATGACGGGGTGGACAGATGGGTTTATCGATCCGGATGGCTGAGCAACAGCTAGGGGTAGGGGGGAAAGAGGTTAGGAGCGTGGCAGGGGTCAGGCGTAGGCTGGTTCAGCTCGGATGGGAAAGGTAGTAAATGGGGAAAGAAAGTCAAATTATTTACCTGGAAATAAATCTCGAATCTCACTTTCTGATCTTAACCCAACGCGATTAAATTAATTTTAATATAAACTTTCAAAACCGAATTAAATAACGAAACCCGAAAATATTTTCAAGCCTCGAAAATATAGGGAGAAATAAATTGATGTCCAAGCTCGAATAACAAGTTTATGCCGGGAGTGGTCTCCAAAAATAAAATAATTCGGTTTATCGAATACGAAAATTTTTAAATTTTTCCGAAGTCTTGGATCTTAAACGAATTTTAATTAAAATAGAATCTATAATTTATATGAATAATGTTTCAAAAATCTCGGTCCTTACACCCCCCCCCCCCTTCCCGTAGCAATGCCAAAGCTAAGGGTCGTTTGCCATGCCTAGACAGCCTTTTGCCACGGCTTTTTGCCGAAGCTAAATTAATTATTTTTTGTAGTGACGTTGAGTAATCTTTGTTGTCTTCTTTATATAAGTTATACACTCTGGTTCATTATTCAACTTTTTATATTTACCGTTTAACATGCATAGCATTTATTCTTAACCTATAAATGATATCTATCATACAAATTCATCCCTTCGTCTAAATCAAAATTTTTTGTCTTCGAGATTTGCATGGACTAAGTGTAGAGCACCGCCTTTGTGCCTTTTGTGAACACTTATGTCATCCTCGAATAATATTATTGTATTATACTCCCTCCGTTTATTAATAAGTGTCATTTGACTTTTTGACACGTTTTTTAAGGAGCTAAAAACTATATAAAATATTAACTTTTCTATTAATTTTTTTAAATAACTTTAAACTTATAACTAATATGTATAAAGTTATAAACAAAAATCAATTAAAAACTTTATATTTTATATAGTTTTTAACTCCTTAAAAAACGTGCCAAAAATTCAAACGTCACTTATTTCTGAACGGAGGTAGTACTTTTCAAACATCTGTTTAGACTGTTATTTGGTTATTCTTTATAATAAATATTTTATATTCTATTTTTTTTCCCTCGCACTAGTTATTATAATAAAGGAAATAAACAACCAACTCTACAATGTATACCATCATCATCAAGGAGGGTGATTCAATGACACTAGTTTCATTTGACACTAGTGAGGTGGAAGCTCCATTTCCTTCATTTTAATGACATGTCATCCCACATATATCTTATTATTTGGTTTGATGTTAAAAAAAATTAGAAGGTAAAAAAATAGCTGAATTTTATATAAGGAAATAAATGATCACCCTCCCAAATTAGCACCAATTAAGCTAAAAGAAACGACATTTCATTAAATAAAAAAATTCAAAAACATCTTCTCCCACTAGCTAACCCCTCGGTTGAATTGAAGGACTACGGGAGCAGTAAGTGTATTCGGTTGAATTGAAGGACTACATGGGTAGTAGGTGTTCATCAGATCGGGAAATCGCCAGAGAGAAGTGAGACGGCCTTACGGGTAATCGTTGGTAAGTACTAAGAAATTGCACAACGCACTTGTAAATCATAAGGTTATTGAACTGTTTGAGTTTGAAAAAGTTGGCATTCTACTTATTTTTGAACAATTTTTATTTATTTTTGTAAATTTCAGTAGAATATAAGTTATGATGTGCTTTATTGTCCCGATCGACTCAAGCACGGTGATGGCGGGAGCATCCTTCAATAATATTAAGTCCTTGTTAATAATATTGTTTATGTGTATGCAATTAGATCTCTAACTATATTGTGGTATGATTCTCGTATAGGTTAATTGTCAACATATATGAGTCATTCAAGAAACTTTGATCTAAACCTAGGGTATGACGCAGATGAAGGTAATGGATATCACAATATACTAATCAAGTTTGTAAAATTTTAATTAAAATTTAGTTCATATTGAAATTCTTATATAAATGCAGGTAATGAAGAAGACTATGTCATCGATTTGGATGGCGATGGTTTGCCAAGTTCCAACGAAATTGGGCAACATAGCCGAGAACATGATGAAATTGATGGAGTAGATGGATTATTTGAGGATGTTGAACAAGTTGAGAATGAGCATAGTCAATCGCATGTTGGAACGATGTTTGCAGATGTAGATGATGTGTTGAATTATTGTGAAGAATATGAAAAGGCCAAAGGATTCCAAGTAAGGATACTAACTTCTGTGAAAATCAAAGGTGATGAAGATAAGTAAAAAGAGCTTTAGGTTGGTTAGTTCGAAAGCGGGAAAATTTGGAACAAAGACAAAGAATCCGGGAAAAGGTCCTACATCGCGTGTTACGGGATGTTAATTACATGTGAACGCATCCCTTCATAGTGATGGGTTATGCAAGATGACCAAAGTTACACTGGAGCATAGCCATGATTGTGTCCTGAAAAATTCCAAATTCTTTCCTAACTATGGATTCATTAGTGAAAGCAATAGGAAAATGATTTTAGAGAATGATAGAGTCGGCGTTCCGATAATAAAAAAAAACTACACATCCTTTGTCGTTCAACATGGTAGTCACGACAAAATTCCATTTGAAGAGAGGGATTGTCGCAATCTGATTGGCAAAGCAAGAATAAATCATACGGAGGAAGGCGACTTGAATGCAATGAGAAAATATTTTGATGAGATGAACTCTAGTAACTTCAACTTTTGGGCGGATGGAAGGAGTAGAGCAGCGTATATGGAATTTGGAGATGTCATATAATTTGATACCACTTACTTATCAAATCGATATAAGATGTTGTTTTCTCCTTTCATTGGAGTTAATAATCATGGTCAATCGGTGTTGTTTGGTTATGCTTTAATTGCTGGAGATGATACTGAGAACTTCGTATGGTTGTTTCGTGTCTTGGCACGTAGTAATATATAATTATGGATTTTGAATGACAAAACAAAAAATTTTATGGTTAAATTAGTTGATTATGATCGAGTAATTTATAAGGATTTTGATTTTTTATACGTGTCATATTCTGGATTAAAATGGTGTTATATTTTTTACAGAGGCCATTGGCGCGACCTCACGGCCACGGAATTTTCTGGATTAAACGGGATTATTTTTGCATACGTGAAATTTTTTGAATTAAAGTTGTATTATATTTTTGGGCCACATCAATTAATAAGTCAATATAGTTAGGTAGAAAACTTATCTTTCTAGATCAATATGACACGCAAACGAAAATAATCCCGCTTTAATCCAGAAAATTTCGTGCCCGCGAGGTCGCGCCAATGGCCTCTGTTTTAGTATTTTAATAACCAATCTTTGTCAAATATTCTATCTTTTTAGATAAAATTGAATATATTTGTATAAATATTCAACCTTATAATGTATATTTATATGAACTAACCATACTATTAGTTTAGTTTATTGTTATTAAAAATCCAAAGCTTTTAACCAAACTATATATTATAACCTTTAAAATTTAAAAACAAAATATAAATTAAATATCAATTTATTTATTAAGAAACCGCACAACGGGCGGGTACCGAATACTAGTGTGTGTATATAACGTAGCACATATATGTACGTATATATACATAAATAAATACATATGTATATACATAGTGTATATACATAAAATATAACTATTATTTGTGGAAATCTTATTTATTTAAATAATAGTACCGATTTTTATTTATTTTAAATTATATACATTAAATATTGATAATGAGGAATTATTTTATCTCTTTGAATAAATTTTTTTTTTATTGTACTTTGAATAATATAATTATTCTAAAACTTTACATTAGGTATTTTATGAGGACTAATAAAATTTAAATTCAACTTCCTTTACCAAATTTAATATAAAGAGAATTTATTTATTTTCATTAAAACTGAAATACCCAAAAATACTTTGGGGTATTTCACTTCTTAATACGACACACATGTCCACAGTTTCATGTAAATCCTCATACAAGAAGGCGTTGTTGACGTCTAATTGAATCAAGGTCTACCTTTTCTTTGCTACAACTTCCATCAAAGACGTTACTGTTGTCATCATCACCACCGTCGAGAAGGTTTTTGTATAATCCACTCCCTCCTTCTGAGTGAAGCCACTAACAACTAAACAAGCCTTGTATCTCTCAATAGAACCACTAGTCTTGTACTTGACTTTGTAAACCCATCTACAACCAATAGGACGAGCACCCCTCGGCAATGGAACTATCTCCCAAGTGTCATATTCTGATCAAGAGCTCTAAATTCATCACGCATAGCTATATCCCACACTTCAAATTTACAGACATCATGGTAACTTCAGTTTAAATGAGGGCAAATGCCCAAGTATTATTGACATGTCAACAATACTAGGAAACAAAAAATGCAGTTTAAATGAGGGCAAATGCCCAAGTCTATGGTGCCAAGTCTGATCACTTATTGCAGCTGCTACTACTCTACCTTTGCTTGCATCAAATTGAATCTCAGCAACATCTCTGTCCAAGAAATAAAGACCATTGCTGATACAATTCGAGAAACATCAAATTGGCCAACAACGAGACATCTAAGATTTATTCAAGGATTTGAAGTGATGAAGATTACTAATCCATGATTGTATTATATTTTTATTGTTTGGTTAATTTTTGCATATCCTATTATTTAATAAGTCTGAATATTTAATAGGCGAAATCGGGTATATACCCATGGAAACTTTATTAATTGGGTATATACCCATCAAAACTTTAAAATTGTTTATATACCCATTAAATCATTTATATTTTGTTTAATTGTCCATCATATATTTCATTTATACTATTAAATGTAAAAATTATTAAAATTTAATTATTTAAATATGAAAATTATTTAACTTTCAAATAATTATTAAAATGAGACATTAATTTCAATTTCTCTCAAACTAAGTAATTTTTTTTAATTTGACGTGATTTTACATTTAAAAATATATGTATTTTATTTCTTTACTATGGTTTATGGTCATTTTTATAACTTAATTATTTTGAACTTATACATGAAACTTGATATTCAAAATAAAATCATTGGATAAAAATATAATTATAATTACATTGAAGTTTAACTTTTATATTAAAATTTTAATTATATTTTCTATCTAATAATTGTAAAGTCATAAATTTTCTAATTATTTAAGTTTAGTATATAATTAAATTTTAATCTAATTTTCACTCAATAATATTAGATCAAATATATTACGGACAATCAAACAAAATTTAAATGATTTGATGGGTATATAAACAATTTTGAAGTTTTGATGGGTATATACCCAATTAATAAAGTTTTCATGGGTATATACCCGATTTCGCCTATTTAGTAAGTATTAGTTTTTATATTATTTCAATTTTCTTATATTGTTGATGGGCGTTAGGAATTTGTTAGAAAAGCCCATTAGGGTTTTTAAGTCATTAGGTTTTATGTGTTGCTATTTAAGTACGTTTATGATTAATGAAAAAGGAGATCCTGAATTTGAGAAAAGAGAGTGTTTCATTAGAAACCCTAGAGAGCGAGAAGCTTTCAACCGTTCGAGAGATTCGAACACTAAGGACCGTGAGAAGAGGTGCTGAGGATTTGTTCTAGTTGTGAGATTCGACAAGGATCGATACTCGTGGCTCCAAGGGCGTTCGTGAGATTCGGGCGTTTGCGGGGATCGAATTCAACTACCTATCGAAAGATCGGGCCAACCTGCCTGCGTGAGATTCGCATCGAGTGGTATCAGTTGTCAGTACATCGACATGTAGTCGTCTATATCCGATTTAATTGTTGGTTTTGTTTCAATTTCAACAATTCAATCATCCAAAAATTCAAAAATCACACAAAAAAACCCTAATTCTTCCACCACCACTGCCGTCGCTCCACCGCCACCTCTGACAACCACCCGACCGCCATCAACCCTCCAGCCACCAGCACCCACAACCACCAGCCCCCATCCCTATACAGGTTTTTCGCAAACTCTAACCAACGACCGCCACCACACCATCGCCTCTCCACCACCACTTTCGAAAATCACCACCACCCTCCGACCACCACTTGCCTTTGACAACCTCAGTTCGAGCACCACCGAACCAACCAACTATCCAAGAGGCCCAAGAACCACTGGCAACGAACAACACAGTGAACGACGCACGACATCGAAAAACGCAGATGCGCGCTGCACGCCCGTGCACCTCCCGTGCACGCCCGCGCGCCCCGGTGCACGCCCGCGCGTCTGAAGTGCACGCCTGCGTACCTGCTCTCTGCAGCGCCCATCTCTCCGTGCCCTCATGCGCTCGACAGCTTCTTTTGCCCGTTTTTGCTTCCCTTCGGGTATTGCTTTTGGTATACTAACCATGTCGCGGGCTATCCGAAAGCTTCTGATTGATGATTTGTGTCGTCTTACTTACAAATTTCAGTGGCAAGTGCAACAACTCATTGACCAACACAACTCTTGTTTCAATGACTCCGTCATTGAGGCACCATTGGTAGATTATGAGACACTTACTCCCGTATATGATGTCTATGATGATGATCTTGAGTACGGTGTTGCTTTTGATGTCGTTTCGGAGGATCGAGGCGTTGTTGACGAGATTTTTGAGGAGTTTGTTAAGGATGTTCCCTTGGTTGTGCTTCATATGAGTTCCATTCCTATTGTGGAACACTTTGAGGTAATGCCTCCAAGTTTTTCTCATGATAGTCCCCATTGTTCTCCGTCGGTGTTTTCATTTTTCCACGAGTCGAGGACGACTCGAATTCAAGAAAGGGAGAATGATACAATCCGAGAAACATCAAATTGGCCAACAACGAGACAGCTAAGATTTTTTCAAGGATTTGAAGTGATGAAGATTAATGATCCATGATTGTATTATATTTTTATTGTTTGGTTAATTTTTGCATATCCTATTATTTAAGAACTCTGAATATTTAATAAGTATTAGTTTTTATATTATTTCAATTTTATTATATTGTTGTTGGGCTTTAGGAATTTGTTAGAAAAGCCCATTAGGGTTTTTAAGTCGTTAGGTTTTATGTGTTGCTATTTAAGTACGTTTATGATTAATGAAAAAGGAGATCATGAATTTGAGAAAATAGAGTGTTTCATTAGAAACCCTAGAGAGCAAGAAGCTTTCAACCGTTCGAGAGATTCGAACACTAAGGACCATGAGAAGCGACGCTGAGGATTTATTCTTGTCGTGAGATTCGACAAGGATCGATAATCGTGGTTCCAAGGGCGTTCGTGAGATTCGGGCGTTTGCGGGATCGAATTCGACTACCTATCGAAAGATCGGGCCAACCTTCCTGCGTGAGATTCGCATCAATTGCTAGATCTTCCAAACCTGAGAGGGCTCTTCCTTTGAACATTCTACAATAAACATAATTAAGGTGTAAAGAGTACAACCCTCCCTGTATCCTTGATGAGTGTCCCAACCGACAATAAATTGCATTTGAAGTATGGAACTTAAAGAACTTCCTTCAAATACAATCCATCAGATAACCCGACACTCCCCATGGTGTCTAGCATCTAAGAAGAACCAGTAGGAAGTGTGACAAAGAATGGTTTTCGGATGGGAACTTGATTAATAACCAATGAAAGATATGTGCACATATGACTATTGACACCTGTGTCCAATATCTAGTTGTGCATTTGACAAACATTAGAAGTCATACATGCAAATCCTTCAAAGTCTTTGCTAGATCCAGACATCACGGGGAACACCACCACTTCTAGCATACTATGCAGGAGTGATCTCAGGAACACTACCACTTCTAGCATCATCTGTAACCTATAAAGCAACCTTTTTCCCACGGTTATTCTTCTTTGGGAAACCGTGGATGAAGTAGTATTTCTCGATCTCGTGATTGGTCTTCTTACAGTGAGTATAGAATAGCCCCGACTTCTTTCTATGTGGTTGCACATCTCCTTTCTTTGACTCAACATTGAAGAAGGAAGCAACATCCACATTTAGAGCTAGTCGTTTGACTCTTGTACTTCTGTCGTGCTTCTTCATGTGACATCAAGGAATAAGCAACACCAATACTTGGCAGAGGTTGCATCATCAGCACAGAACCTCTGGCAGCCTTGTAATTCTCATTCAAACCCAAAAAGAATTGCATCGGCTTCTATTCTTCAAGAACTTTCATCGTTTCCTTAGCAGAACCACACGAGCATGGTGGGATTTTTTATAAATTGTCGAACTCTTCCCAGAGAGACTTCAACTTGTTGAAATAGGTAGAGATCGTGGACGTACCTTGAGTGAACGACGTCAGATCTCGGTGTAGTGTAAACATTTGAGCTCTATTGACCTGACCAAATCTGGGTTCCAGGTCCTCCTATATCTCTTTATCTGTATCAACATACATTACAGTATTACACTGCTTCAATTTCTTGATCCAAGTTGTTCAGGAGCCACGAAACTACCATGTTGTTGCACCTGTCCCAAATCTCAGCTCGTGGATCTTCTTCTGTCGGTCGTAGTAGTTTGCCAGTGGCGAAACGATACTTGTTGTTGGCGCTCAACGCAATTTTGGCATATCTTCTCCATTTGCCAAAATTCTTGTTGTCAAAGGTAATAGCAACTATAGCGAGTCTTGGATGATCGCTAGAGTGCAGAAACAAAGGATCTGTTTGCTCAATCACCAACTTGTCTCCGGTCTCAGTCACCATGGATGTTGGTCTCCGATTTGCTTGATTTGGAGGGAAATCGAGAGACAAAGCTCGATATGGGACTGAGATGATGAACGAAAGCAGTTACTGCTCTGATACCATGATAGAATTTGTATGAAGAATCAAATTGGGAACAAAATTCAGAAATGGAGAGAGAACGAGAGGTTGAAGATGGGGATAAAAATGATCAACTTGTATTCAATTTTTTTTTTACATTTGTATTTATAATTGGCCTAACAGTGTAGGCTATAACATGTACACTAACAACCGAGGGCCCATATTTGTTATAACCGAATCAGTTAACCAAATGTAACAACTTCAACCAAAACCATCGTCTTCCTCCAACATTATCTTTATTACCCTAATATAATGAACGAGTAAAAACTCACACCACCCAAAAAAAAAAAAAAAACAAGTAACAACTCTTTTCCCTTCATTGATATACCAACACTAATTCAAAATCTCTTAACTCAATGGATATATAATGGACATGGATTCCCAAAAGATGCCATCACATACAATCCCCATGAAGTCCAAGTACACACTGCAATAAATTCAACAATTTCAAAAAAACTGTAACTAGATTTTATTTATTTTTTATGACGAGGAACCCACCTTCGGTGCAAACCCCGAGTACGTAACCCAGCCGGCAAGAGCCACGTACTAGGTAAACTGGCTTGCACCGACCGGCTCGACCCAATGGTAAGAAGCAAGGTGAACCTTGGATTTTCACCCAAGGAAAGAGGCGGAAGAAGGGATCGAACCCGAGACCTCCTTACTCCTCCCCTTGCTCCTTACCACTAGGCCACCCCGACTGGGGCAAACTGTAACTAGATTACATACCTAGAAGAAACAGGTTTGAATAGAAAAGATGGATTATATGCCATTTCATATTTTCGGGTTCCACGGTAAATGGAGTTACGACAAATCCAACAACTTTTTTTCGTAGACAAAAGAAGGGATATGTGGAGATGAAGAACAATTTCATATCTAAAACTGAAAGTGAGTAGGCAAAGAGGAGGAAGAACGTCAATTTGTAGAGAAGAAGACCTTGATAGAGCCTGTGGTAGGTCATAATATCTCCGTCGATTTCGAGATATTTTTAAGAGGGGAGAAGATGGGAAGTTTGTTGCAAGAGTCAATGGAAGAAAACTTAGGGCCCGTTTGGTTGAGAGTTAAATTTGGAAACGTAAACAGATTGAAAAGTTGAAGGAAAAGCAAACGCATTGTGTTATCCCTTCATTTTGTTTGGTTATTCAAGAACAATGGAAAGGATTAAAAAAACTTCCCCAATTTTCTAAAATTTTAGGGTTTTCAATTTTCCACCAAAATTTTAGCTAATTTCACAAATTAGGGATTTTGATTCCCTAATTTCACAAATTAGAAAGATTTGAGGACACTAATGAGGAGGCGGCCCATATCGATGGTGGTAGAGAGGTGATCCAGATGGCGCGCATGGTTATCGATCTGGATGGAGGTGCTCTTGACGGGGAGTATTGGCGCGGCCGGTTATCTAGGAATACGTGCTTTCGCTGTACAACGGTTGCCGAAGATGCAGTGGAGCGAGCTGGAGGACGAGATCGAGAGCAAACACCGGCTCTGTGAGCGCGTCTTCTTCGACTATCCACCGGCGTCAGGAGAAGAGATCGAGGTGAGAGAGAGGAGAGAGAGGCACAAAGCTTGAGAGAGTACGCATACGGTCGATCTGTTTGAAGAGAGAGAGAGAGAGAGAGAGAGAGCCGATTTATTTGAAACACCTAAAAAATGTGGGGTAATAAAATGGGCCGATCCGTTTGAGGTTCAAAACACTTTCATTCATTTGAGGAGGTGAAACAAATATTTTTTATTTGACCAAACTCTAACAAAGTGTTTGATGGGTTTATTTTTTAGCTAACCAAACGGGCCCTTAATGAAGAAGAGAAAAAAGGTGATTAGGTGTGCTTTTGCTTCTTCGCTTTCAATGGCGATTAGGCGTGCTGCTTCTCTACTTTAGGAGAAAATAAATTCTATTTTTTAATAGAAGTATAATATACTTGGACTTATTTGTAGCAGGTCTACTAAAATTGAAGGTCTTATTACACTTGTCCAGGGTTGGCCCTCGAGTTTATTCAAGTCTCTTAAGGGGTTACATTTTGATCAGAAGAAGTTTCTACAAAGGCTATTGCAAGATTTCGATTCTTCCTCTTCAATAACCCCCACTACTCTTGTACAATTACTCTTGTACAAGTTGGGGTCAATCTTCATGCTTTCTCTAGTCCCCCTTTATCTGATGCTCATCTAGAAAATTGAATTTCCACACTAACACATGCCTAGACTTGGCATTCACGGTCTAGTTCCTCATTCAGTATATGCAGTCTTCCACTTTAGTTCACCTGAAAGTTGCACACAACATAATCGATCTCCAGTGCCTTAAAAGAAACCCGAGTTGTACGTGGATATTACTCAACTCCTCCTTTGAGGTTGAGATTACCTAGTCCGTAATTACGGTCTATAATATAGTCAATATCGCTTGATTGGATGTGCCGAATTACTTAATTATTTTTCTTAATAAATGGAATAGTTTTATAATTATTTTCAACTAATAAAAAGAGACGGACTATAAATACGAATTAGAGGATCCTCACGGCCTCCTTTGATATTCAATTATTAGGCTTTAGTGACTCCAATTGGGCTGATCTGCTCCCACACTCATTGTCCTGTTAGTGGGTACTTTGTCACTTTTAGGGTTTGCCTCGTTTCCTAGAAAGTTAAGAAACAACCCTTTATCTCTCTTTCCTCTACTGAAGCAAAGTATCAATCATGACATCGTCTCACATTGCCTTTTCCTACCAAGTGTGACAAACAAGTCTTGAATTCATGAGCAACTTAGTTTTTCACGAGGGAACAAAACATTAATTAATTTTGATCTTTCTTATTGCTGTGTTTGTTATAAGCTTTAGGATGGCTTGTTTATATCCTATCTTCCTTCCCAGTACCATCCTTAGGTTCAGCCCAGTATAGTTAAGCCAATCTAGCTTAAGCGTAACGTAATGTTGTCTATAACGACTGAGTTGTATACTATAGACGAACATTACATTACGCTTAAGCTAGATTGGCTTAACTATACTGGGCTGAGTTTTCAGTTACAAGAAATGAAACAAACATTCCCCTTTCTCTCTCAGTCCCTCTCTCAAATTTTTTTCCTGTTACGTACGATGTTTTGGTTTTCTGCTTTGTTGATCCAAAAAATCTTCAAATTCCAACAGCTCCAAGAGACAAAGACAACATGAATCGAGGTCCCCGACCATTCCAAGAGACAAACTGTCGCAAGGATGAGAAAGGAGCGCAGGGAGGAACAAAAGCAATAGGACCAATGATAAAGGATACATATATAACGGCTTTCCTATTACCAAAAACAATTCATATATCAACCCGACAATCATATCGCAAACATATATAAGTGTGAGTAGAAATGGATGATATCATATGCAACATCATACGTTAACGTTATAGAGTAACATACTAACCAGCTAGGGCAAACCAGGATGTTTTTATCTTGAATAATTCAACTCTTCATCTACCAAAAACATAGTTTAACAATTTAGAAAATATATATATGCGTGCACTAGCTAGGAATATGCCCTACACAGCATGATCTTAATCAAAGGGCATTCGTAATCGTAACTAAACAAAATAAATTAACGAGTGGAAATCACATCAAATTCATGTATTCATGGGAACATCTAATCTATTACTGACTAAGATATATAGACTGACTTGACGAAGCATCAAATGAACGAGTCGTTAGGCGAGGAAAACAAAGATCGATCAAATGCACCTTTTAACCTTGTTCATTACACATCTGGCACGCTGTTGCGGAATTGGCATTCAAATACGTGCATCGATCACAGGGCCAGTAGTTAAGATCATAGCCATCGATGATAAAGAGATCATCTGCAGGAGGCCAGCTCGGTCCACTTGAAGTCGATGCCATGATGTCGGGCCCCTTCCTCTTCTTCTGCACAGCTTCCAATAGGCCATTCTCAAGAGCTTTCACGAGGTTATCAAAGTAAGTTTGTGTCACAGTCGTAAGACCCACCAGCTTTGTACGGAATTTAACGAAACGATCATCATCAGATGGGCCTTGTCCAGCAGTCAGGTGACCTTGGAGCTCCTTCTCTGCGCAGTGGTGAAGCCGCTCCAAACCGAGCTCAGCTTCACCCTGCAAGCATTCAAACAGCTGCCTCTTTGCGGATTCGTTTTCTGGTAGATAGTAACCATAAGCATACGTCCACTTCAAGACTCGTCTGCATTCCACAATCTGCGACCACGCATCTATCAGGAACTTGAGTTCTGCCTCCGATTTGCCTTTCATCTCACTTAGCCTCTCCAACTGCACACTTCGCATCCGCTCAAGGTCCGCTATTGCTTTCTGCCTAGACTTGTCATTAGCAGCCCATCTTTCGTAATAATGCGTGTATCTCTCCAAGGAATTCTTGGCCATTTCTCGTCGTTTCTCGGTCTCAACTTGCTGTTTGCCTTTTTTGTATCCATTGCATCTAAAGTGTATATGGTTCAACACCGGAAGCAAGCAAAGCCAGCAAAATTGAAATCTACATGGTGGCCTACAAGTCATGATCATACACCCTTGGTTCTTCTCAATCGGACGCTTGCACTTGGGGCACGGCTTCGAATTAGCCAGTATCCAATTCGTGTTTTCGGATTCTGAGCTGTTCTTTGAAATCCACTCCTTCACCGTTCCACAGTCAACGGGGCGGTGAGCTTCCTCGACACAATTCCAGCAAAAGCCATATGAGCAGCTGCATATAACATCGAAATTTCCGGTACTGCCAACACTGAAATCCACTGCGTAATCGCATCCGGGTGCGGGACACCACTTCGTCTTCCTGTTATCTTCGACATAGGATCTTAGTAGATACCGATCATATTTCTTCTGATCATCCTCGGAAACAGCCAAGGTATCGATCATATTTCGACCCACAGCAGCACTGCAAGACGGATCAGGGCACCGCAGAGTTAGACATCCAGGCCCGTCGTTGATCGAAGAGCTGATATAGCCTCCCCAGCACAATCCGCAGTACGGATGTCCGCAATCCGCGTCAAAGATCTCACCTTTCGCGAAGGTGTCGAAGCAGATGCCACATGTCAGTAATTCTCCTTCTCCGACCAAGGATTTAGGGTTTTTTAATAGACCAACGGCCTTCCGAACCCTCTCTTCATCGACGAACCATTCCTCGTTCACTTTGCTAACGCTCCACTTGTAATGAGAGAGGAGAGTTGCAGATTCAGCCCTCGATAGAGAAAGAACAGAGGATACGGCGGTGATAGCATCTTCTTGGCGTTCATGGATATCGGCTTCACTCAACACGACGTAGTTTTGCTGTTTGGAGTCCCCGGAAGCCTCGTAATCGTCGCCGAAATACTCATATTCGGCGTCAACTACATCATCCTCACTGTAGAAGTCCTCGAGCAACTGGTGATCATCGTTGACGCTGTCGCGCAGCAGGTTATCGTCTGAATCCATTGGAAACACGAAACCCTAGAAATTAGGGTGATAGAGAAACATAGATTGATCGGCGCGGCTTATCGAAAATTACGTCTAGAGTGAAGAGGAGAGAGGTGAATTGGGATAAAGGAGAGAGATTGACATTGACGAGGATCGCGGAGGATGAACTGAATTGGAGAAAAGGGAGGGACTTTTAATAAGAGAGTACAGGAGGCAGTTGAGATCAGATGTGCCCAAATATACTGCCCCTGTCCCTCCTAGGCGTGGCCACGGGTCAGACCCGGCGGGTCAATAGTCGGGGAAGGGCGACCCGAACCCTAACCCGGAATTTCTAGGGGTTAGCGGGTTCGGGTCACCCGGCGGGTCAAAGGGTTGACGGGTTGACCCGGCGGGTCCAAGGGTCGACGGGTTGACCCGGCGGGTCAGACCCGACGAGTTGGAACCCGGGTTGGACGGGTTTGCACTAGTTTCGGAATCGGATTTGTCGAGAAAGGGAACGGGAATTGAACGCCTATGTGTTTGACAAATATCCTTTCGTGTTCACAAATCATAACTTGACTCTTTAGTCTTTATGTACAAAATACAATATGTAATATTACATCTTATAATTTTCAAAACTAAAAAGTCTACAACTTATAACTCTATAAGTTTTACAAATTACAAAAAAGTTGTACAATTTAAAGTTGTACAATTTAAAGTTGTACAATTTTTGTATTAGGGAGTGTTGGGGGGAAGGAAGAAGGGCTTGAATCGGTTTCCTGACTGCCTACGTATCCTCCCGGGGGTGAGGAATCAAAGCCCACGTAGTTCTTTTACCTGTATGTCTGAACCCCGACCCGGCGACCTCCTCTTCTTGATCGTCGGATCCTCCACCTCCTGAGCCATCTGTGACTGCGCCATCAATGGAGCTCCCAACGGACTCTGTCTCTATTCCGTCATCATCCTCGGAATCAGTCCCCAAGTTGTTCTTCTGCATCCGCATCTCCGCCTTCTTCCAATCTGCAAGGCAAACTTGGGCTTCGAGGTTCTCGGGAAGCAACCTTGATCTCTTCTCCGAAAGAATCTGACCTCCGCGACTGAAAAGCTGCTCGACGGCTACGGTGGAGCAAGGTGCCCCAAGTATTTGTCGGGCGATTACCTGCAACGTCAGGAATCTTTGTCTTTGGGGACGGCTCCACCACTCAAGGACATCGAAATCTTTTTCTTCATCGCTGAGAAAATCAAAGAACATCGAAATCTTTTTCTTCATCGTCGAGCTCCGAGTGGGGGCTCGACGAAGATCTCGACCTCTTTGACCCAAAGATATCTCGAGCAAGTGCCTTAGTTCTAGCGGTGATGCTGGTTCGTGACCCGCTTGAACTGGAAGGCACGGGAGGACGACCGGAGGGCGCTCTATCGCCCGTCGAATATTCAGTATATAATTGTTCTAACAATCCTCTAACTCTAGCAACAATAATTGTAACATTGCAATCAGGATCATCCACAATTCCTAAAGTCGGATAATAGTTTTCTAAAAACAATTGAACTCCGTTTATTTTATATCTAGGGTCGAAACAACACGCTACGAGGAAAATGTCGGGTATAAATTTGTAATATGCGATCCATTTCTGCCGCATCTCCATAGTTGCTTGGCGGATGGAAGGCGTGTTAATCCCGTCTTGAAGGGCTATTGCTACGTTCATTGCAATAAAACAAAAAATGTTTGATGTAGGCATGTAAACGTGGGAAAACATCCGAGTTGCGTCGTAAAAAACTTTGAAAACCTCCACAACGTCCCGGGCCTGAGTCCACACATCGGCAAATATGTGTGAGTCTGTGATGTTTTGTGTTGCAAAACCGGAAAGAAATTCCTTGTAAGCGATTGAATCATAAATCATTGTGTAAGTGGAGTTCCACCGAGTGCAAACGTCCTTGGGGAACTTTTTGGGCGGGTTTGCTGGCTACAACAATAAGCGCTCCATTGCTGGCGAAGCTGTTTGCTTCGCCAAAGTGCCCGCAAAACAAATCGAATTGGTTCAACAACACCTTGTAAATATAATAAACCATCTTGAACACATAAGTTTAAAATGTGAGGGGCGCAACGGATGTGGAAAAACATGATAACATAAAAACGTAAAACATAAACTTACTACATAAACATTACTACATTACTCACTACTTAGGATTAAGACTTAGGACATAGGAATAATAGACTAGTTTTTACCACCACTCGTCCCACTCGAGCCCGAAGCGCCATCGTTCTTAATCTTCTCGGGGTGCTTGTTGGTGATGTGAGACTTCAAATTACCATGGCCAAGGTTATTCCGCATCTTGTACCTTTTAGCACAATGACGACAAACGGCTACGAATGATCGATCGGCTTGCACATCCGCCTTATCGTAGTGATCTTGAAACAACGCCTCTTTGAGGTTGTCACCGGACATGATTACAACACACGAGCTTATGAAAATCAAATTGATAGGTGATTGATGGATCGGATGGGATTTATGATAGGAGGAGTCGGGTATTTATAGCCGTTACAACGGCTACATTTTTATAAAAAAAAAAAACCTTTGACCTGTGGGCCCCACTCCAAACGGCTATTTTTTTAAAAATAGGTCGACCCGCTGGGTCACGGGTCACGGATTCCCCGAGCCTAACCCCAACCCGCTACCCGTCCCTACCCGCCAACCCGCCAACTTGGACCCGGCGGGTCAACGACCCGGCGGGTCACGGGTTGACCCGTAACCCGTGGCCACGCCTAGTCCCTCCCCACCCCCAAATTATTTTATAAAAAAGAAAAATAATTAAAATTAAAATAATAAATTAAAATGAAAAAAATGAAGAGATTAAGAGAGAGACAGGGGAAGGACATTGGTGTTGGCACAGCAGATCCCCACTATATAGGAGGTGAGATGGCTTCAAATCCTACGTCCCTTAGCGTTTCTCACTTCTTCTCTCTATCTCACAAAATCTAATATCGGAATGCAATTCGCACGGTGAGATCTCGCTAAATGCACGACGAGCTCGTCGGCTTTCGGTATCGACATAGGTACGTAGATCGACATCGACTTTCGGAACCGACAAGATTGTCGAGTTGGAGACCCACTGGAGGGCTCATCGGCTTTCAGTGTCGGCAAGGGATATTATCTTCTTTTATATTCACTCATATTTATATTTTTCTTGTATATTGATAAATATACATATTTTAGAAATAGTTGATTCTATAAAGTTTGACCCCTTACTCATACTATACTAGTTGTTTGTTTGAGAATTATTTTGGGGCAAAGCAATGACTTTTCGCTCCTTCCATCAATAGACGATGATGAGTCTAACCTTACCCGGGAATTAGTAGGATTAGTGTTGGTAAATAATTGATCTAGTTGAGTGGAAAAGAAAATTGAGAGTTCGAGTTACAAGTTATGGATACATATGTAAATTTTATTCCTCCATCAAATTGGCGTCGTTTTCGGACCTATCTTACCGTTCATGACACCCTAGATGTTAATTTTTCAAGATGTTGAGATTATTGCAGTTTCAAGGGGAAAACTTTCACCTTTATCTCACAAGAGTGCACAATATTGGACGCCCGTTATGCCTGGGCTTACCGAGATAGTTTACGAGATATGATTGTTTGCTTACTTGAGGGCATGACTCCCGAGACCGAAGAATTTTCCAAGTCCATGAGTAATTGAGTCTTAGCGAGTTTTGATTTATCAGAGATGTGGGATTTTTTCTTCTACATGGGTCACCAAGTGGAGCAGAAAGAAGCTTTCACATGTCAAGTCTTATTGGAGCCACTAGTCGAGAGGGTGGACCAGGAAGAAGCTTTCACACGCCGGTGGAAAATCTATCCATAATGAAAATAAAGGCCCGAGGATATTTGAACGTACAACTCGGCCTAGTTCACCGAGTTTTAGCTATGTCCTTGGCTATATTTTCCGATTTTCCTGCTTTAGCTCAACCAAGTCAAAGAACTTGTTTCAAAACACTCGCAATTCGCCCAAATTTGACATTTTCATGCCAAATTAATCCCATTCATTACCATATACATACCCAAACTACCATGAAACACAGATAAACATTATCGAATTTCCCAATTTCGAAATTCAAGAGGCAAACAACTACTTACGTATAGCTTGACCCAGTTGGTCGAGTCTATTCTATATGCTTGGTTACATTCGCCGAGTTCAAGTGCTTTCCATGGCCTAGTAGGTTATTGCGTATGTCTCAACTTGTGATTCCCACAAAATCAACCGTTTATACCCTACATTGCCACATAATCTTACAAATACAATCTCCTATCACGAAATAGCAACAAAACAACAACAACTACAACAGCAAAAAAAAACTCACAAAACAACACAAAATAAGGAGCATATGTTGAATTTTCGAAATTTTGCCCCCAACATTCAAAATGACCAATTTCTATGTTGAATCATCTGAAATCAGTGACATTTTTATATTATATGAGATAAATACCTTTGTAATTCTAGATCGGTGTAGATTTCGCCAAAAAAGCTATAAAAGTCGCTAGATATGAAGATAGAGTTGAAGATGAGCGTTTGTGTTAAAGGTTAAGATGAACATACAAGTTGAAGAGGAGGTAGGCTATAAAAATCTAGGGTTAATTTTCTTTTCTTTTTTGTTTAGGGCTAATCTGTAATTATTTTGTAAAAAATGAAAAAGACCTGAGTGTAATTACATAAACTTCGTCTTGTCAATAGACGAAATCTATCTTGCTGATAGACTTTATGCTGTCAAAATAGCTACTTGCAAAACAAACCCAGCCAGGATCCACCAAAGTGTTACCAAAACATGTGATTTTGGGTCACCAAAAGCCCGGATTGGCCCGTTGATTGACCCTAGCTAGTGAGCACGACTGCCATAGTAGCGAGCACGAGTGTTGAGTGCCTCTCACCTCCCATGGTTGGTGATCTCAGGTGGTAGTGTCGCCGTCCCAGTGATCCAATAAGAGCACGATGGCGAGAACGACACCGCCATGAATACATCTCCGACAAGAAACCAATAAGAGGACTGATAGAAACAATCCCAACCTCGCAGCCCAAAAAAAAAACAAATAAAAAACTACAAAAGATTAAATCAACGAAGGATTTGATTCATTTTTTGATCAAGTTTTCCAATTCCTTGAAATCCACCGGTCCCCCGATCAAAGTCAAAAAGTAAAACACAATTGAACCTTCATTGATCAAAAGAACATTGAGGCAGACACTAGATCGATTATAAGGGTGTATTTGGGAACGGGATGGATTTTAGTGGATTTGTAGGATTTTAGGGGATTTGGTATATGGGGATGAATTTTTGGGATGGAAGAGATGAAAACTCAACACCCAAATTTTGGGGTTTTGTGTTTGGTTGTATTTTGATTTTTTAGTGGATGGAGTGACATGCAAACACCGAATTACCCCCACTTACGCACACGAAAAGACGAAATTGCCCCCAATTCAAACCCCTCTTGAAATTGATTTCACTTATGGATGTCGACATTATTGGTTTTGTTCGAACCTTTGCCTCCTGGTCATCAGGACGACAACAGAAGGCCTCCCACGGTGAAGAGGGACTGCACCCGACTACCCTCGCCGGAAAGCCGACAACTGTGGCGGCACCCGACGACGAAGCCGTCTACTGGTCGTCGAACATGTAAGTTGTCCTCATCTCCCACCTTAGGAGCTCGAATCGAAATAAGGCCGAGTTGTTAGGGTTAGGTCGTCTATGCAATTGGGGAAATATGTGTTAATTGAATGGGGGTTTACTTGTGTTTGGGGTCGTGAGTCATATGGAGTCGATTGAATGCATATATGACGGTTGAGGGCGGGAATTGAGGGTTTCACAAGTCCGGAAGGGCAATTGAAACGCAACCCACCTCATGAATTGAGTTCGTACATGACTTGCAAGAGCAATTGAGTTTGATAGGGTTGGGAAGGTGTTAATTGAGATGGGTTTTCTTGTGTTCTAATTCCTGAATTTACTTCTTTTGTGTCGAGTGTTTTCGTTCCGATTGAACTTGAATTCACTATTAATTTTTCTTGGAAACGTTCGATTGTTGTTGTGCATCGCCATCCATCGGGCCCTCGCATTCCTCGCCATCCACCCATTCCAGATTGGCATGGAATCCACGCCCTCCCAATGACAAAGGTAAGCGAAAGGCGACGAGTAATCGAAGGGGAAAAGTTAAGCCACCCGCCAGTGGTGACGACAAAGTCCCCGTTCCAGCCGCCTTCTACTGGTCGTACGACCTGACGTTGAAGCTGATGCGAGTTCTCCTAGCATACCAGAAAAAAAATGGAAGGGAGCAGGCCGTCCTTTGGGCTCCCCTTACAGCTCAGTTTGAGGAATTGACGGAGAAAAAGTGCAACACCAACACTCTTAAGAATCGCACTCGCGATATGAAAGCTTATTACAACTGTTGGAAAGAGCTGAAGAAGGATGAGACGGGGTTGGTTTGGGATCCCGTTAGAGAAACCATCATGGCGTCTGACGAATGGTGGGAGAAGAAAATTATGGTACGTTCTAGTTTTGTGTTTGTCTCGTCTTCAATGTGCACACCACAATTACGGGAGTCCCACATACATGCCTTCATTTCCCATTGAGCAGGTCGACTATAACTTCAGGAAGTTCCGAAAGAAGGGCATCCCTCCTGAGTTGGAGGACTTGTTTGACCGAGTTTACGGTGGCACTGTCGCCACCGGTGAGTATTGCGTCGCCCCATCCATGGACCCATCGGCCCGGGCATTTCAAGAACCCTCCCCCCCCCCCCCCCCCTCGCGATGAAGGACTGCCGGAGTGCATCTCCATCGATGACGACGATGGTCGACAGGGGAATGGAGGAGACAATGTAAGGGACCCTACAGGATCCTAATATGAAGGGGTAGACGAGGAGTTTGATGAGTTGTTCCCCAGTCAGACTCGGACTCCATCTATGTCTCAAGCAATGAACGACATCTGCGACGAAGAGCCTAACCACAAGAGCACACCTGACAATGTCCCTGCCTCCGAGGCTTCAAATGGGGCAAGGTCTGGTCCTTCAACTGCCCAACGCTCTGGTCCTTCAAATGCGGCAGGTTCGGGTCCATCCACCATCAAAAAGCGAGGTCTAGCCAGTTCCGGGTCTGGGGCATCAACCGTCGCTCCAAAACATACGCAACATTTGGAAGTTGGAGGGCTCAAAGCTTGCTTCGCGACATTTTGAATTGGCGGAGGACACCAACAATTTATTGAAGGCCATGCTGGAGAGGGATGCGAGGGAGGCGAGGGAAGAGAAGGAGGAGCTGTCATCCAACAAACCACATGGGACCACCCGGGAGGTGATGGACATTGTGAAAACCATGGTCACAGATGGGCTAATGAAGGAAGGTGATCCCATGTGGTGCTTCAGGTTGGCCCTTCCCACCCCCGAAAGGCGGGAGGTGTTCCTAGAGATTGAGACGAATGAGTCCCGGATGGCGTGGCTCAAGTGACTGTACTCCACGAACGACAGACAACATTTGGGCGCTTGCCCCCCCGAATCCCACCAGTGCAACATCCAACTCTGTTTGAACCTTCCGATGACCCTCCATTTTCCTTTGCAACTTCAAAATTTTCGTTCATTACATTTTTACCTCATTTCCTTCATTCGGCTTTCGTTTCCATCATTTGAGGTTGTGAACAGTTTGTTATGGTTTGCGTTACAAAACCAAATTTTGAATAATGTGTGTGATGTTGGGACCTTCATCACATTTTTACCTCATTTCCTTTGTTTGTGTAATAGGTGTGATTGTGTGATAGGTGTGTTTGTGTGACCTTCTAACAAGCAAGTAATTAATGACGCCTTCATAATTTGGTTTTTCTGTTGCAGGCTGCAACCCAAGGGGTACGAGCGCCGTCGTCGTAGGCGTCGACGACGGCGAAGAATTGTCATCGCTTGCCTCATCCTCCAGCAGCAGGCCATCCCCATTGTTTAGCACTACTTTTTGCATGTGCATAAAGTCCCCCAATACATCGGCCCGTACATAGGAGCACGTTGGGTCGATGACATTGTGACGCATTGGTCGCAAACAAGGAGCGTCAACTCCTTCAAAATGGAAAAGGGTGCATTCGTGCAGCTATGTGGGATTCTTAAGCATCAATACGGTCTGCGAGAGTCCATCCAGATGTCTGTGATGGAGAAGGTTGCCATCTTCGTCAACACGATGGCTTGGGGGGCCAGCCATCGGAATGCTTGTGAACGGTTTCAACGATCCTCGTACACTATATCCGACAACATAGGCCATGTTCTAAACGCAATGTGTGGAGCTAGATGCAATGGCTACCGTGGCTCCGCAAGAGACATCATTTGCCCTCGAGACCCCCAATTCAACAACATACCCGACGCCATCCAGAATGACAACCGGTACTGGTCATACTTCAAGGGCGATATCGGTGCAATATACGGGACCCACATTCAAGCGGCGATACCAAGGGGCGACCAGATCAGGTTTCGGTGCAGGAGGGGCACATGCATGTACAACGTGATGGCGGTATGCGACTTCGACCTGATTCACGTTCATATCGGCCAGTTGGGAGGGTAGCGCACACGATGCACGTGTGTTTGATCATGCCCTAAGGACAACCGCGTTGCGCTTCCCACATCCTCCTGCCGATACGTTTGATAATTCATAGCTTCATACCAAACTGTGCCATGCAGAAGTCAAGTGGTTTAGCCTTGCCTAATGCACATTCATATTGTGTAGGCCGCTACTACCTATGCGACAAAGGGTACTCCTTCCGGATGGGTTACATGATTCTCTATTCGATGACGAAGTACCATCACCCGACATTCGCCGCTTCACAACAGTCACACTCGTTCCTCAGGGGCGCTATCGAGAGGTCGTTCGGGATATTGAAGTCCAAGTCAAAGATCCTGATGCAACTCCCAAAGTACCCTATTCGGAAGCAGATTGCAATCATCATAGCTTGCTTTGCGCTCCACAATTACGTCAGACAGTCTTGTGCGGAGCCAGAGATCGTGGATGACGATGACCCGAGGTTCACGGAGTTCACCCTTGATGTTTCCCCGTCCGACGGGGAGGACGAATATGACCCCTACGACGAGGAAGAGGAAATTGGTCACGAGGACGATGATCCCTTGTATGACTCGGACGGGGATGGCGGCCCTGTCACAGGGATGAAGGGGCTGAGGGACGAAATTGCTCACCAGATTTGGAATGACAGGCGCATGCCGCGTTTTGAAGGTTAATATTAATTGGCTTATTGTAACACACAAGGCCTTCCTTTTGTCGATGGAGGTGCTATTACCTAAGCGAGGATTGTCGAGGAAGGAGTTCCCTTTGTAGGTGCACATGCTTATTCAAAGCTTGTCTGGCAATTTAGGCAAGTCTTTTGTGCAAACTGCCAAGTCTTTTGAGACGACCAGGTTTCATTTTGCTGCATTACTTTCCAATTGTAACTCGAGTTGATGAAAATGATAAATTCACATAACAAGTAAAAACCTAAACACTTGAGCATATAAACATAAGCATTTCATAGTTGGTTCATATTAAGGCGGCCCTGCTTGCCCGGAACGGACACAACAACCTACACAAAATGTCACAGGCAAGCAGGAGGGAGATTGTTTGTTCTTACACATTCTAACCCCAAAACATGCACAAAATACTGGGCAATCAGTTCAACCAAATTGTATCTGCATGCTACAAGTAACTTACAAGCCACACAAATATTACAAAAAAGGTCTTCAACACCGGGACAGGCTACGCCCTGAACCACAAGCACAAGATGACGGCCACCGCCAGAACGAGCAGCCACCCTTGAAGCTTCACCACACAACTCAGCTGCTGGCAGCGGACATGCTCCGCAGCGTGGTCGACCCACCTGGCGCACAGGTAGGCGCAGAGGTCAGCAATCCTTTGCACCAGGTGGTCGTTGCTCGCCTCTGAAGAGACCAATCGGGAGACAAGGCTAGAGTTGTGCGCCTTGGTAGCCTGGAGTTCCCCCCTCGTAGCCACGAGCTCACCCCTTGTTGCATGGAGCTCCAACACCCATGTAGCGTCCTGGGCCACTAGCGTCCTGTTTCGTTCTCTGAGTCCCTGTAGCTCCTCCTTGGCGAAGTCGACGAGGGCATTCGTCTCCTCAGCGTCCTCTCTCCGTTGCTCAGAAGTGGCGTCGTCCTGGAGCTCCTTGTCATCGCAGTCCCGTCCATAATTGTAGTCAGATCGGAGCCAGAAATACTTCCTTGGGTCACCACTCTGGTAGGAGGCGTCCGAGTCGGTGTCCGAGTATGGATACATGCTGCCAAAAGAAAGGCAAAAAATGAGTAGGCACAATAGAAGGTGCAACAATAGACGATGCAACAATAGAAGTAATGAAAAATGTAAAAGAATGTGCAACACTAGAAGGCGCAAAAATACAAGTAATTCAAACACCCTAAACCCTCAGGCAACAGAAGTTGAATTCACAATAGAAGGTGCAAACAGAGACTGTATAGTGCAACAATACCAGCTCAAGCATGAAAAAAAAATTGCACCAGGCAGATCACTTGAATAGGCATACTGTAAAAGGTAAAGAGGCAAACATCATTAGGCCCTCAGTAGTCCCACATACATGAGGTGAAGAGGCAATGAACAAACCCTAACTCGAACAGAACAAAAACATTTGAAAAGATGTGGACAACAGGCTAAAAAGAGTATGCAAAACTAGTTGCAACAGGTTTTAAACTCACATAACAAGCGAATGCAAAACAAGTTGCACCCGACAGATGAAAACATCATTGGGCCCTTGTATGAACCAGCTTGTGCAACAATATCAGAACTTGCAAGAGTAATGAAAACATCAGTTCAAACATCATTGGGCCCTTAGGCGGACAGAAGGTGCAACAATAGAAGATGCAACAATAGAAGTAACTTCAAACTGTAAAAGAAGATGCAACAACACAAGGTGCATGAATACAAGTACTGAAAACATCATTGGGCCCTCAGGCAACAGAAGGTGCAACAACAGAAGGTGCAAACAGAGTCTGCATAATGCAATAAGTTATACCAATTCATTTGGGCCCTCACTAATGATCCAGTTTGTGCAACAATACCAGTTCAAACATGAAACAAAAATTGCACCCGACAGATCACTTGGATAAGCATAATGTAAAAGGTAAAGAGGGAAACATCATTGGGCCCTCACTCATGCACTTACATGTAATGAAAACTGAGACTGGAAAACCAAGGAAAGATAATAATATGTGAAAAATAACTCATTGGGCACTCAAATGACTGCAATTTCTTGTGCAACAATAACAACTCGGCCTAGTAATAAAAACATCAGTTGAAAAGAGGTTGTGAAAACATCATTGGGCCCTCAGGCAATAGAAGGTGGAACAAGAGAAGATGCAAACAGAATAGGCATATTGCAAGTACTTGACACCCCGGTTAAATGCACAGGTTACCTTGAAGAGGCAGTAGTCCCACATACATGAGGTGAAGTGGCAATGACCAAACCCTAACTCGAACTAAACAAGTGCATAAAACATGAAAGAAAAAATGTGACAGGTGACTTGAATAGACCGTCAACTGTAAAAGGTAAATGCAAACATCATTTCGCCCTCACTTCATATACAGAACTCAAATGAACCAGTTCGTGCAACAATATCAGTTCAAACAAGTTCATGAAAACATCATTGGGCCCTCAGGCAACTGTGACATGTAATGAAAACATCATTGGGCCCTCAAGCAACAATATCAGTTAGCTTGAAATCAGTTGATCAACACAACAAGTTGGCAATGAATGCCAACTTCACATGTCAATTCAAAACTGAGACAGGGAAACCAAGGGAAAGGCAATAAGCAATGACAATATCATTGGGCCCTCAAATAAACCAATTTGTGCAACATCATTGGGCCTTCACTTCATACACAAGTAATGAAAATATCATTGGGCCCTCAGGCAAGAGAAGGTGCAACAATAGCATATGCAAACAGAATAGGCATAATGCAAGGACAACGACACCCAGTGCTTAAATAAATGCACCGGTTACCTTGAAATCAATTGATCAACATGAGGTGATGAGGCAATGAATGCAACCTTCATATGTCAATTCAAAACTGAGATAGGGAAACCGAGGGAAAGGTAATAATTGATAACATCATTGGGCCCTCAACTCATATGCAAATTAACCAGTTTCTCAAGCAACAATATTGCAAGAGCAACATGTATGAAGAGGCATACTGTAAGCAATTTGAAGCATCATTGGGTCCTCAACTTGTATACAAGTAATGAAAACATCATTGGGCCCTCAGGCAACAGAAGGTGCAACAATAGAAGATGCAAGCAGAATAGGCATAATCCAAGTACAACGACACCCATTGCTTAAATAAATGCACAAGTTACCTTGAAATCAGTTGATCAACATGAGGTGAATAGGCAATGAATGCCAACTTCATGTGTCAATTCAAAACTGAGACGGAAACCAAAGGAAAGGTAATAATTGACAATATCATTGGGCCCTCAACTCATATGCAAATTAACCAGTTTCTCAAGAAACAATATTGCAAGAGCAACATGAATGAATAGGCATACTGTAAGCAATTTGAAGCATCATTGGGTCCTCAACTCATATACAAGTAATGAAAACATGGATAGAGGGAAAGAGGTAAACGACAAATATCATTGGGCCCTCAAATGAACCAGTTTCTCAAGCTACAATATAACATGCAACATGAAAGCAGAGGTTTGCCAGGGACAATCCATAGGCATAATGTAAGTAATTTCAAGCATCATTGGGCCCTCACTTCATATACAAATCTTGAAAACATGTAAAGAGGCAAAGAGGTAAGCGACAAACATCATTGGGCCCTCACTTATATATATATATATAGGGAGGATCCTTTGTAAACACTCCTTACAATACAAATTGTGAACAAATCTGGGCCTTAGGATGGTGTGAAATCAAGGGTTGTGATTAAATTTCAAATTTCTGATTTTATTGTTAAAAAATTGTGGAGCCCACTGCAAAACACTCTCCACTCTCACGGACTTGTGCGTGTGTTTCAAACCCAATTTTTAGCCTAATTAAATTAACTGTACGTCTTGCGCCGTATGTACATATCCATCATTTTTTCCACCTTATATATACTCCATAAGAAGTTGTAGGACTGGGACATAGGTTGTTTGTACTTTATATTCCATAATTTTGCTATTCTTAAATTAATTACTGTATATATATATATATATATATATATATATATATATATATATATATATATATATATATATATATATATTATTTGGTGAAACTTAATAAAATTTTGTTTTTATCTATGAATAATGATTCTTTATTTAGCGAATAACGAATAATTTCCTAAAAAAACCACTCGTCAAATAATGCATAATATTTATATATAATTTTTTCAAACTTCCTCGTACATATGAATACTCTTTGTGATTTTTTTTAATAATATACAAGGTTATTGATTATTATTTTTTACATTAAAAACAATAAATATGTATATAATCCCTATAGTATTTTTTTTATATAATCCCCATCTTACATACGAATAATCTTTGATAATTTAATAATCCCTCAAATTTAACCGAATAATATATCAAATTTAACTGAATAATAATTCTGTTAAATACGAATAAGTTTTCTAATTTAATCGAATAATGTAATTCCAACACAATTATCTTAGTAAGAAAGATAATCTATTTAATTTAACCAAATAATCTCTCAAATTTAGCTGAATAATCAAATATATGCACACTAATAATCTTCAATTTTAACCAAATAATTATTCTATTAAATACGAATATTTTTTTAATTTAATTGAATAATGTAATTTCAACACAATTATATTTGTAACAAACATAAAAAATATATTAAGTTTTCTTTTAAATGGTACTCCTTTTTTATACTCGTAATATTAACATTTCTACCCAATATTACGTTTAAACTTGCTTGGTTGTATAATTTAGGCTTTTTAATATTAAAAAACTGCATTCTCCGTTATATTTTTGAAGTAGCCGAGTTAAGTTATTTATTTTTATCTTAATGAAGATTTTGTTTTGGAATTATGTTAAAGGCCGGGTTGATAAATTTTTATCTGAAAATATTTTTTGACATTTTTTTTTGTATTTTACCTATTTTTAAAAAATATTTTTGTAATTTGTAGTTTTTTTCAACATAATCATTGACTTTATACGAATAATAAGTCTATATCTATGAATAAAAATTCCCAATACAACGAATAATACGAATAATATATGATTATCGATTCACTGAATAATATATAAACAATTGTTTTAAACTTCCTCTTACCTACGAATAATCTTTGTTGTTTAATCGAATATTATAAAATTTCAGTGATTATTATTTTAACCTCTGCAAAACTAAAAAAATATATAAACAATTGTCCTCTTACACATATGAATAATATCTATAATTAAGCCGAATAATTCATCATATATCGATGAATAAGTTGATTATATTTATGCATAATTCCTCCTATTATTTATTTATAAAAGATATTAAAAAAACAAATAGCTAAAAATAAACGAAAACAAAACAAAAAAAAACATTAAAAAATTAAAATTAAATACAGTTATGAATCGGCGGGGGATTGTTTCATCTCAAATCTGGGGACTACCTGCGCGTGGGGGGTTAGAATAGGTGGGGCCCAAATTTTTTTTTTTAAACAATTTCATCTAAGCCTTTGATTTTTTCAAATCTAACGGTTCACCTTCGTTTACAAATTACATTGTAAGGAGTGATTTCACCGGAACCATCCTCTATATATATATACCAAAAAGTTCATATATGTTACAAAGCAATTTATAAAGGTAACAAATTTTTTGCACATTCATGTACAGAGGCAAAGGGGTAAGCGACAAACTGACATTATTGGTGTGCAGTCACATGTCTTGAGGTAAAGGAAAAAACTTCAGGGGAACAAGTTGCCAATTAACATCAACCCTAACATGACCTCATTAACCCAACAATGTCCGATATACATGCTTCATAAAAGGAATGACAACAGCAACTACAAAGTCATAGTTTTTTTTTTAAGGAACCCAAAAATGGAAATGGATGACAACAACAAACCTAAAATGGCAAATGAATGACAAGAGCAACCCTTCGTTTGCAACAAGTAAAAACCTAAACAATGACTGAACAAGTGCAGACAACCCTAATCGAACTCAACAAGTGCATACAAACCTTAAAAATGTCAGATTGAATTTAAAAAATTCCCAAATCATATGAACAACCCCTAACTCGAACTGAACAAGTGCATACAACCCCTAATCTGTACACATACTCGAACAGAACAATAGTGGAGGGCGTTGAAGGTACCTGATGATGACGACGGAGGAGGAATGGTGGTCTGGATCAACGGATCGAGGTAGGCGGTTTCGATCGCTTGAGGAATCTTTGAGTTTTTTCGGCTTCTAGAGAGCGTGTGGAGGAAGAGGGGAAGAATCTATGCATTTATGGAGGGTCTGGGGGAGGCGAAGGGGCAAAACGGGCGGAAAAACCAATCCCCATCCACCAAACCTCCTTGGAGGAGGATCCATTTTCCATCTGAGAAACCCCCAAATCCCCAACCCTCAAACACGCTAAACCCCTACACCCAAATACGCTCGCGGGAAACCCGAGGCAAAATTACCATCCCCCAAGCCCCATACATCCTACACCCAAACACAGCCAAAAGTAGGTTTCAAAAGTAAATCAAAATTTTGTTTAAGGAAATCTAAGAATAAATAAAGTGATTAAATATTGCCAACATTTTCTTCGAAATCCGTGCTGATAACATGGGATAAATCGAAGAAAAATTAGAATAAAGAAGGGTTTCTAATGACCTTAATATACGAGTTTAGAAGGGTAATTAATGTCTATAAGAGCATAAGCAACCACGCGTTTTACCGACTTTAAAGTGCTAAAAGGTAAGCTCATTATTGTGGGGTTTACCTTAAGGTAAGGGGTGAGAAGATGTCACCTCTCTACCAAGGTAACCTCTTCCATTTTCTAATTTTGATTTTCTTTTTTTTTTAATGAAAAAGTAAGATCTTCTCTTTTCCATTTATATTTATTAATTGTAATAGTGTTTAAACTGAAATAAAAATATATTTATATTTTATTATTTTTTAAAATAAAATATCTCATTGGTTTAATTTTATATATATATATAGGGTCGCGCTCCAGTGAAAACCAAAATTATGGTGAAAACCGTGAGGAGTGTTTTGATTGGATGATAAATATATGGACCCACTCTCTTTTAACACGCACGTGAGCCTGGAACAAAAAAAAAATAATCAATCGCGGGCCTGTGAGGGGAAAAGCGTCTGTGAGAGGAGGGGAAATTAAATTAACTGTGTGCGAGCACGTGACCACTTTCTCTTATGAGAATTAAGACACATAAAGTCCACCAATTGTTTTGGGAAGTATTTAATGTTCTTAATTGCATGAGCGAAAATAGAAGAATGAAAACCCTCATCCCCACAAAAGAACGCGCCGTATGCGCCATTCTTCCATAAAGTGAAACCCTAGATTTGTCTTCAACCTCTCTCCCAGCGCGATCGAATCTGTACAAGCTCTTTTGCCATTGGCTCGTTTCCGGGTTGGAGAAGTGGATTGATAAGCTTTGGCTTGCTTTTTGGTTCCCTTTCTCATGGAAATCCAACACAGTCCCTTTCATTTCAAGTCAGAACTGGGACTTCTCCTTCTACTTTCACTCCAAGCCGTACAACCTCTCTTGCCTATGGATTAACCTTCCCCTTGGCTTGTGGATATGGATTTTCTTTAATCCCTACCCCTGTGATAAAAGCCCTAAAACAATTTCAGGAAAACTCCTCTCTGCTTTTCGACTATCTTCTCAGATCCAGTGCCCCCTCTACTTGAATAGACACAAGATAGCCATCTATGTGTGGTTTCGGAAATTCATCTTTCTCTCCAAATACCACCATGGTTTTCTCAGAGATTTTCACAAATCTAAACTCCCTACTGAGTGTGACTTGTACGGCCTACAAAAAAATCCCAGTCTTTCCTCTTGGATGTGGTTCTGGATTTTTAATTTCATATTCAATCTATTGTACGATTCGGTACCATCTTGCTTGCTGGGATCCTGGGTTGAAGTTTTTCTCTTAGGATTGGATGAGCTGACTTCGATTCTTCTTCGACACTTTGGTATGTCTCTGGTGGCTGTTGATTTGACGACTCTGGATTATCCTCCTGGCTTCTGGCGGGCTAGCGCCATGATTGGCCTCTGGAACTCACTGCAACACTCTTACTCATTGACAATGGCAAACTTGTTTAATAAAAAAAACCAAATCAGGTACTATCGCTCCTCTCTCCCTCCCCCTTCTGAGAAGCCTTTCTTGACTTATTTCCCAACTATCTTAAGTCATTATCTCTTATTCTATCATACTTCTTTTCTAAATTGTCATGATTTTCCTACATTCCTCTTTGATAGAATACCTTCTGACTGCTGCTTGAGTTTGCATTTATCCACTTACACACTCAATCACAAACACTTAGGCAATCTTCTCCACAATCCTAAGCAAAAACCCTATAAATTGAGCACCTTGGGCTCTTGCTTCAATCGCACCACTCAACAATTCAATAATTATCTCCTCTCTAGTTTCTTTACTAGTCTGTTTTGGATATTAGAAGTCTCTTTTTCCTTGCTCTCTCCCACCATGAATAATCCACCTCCAACAAATATGGGAAAAGGACTTGCTGATAACAGTGAGTCCTTGAACCCCAATTCTTCCTCTAAACTCTCTGGAAAGCTTCCAAGCGACACCCAAACTCCACCACATCCCTCCTTGTCTTCTAAGAAAGAAAAGGGTAAAGGGAAAATCAACTTTTCTTCTTTCTACTCTCAACTGCAAAAATGCAAAACAAACTTCCAAGTGGAAACTGAATCCATTCTCTATGGTCGAGTCTTTGGAAATCCTATAGAGATTTCTAAGATTCAAGACAAATTCCTGGGAGATTTCTAAGATTCAAGTCATTGGTTTGAGATCAGATTCTCCAACCCTCTTGACCTTCAGAAAGTCTGGGAAGGCAGACTCTACCATATCTTTGGCCAGCTCATCATTCTAAGAGCTTGGAAACCCAACTTCAACCCTCTCACTGAAAACACTACTTCTATTGACATGTGGATCCGTCTCACTCTTCTCCCTGAAGAGTACAAGAATGCAGAAGTTGTTTGTACCATTCTCAAAAACAACAAATATGGTACTTACATCAAGGTGGATCCCAATGTTGATGTCAACCTTAGCTTCATGAGGGTGTGCATCAATCTGGATGTGGGCAAAAAATTTGGCAATGTCATCCGAGTTCCTCTCTCTGATCACCAAACCTCTTCTCATATAATCTGGTTTGAAGAATTCCCAAATGGATGTGGCAATTGTGGCTCATCTGATCATCTCTTCAACCAATGCCCTATAAGACTCCCAAAGCCAAAAAAAAAATACAAATCACCATCAAAAACCGCAGCCACAAACCTTTCTCCTCCCTTTCTGGTCAAGATGATGGTTGGGTGCAAGTCTTGAAAAAAAACAACAAAGGGCCCCTTCTCCCCAACCCAATATCAGCCTTTGCCAATAGACCTTACATGTCTAGAAAAGGAGGTGTCATCATCTCCTTTGACTCCAAATCAAACTCATCTCAATCTTCTAAAGAATCCAAACACTCTTCCAATAAGCTGAAACCACCATCCACCCCAAAAAAACCCCACACTGAAGCTGTAGAAACCAACTTTTCTCCACCAATTCAGGGCAATATAGATGAGGGTCCAGTGCTTCATTTTGAGCCTACTGCTAGCCCAGCCTTGGTTGCTGGCTTCCCTAGTGCTCTGATGCCTGGTATTGGACCCTTTGTTGCCCCTCAGCCAACCTTAATCAGCCCCTCTAATGATGACCAGGTAGCTCAGCTTGCTCCTCTCCCTGACCCTCTTCTCTTCCCTAGTTATGGTGAGGAGGTTGACTCTGAGGTGCTGGACTGTCTAAATTATGATATGGAGGAGGATGATCTTCTGGGAGATTACCTTACGGATGACCCTCGTGATGAGTTTGCTCAGCAAGCTTAGGAGAACAACTTTGAGCTCTCTGCTGAGGCTTCTTTCCACTCTCTGCACTCCAATTCTACAGTCATAAAGATGATGTCCAACATGGACATGCCACCTCAAGATCTGTCAGCCTCTAGCTCTCTCAAAAGGAAAGGTGGAGGAGGGGATGATGATACATCAAGTTCTACCCTGAAGAGGAACAAAAAAAAAGACTTAGTCTCTCATGATTTCACACTTGCCTAGGCTTTTGGTTGAGTCATCTACCTGGACTCATGGCTATTGGTTCCACCATCTTTTGATATTATATCATAACCTTATCTATGCTTACTTATGCACTGATCCTAGGCTAGTGTCTTCACCATATGTGCTATATGTTTGTTATGTCTGTACTGCTAGCTACTGTTGGAGGATTGAACCTTGGGTTTCTTATGCTTGTACTTTATGCACAATGTACCAACTTATTCCTTGTATAATATTAAGTTGGGAACTTTATGTTACTTTCAAGTCTATCTACCCCCAATACCAATTAAGACAGGCCAACTATGCTACTACTATACACCCTACAACTCTCAAAACATCTTGCCTAAATAAAACTTATCTTATGCATTGGTTTATTTATCACTAGACAACTCAAAACCCTTTGCTTACTGTAAATATTATCACTTTTTTATCCTTCAACTGTTTTATTCCTATGATAAATCAAAACTTTCTTAAATTAATACTTTATCACTTCAAAACATCTAGATATGTATATCTTATGCAATACAAAACCATCACAAATTCTGGATTACACATAAATCACCCAAACCACCCAACTATCATCCCCCTAATATCCAAAGATATGATTGAAATACTAACCTCCTATCATCTTATACCTTATTATATGTCTAATGACCTACTATATCTCTCTGCCAGGGTTTACTCGCTTTCTCTTTGGTTTTGCAATGCAGGTACCAACCCCAACATATACAAAGGTCACCTAAAGACACTCATAACGGGACCATCTATGCTCAAAATAAAGTTTGGCATGGTATGTCTAAGTTTTTGCACAGATTTCAGCAGCTGCTGTATTCCAATACCTATATCCTATAAACCCTCCCACTGTATGCGTATTGAATGGAGTTGTCTTACAATTTGTTTTGTACATAACTCAATTTGTAACTCTAACTACTGTATTTCTTGTCATGGTTACTCACCTTATATGTTCATCTATTTAGACCTTGCTAAAAAGAGCTAGAACTTCCATTACTCGCATGTCATCATCCAGGTTTATCGCGGTTACTCCCAAAACCACATAACAAAAATGATATGGACTCCTTCATACAGAGCATCTCGTTCACAAACTCTCTACCGCGAGAATGCAATGACCAGCGACCGGTTCATGTCTGATGTGCTGGAAATGATCTGGTACAAGGAAAAGAAATCACTTTCAACTGCTAAGATCACGGGTACTAAAAGCTCACATTTAAAGACACATTTATTTAATACCATCTATTATTTTCCTCTTATTAGTTGGGATCAATCTGCTTCTCTAAATTTCCCTTTAATATACTTATCTCGTCTAAGAAACTGGAATCTAGGGTTCTGTTCATTTGCTATTAGCTTACATGATCTTCTAACCATCAAGAATAATGCAATCACTATAGTTAGACTAAAACCTTTGTTTAAATCGCTACCTATGAAAGACAATATCCCAGATGATAAGAAAGATAATAGAACAAAGCATGATTATCCCACTAGCATTCCTAACCCAAATGATCTTTACTTAAGCACAATGAATCTAATAGCGGGCCATACCAAGAGGCTATACCATAGCAATGTCCCATGAAAATATGTTATCGGAATGTTAGGGGCTTAGCCCGCAAAAACATTTGGACTCAAATCGAGTCCATCTGTAAAACAGACAAAATCCAAATCCTAGCCCTAGCCGAAACTAAAACAAAAAATGAACCAAAAACTAATCTCTGGTGAAAAGCTGGCTTCGATCAAATGCATTACTGTCCGGCAATTAGATTCTCAGGAGGCATTTTCCTTCTTTGGAAATCTACGCATCTACATAATGAGACCTTCGACATTATCCATTCAGAAGACAGATTTATCCATGCCAAATATGCTAACCAAACGATCAAAGTCGAATTCCACGTACTCTTTATATATGCGCCACCAAATCCCCAACAGAAATTGGCTTTCTGGAACAGAATCTCTACCATAATCAATGTTTATCCTGAACCATTCATGATAATTGGAGATATGAATGAGATTACCTGTGATGCTGACAAACTAGGAGGTCCCCCGGCCCAAACCCACAGGTTCCAAAGAATACAAAATTTCATTACCCAACATAACCTTATTGATTTACCAACCTTTGGAAATAAATTCACCTGGCGCCGAAAGAGATTTGGGCCGGATAACACGTTTGAAAAGTTAGACAGAGTTCTAATTCATAGTAGTCTTATTAACACCTTTCCAAATCTAAGCACTAAGAACCACCCATTCTCAACATCTGACCACTGTCACATATCCCTTGACCTCAAAGATAACCAAAGACCTAAACTATAACCCTTTAAATTCGAAATGGCATGGACTAAGAGACCTGATTATGAACTACTAGTCAAGCATGTATGGAGAGTGGATACATAAGGTTCTCCTCTTTTTAAATTAACCAGAAAGCTTCTTGAATTAAAAAAGAAGAGTAAACTCTGGTGCAAAAACACCCTAAACAACACTTTCCGTCAAATACAAACCCTAGAAAAAAATCTGGAAAAAATTCAAGATAGCCTATACCAACACTATGATGATAACCTTGAGCATAAGCATAGAAGACTCCTAAAAAAACACTCTGAATTAATTAACTTTCAGAAAACCTACTGGGGTCAGCGCGCCAAACGCACACATATCAGATTAATCGACACAAACACAAAGTACTTTCACCGAGTTGCATCAGGAAGAAGAAATAAAAATGTAATCAAAACTCTTCATAATGCTGCAGGGCAAGTTCTTACAAATGACAATGAGATAGGGAAAGAAATTCGACAGGCATTTCTGAAGCGTTTTGAGGAATCTTCCCACCATAACACAACCTCGGACCCTCTGCATCTAATCTCCTCAGAGGTAAGTTCGGACGACAATGTCTGGCTTACGAGATCTATCTCCAATTAGGAAATCAAAAAAGTTGTGTTCTCATTAGTAAATGACAAATCACCAGGACCAGACGGTTTCCCTGCCGGATTCTTTAAGATCTACTGGCATATAGTAGGCCCCTCTGTGCTGAAGGCAATCAAAAGTTTTTTCATCAGTGGACATTTGTTGAAACAAATAAACCACACATTTATCGCTCTTATACCTAAAAGGGATGACCCAACAACAACAAACCATTTTAGACCCATTAGTCTATGCAACACCCTCTACAAGATAATCTCCAAAATTCTAACAGAAAGACTTAAGAAAATAATACCAAAACTTATCCACCCTCTACAAAGCGCCTTTGTCTCTGGCAGAGCCATTCAAGACAACATCCTCATAGAACATGAAATCTTCCACTCATTTCATAACAAAAAAGGTAAATTTGGATGGATGGCCATCAAACTGGAGATGGAAAAGGCTTTTGATATGGTCTCTTGGAGTTTTCTTATTAAAATCCTAACTAAATTCGGATTTGACTCACTTTTCATTTCTTGGATTAAGGAATGTATAACCACAGTTACTTATTCAGTATTAGTTAACAATGAGCCCATAGAAATATTTTCCCCCACAAAAGGGCTTCGACAAGGAGACCCCCTCTCCCCCTTCTTATTTATACTAATCACAAAAGTACTTGCTAGAGAACTACACACACATACTATGAGATCAGATACTCAAATTGGTATCTCTGTTTGTAGAGGGAGCCCTCATATCCCCTTTTTGGCTTTCGCTGATGACATCATCATCTTCTCTAACGCTAATGAAATAGCGTGTGACCAAATCAACCAGATTCTGCAAAAATATTGTAACAACTCTGGACAAAAAAATCAATTTCCAAAAATCTCTATTCCAAACAACAACAAACATCACTATTGCAAATAAGAATATAATACGGACAAAATTGCAAATTCCCCACACCACCAATCTGCAATCTTATCTAGGATGTCCAATCATCTCCGGCAAGGTCACAAAGAATACATTTGACACCATTATTGACAGTACAAAGAATCAATTATCAAAATGGACAGCAAACTCTCTTTCCCAAGAAGAGAGAAAAACCCTTATTCAGAGTAACCTAGATGCGAAACCCCTGCATCTAATGCAATACTTTATGCTACCCGCATCAATACACAAGGAACTTGATAAAATAAATAAGAATTTTCTATGGAACAAAGGACCCCGACACAAACCGCTTATTAGCTGGTTCGAAATCTGTAAATCTCGAACTAATGGTGGTTTAAGACTCCGAAGTTCTGAAGATATGAATTCGGCTCTTCAACTCAAACTACTATGGAAAATCATAGCCGAGCCAAACAATCCTTGGGTGACTATTATTACCCAAAAATATCTCAAAGAGACTCACCTGCTTGAATATACAAAAAAGGGGAATGCCTCCTGGCAATGGACAAAGTTATCAAAACTTATCTCCCTTTTCAAGGAGGGCCTCCGGTGGAATGTGGGAGATGGTAAAACCATAAACTTCTGGACTGACTCTTGGGTTAACCAAAAACCTCTAATACACCTAGCTACTAACATCGAAACAATAAACGTTGACCTTAAAGTGTCATGGTTTATTACTTCAAACAAGCAATGGGACAATCCTCGGTTGCAGAATTATCTTAAAGATAACCTGAACCAGGACCTAATCTCGGCTATCACACAAATCCCTATTCCAACCTCAACTATACAAGATAGGCTATACTGGCACTCTAGTAAAAACGGTTGGTTTTCGACAAGCTTTGCTATCCAACGAATCCATCAGAAAAAAATCATAAACATTCTGAACTAAAATGGATATGGAAATTACAAACTCTCCCAAAAATTAAAGGTTTTTTATGGCGGATATCCAAAGATGGAATACCCACCTCTTGTAAATTGGCCTCACGTGGCTGTGGTAATACTACCATCTGCCCTTCATGTGGCTCTTACACAGAAAACTTAAACCATGTTCTAAAATCGCTTTTCAACAACTTAAAACCAGTTCCAAAATCTATCAAAGCTTACATTACAGAACAACTCCTACTATGGGATATTTCCGGGACTGAGGATTCCAACATGACAACCCCATCAAATAAAACTTCACCAACACCTAAGAAACGACCTATAACCAAATGGAAGAAACCACCAGAAAATCACCTTAAGATAAATTTTGATGGAGCACTATCAATATCCGGTACTGGAAGCTATGGGTTTATTATTCGCAGTTATAATGGCTCTGTTATCCATGCTGAGGCTGGACCCTCCCCTTTCGAGACTGTGTTCGGGTGTGAGAGCTTCGCGCTTTGGCAGGGTCTAAAAAAAGCTACCGACTTAAACATACAAAATATCATCGTTGAAGGCGATAACATCTCTGTTATCAATTGCCTAAAGCTAGCTGGAACATGTCCTTGGGAAGCTGAAATCATTATCTCTGATTGCCTACTCCTTCTCAAACATTTCCGTATTGTGGTGATTTCCCACGTTTACAGATAGGTCAATCGAGTTGCGGACCTTTAATCCCACTATAGGTCCCCCTATTCTCATTGGAGTCTGCCTCCAGATCGATCACTGATTGATCTCGTCCGTTTGGACGCTTTTGGTTAAACACCTTTGGTATTCTAATCAAATTCTTACCGGTTCAAAAAAAAAATGTTCTTAATTGCGGTTCAAAAAAAAAATGTTCTTAATTGCATCCGTTTATACTTATACAGTTATACTCCATAAGAATTACGGAGTAATCAACTACGGAGTAGGAAAAAATATTTACAGAGTACATTTTTATTTATTTAATTGGCTCCTAATTGTAGGATTTAATATTTTCCAAATTCAATCTAATTTTTATATAAAAAAATCAATTAGCAAATTATATGTGGATTTATCAAAATATTACCAAATATTTATTATAATTGTAGGTTCAAGATTTTTTTTTATAACTATGGTTCAAGATTTTTTTTATATTATCTTACCTGTCAAATTGTTAGTTGAGAAATATGTCAATATAAAAATCAATAGGTATAAAGTCTTGAACTTATCGTTATTAAAAAAAAATTGAACCTACTTAATAGAATTTTGAACATATTATTTTATAATTATGGGTTCAATATTTTAAAATCTTGAACCTACTTAAAATATCAAAATATTTCCAAAATGTTTATTATAATTGTGGGTTCAAGATTTTTTTTTATAACTATAGTTCAAGTTTTTTTTATATTATCTTACCTATCAAATTGTTAGTTGGGAAATATATCAGTATAAGTCCTCTCTTGTTAATAATATGTTTTTAGTTGCGTACCCAAGTAATCCCAATTGTAAAGGCTCGGATTTATAAATCCTAATTTTTCGAAAAAAAAAGGAAAACAAAAATGAATTTTAAAAGCGTAATTTAAAGGAAAAACTCGTTAAATCGGATTTTAAAACTCCTGGAACGGATTTCCGACTTAAAATAATTTTTTTGGAAACTAACTTGGTATGACAATATTGATTCTCGGATTATTTGAAACCTTTTAAAATGAGTTCCTACATGATTTTAACTGATTTTTCCGACGGATTTCAATTTCGCTACTTTGATTTGAGATTTTAAAATATAATGGAGAATTTACGAGATAAATTAATTCGATTTGACAATTTGGGTCGGAACGAGATCAAGAGACGGGTTTACCTTCTGCCTATTTAGCCTATTTTGAAATTGACTCTCGGAGACCACATAATTTGTCTCTTCCCCATCCAAAAGCAACACCCAGCTTATTGTTCCCAAAGTAAACAAACACCACCCCACCTCTCATGGTCTGATTCTCTTTGACCAACCAAAATTGTATGATTTCTCCACCTCAACAATCCTTATCCACTCCATTCTAAATTTGAGATTCAACCCCACAAACCTCTCCACCCAAACACCTCCCTAAACCCCCAACTCACTTCCCCCTCCTTTCTTTCTCCCTCCCGTGGTCCGAGGACCACCATCACCAACGCCACCAGGCCCTCCCTCACTGTTCTCTCGCAGCCGCCGGACCACCACTCCGCTCTCTGCCTTCGCCAGCGACGACAGCAGCCACCACGACCCCATCGCCTTCTTCTTCGTCCCCCTGTTTCGCAAGCCAGATCGAGCAGCAGCAGCTTCTCCTTCCCTCCCCTTCTCCGTCGAGCAGTAGCGGCACCTTCCAAGCATACCCGAGCGCAGAGCTCGCCCCTGAGCGCAGCCCGAGCTCGCCCCTGAGCGCTGTTCCGAGCCACCGCCGAGCCCCTCTTTCCCCTGTTTTCCATCCATACATCCCGGTGAGTTCTTCCTCCACCTTTCTTCCTAAAATGGTGTAAAGATTCACCTTTAACCCCATTGCTCCCCTCCCAGGCCGAGAACAACCCGATTCCGCCTCCGACGAAGCCGAATTGATTTCCGACAAACCTCCGGCGAAGCAACGAACCCCCCCCCCCCCCTTCGGTGAGATTTCTTTCTTCCTTCCTCCTTGGTTTTCTTTGAACGATTCGTGTGGTCAAGGTCGGGGTCGAGTCTGTGAGCCTAGGTGGTTACCTCCGGCGAGCCCCCTCTCCTTTTTCTTCTTTCCCCGTTCGAATTTAGCCAGGAAAGAGGAGATGAACAGTGCATCTCTCTATCCCTTTCTTCAGCCGCGGGTCCCACCTGCCATGTCATTGCCACATCACCGGGGTCCACTCTCTTTTAAAAACAAAACCTCCGGATTTGAAATGTTAGAGATTGAGATTGGTTTGGGCCTTATTTTGTGGGCCTAAATTTGGGTTATTTTACAATAAAAATGAACTTGACTTCCTTATAAATGGGTCTCCATTTTTGGGTGCTTTTAAGAAAGAAATGGTTTCGGTTTTGGGTTTAAGAAAAAGAGTGGCTCGGTTTGGGATTTTGTAAATATAAGGGTTGATTTCTATAAAATAAAAATAGTTGGGATTTTTAAGGGATTTGGAAATATTTTATGAAAGAGTTTATAAAATGGTATTTAAAATATTATATAATATTAATTGAGATTTAGAATATAAAATATTATTATTGAGATTTAAAGATATAATACTATGGTGATTAAAACAAAAATAATATTAGGAGACTTGAATTCCAAAAAAAAGGAAATTGATGAACATTTTCCAATGACGGAATTTCTAACTAGTCAACTCGGTTTTCAAAACGGATTTCGGGACTCACTCGGGAATTATGTGCTCAATGACTAACTAGCATGATTGGTGTGATGATTGTCTAATATCATGATTTGTGCGGACTAATAGCATGATGAAATGTTAAGATTATTTATCGTTAACTTATGCGTTGAGATATGATGAATATGATGCACTTGAGCTATGTGATACGCGAATATATGGTTATGAATATATATGAATGTGGGTGAATGGAATGATGAGAACGATATGGTATTGGGGAATGTGATGATGTGATGAATGGTTGAACTTGAAGAAATGACGATTGTGATATGGTTGTTATTCTCGTTGAATGATGTATGCTTTGAGTATTTGAATGATTAGACATAGACTTATATATGTGTTCTGATATGTATCTAGGCGATACCTTGTGCTATGATTGATGTGTGCCAGACTTCCTATTATGCTGTTCCGCATAGCCAGGTAAGTCTCTTCGGAGCTTACTCAGATTGAATAGAGCTATTCCCTGCTTTAGGTGCATGATATACTAGGTGCTTGCATTCATGATCAGCATGCCATGTAGTACCATGCTAGGTTGCATCGATCGTTGAGCATTCTATTTCTTTATGTGTATGTAAACAGAACGGCCGTTATCTGTGAAGTAACTAGAGTCATTGCTAGGGTTATAGGACGACCTAGTCTCATCGGGTCCCGTCCTGAGTCAATCGAGTCATGAACTTCCTTATATTATGAGATGCATGCGGGCTTTATTGTGGAGCGGGTTGGGCATGCGTGCCGCCCGATTATGAATGAATGCATTCACGAGCTGGCCAGTCTCCGCCCTATCGGAAAGGGGTGGAGGTAGGAGAGGGATATACCACTTGGTATTCTGTGATAAGGCCTTATTATTATTATGCACTTGATCCTAGGAGCATGTTAGTGTGTTAATATTCCGCCATGCATCTAGAAGCATCTTTATTAGGTATAGCGTATATGTGTGCTTAGGGTTGGGATGCAGAGCTAAAGTGGGCATCAATCTGATCCCGCCCCATATCAAATTTTTTAGGTATCCGTTATGCTTACTACTGTTGTTGCTGATTTGAGTCCATGACCGCTGGGTCTAACATGGCGGAAAGAGAGAGTTGAGATTCCAACTTCACCAATTTAATTACGGCTCGAATTTGAATAGTTGATCATATTTTGACCCGGCTCTGCCGTGGCACCCCTTTGTATTATGCTTTACTTCCGCTATTTGAATGACCTTTGGTTTTCCACGCTTAGACTTATGACAGGTACAGGGGACTTCCCCGGGGATTCCAACCATCCCTTCGAATTTTGGGTATGAAATCCCACTTTAAATTGTTAGGATAGAATTTCAAACCTTCAACCTGTACTCGGGGCGCAAGATCCTAACGAGGGGTTTCATCCCTCGAAACGTAACCCGGGAATGATAATCCCGGGCCGTTACAACCTAGGAAGAGAACAATTTCATGTTCAGATCATTTGAATGAGGTGTTTGGCCTGGGAATTATGTTTCATGCTTTTGTTATTTCTTAGAATTTTAAATAAAATTAACAATAGAAAAGTATTTATGTGTTGACATGGGTGTACAACAAAAATAAACTATTGATTCAAGATTTAAAAATTTTGAACCTAATTTAACTGGAAACAATACATCATAATAAAAACTTGAACTTACCTAATAAACCAACATGAAATGTAAGGCAACAAGTTAACACTTTAGGACTAGATATAACTATGGGTTCAAGATTTGAAAATCATGAACCTATGATAAATAGAGTCGATACACCATAATAAAAACTTGTACCTCCTTAGTAAACCAACATGAAATGTAAGACAACAAGATGTGACTTTATGGTATATATATATATATATATATATATATATATATATATATATATATATATATATATATATATATATATATATATATATCTATCCGTGTGTGTACGTGTACCTCCTTAGTCGAATTTTTGTTTTCACCGGAGTCGATCCGTGTGTGTACGTGTGTGTATATATATATATAAATATAAAGGGTAATATTTTTTAGAACAATTATTTTTACCTTTTAGAACACAATAATTTTATCTTTAGAATTTCCAAAAATTACATAAAATACCCTCTTTCTCTCTCCCTCAGCCTCTGCGCTCCTCTATCTCTCTCAATTCTCAAAGAACAACATCAGCATCCATGTCCCATAATCAAGTTTCTCAAACACCCTCCTCGCTGGCTTCAGCACCACTAACACCCGCTCGCAATCAATTGCAGCGTCTCTAAGCCTGCACCACCGGTTGAATTTAAGGTTTTTAGGGTTTCATCAATTTCGGTTGAAATTGAAAGTAGATTTGATAATAAACTATTAATTGATGTTTTGATTGAATTTGAAGGGTTGAGATTCATTCAGACTTGCTAAACATCGAGCGAAATTGTAAAAAAAATGGAATCCACCATGTAGAATGGGTCTTTGCTGGCACAATGTTGTGCGGCGTCTGTTGGAGAAGAAAGCTGTTTTTTTTTTTTTTGCAATATCAAGGGACTTTTTAGCCCGGTTCCTAAAAGAACCGAGCTAAAAAGTCCACTTCTTTTATTCACAGCACCCGTTTTTAGCCCGGTTGTAAAAACACTTGGTCGTTGCGACCACCTATTGTCCTGGTCGTTGCGACCACCGTACCACATGCCCTATAATACTTAGTCGTTGTGACCCATTTCACCCATGGTCATTGCGACCAACCCCAAGTTTGGTCGTTGCGACCAGGTTCATTGTGACCATGCGCTAAAAGGTAAAATTACCCTGCGCTAAACGGAATTCGTGTATATATATATATATATATATATATATATATATATATATATATATATATATATATATATATATATATATATATATATATATATGAAGTGGTTTCCTTGTGCACACTCTTAGGGTGTATCTTGTGCACGAATCTGGATCGTCGATTGAGAGGAGATGGAAGGACATGATTAAAAGAGATTTTTTATTTTTTTTATTAAAGCTGTGGGACCCACATGGGTAAAAAACACCAACTCTCCCCTCCACTCTCCTTTCCAATACGTGAGACCAAACCCCTCTTTTTTTTTTCTTTTTTTTTTCCTTTCCCCTTTATCACGTGAAACCCAAGCCCCCCCCCCCTTTTTTTTTTTAAATACGAGTGATTGTTGGGGAACCCTCCTGATTTATTTTGTTTTTAAAATTTGTCAATTCCACCGAATAATGTTTTATATTCTACCGAATAATGATATGTTATCTTTTTTCTATCTCGTTAAAGATGAAAATTTACCAATTCCACTGAATAATTTGCTACATGCTATTGAATGATTTTTTTTGAATCAATTTCATATAAAAAAACTCAATTCCCTAAACAAAACTTATTATTTATATGAATAATGCTTCATATTTCACCGAATAATGTTTCATATTTTATCTAAATGTCTCATAGTTAATGTGTTGCGTTAAAAAAAAATATCTTATATAAATGAATAATCATTAGAAATTCACCGCACAAAAGCTTGTATTCCGTTGAATAATGTTTAAGGGGTAACAAGTAAAATTAATCATCTCACATTTTCTTATAAAAATTGACAGTTTTCCTGAATAATCTTTTGAGATTTACCGAATAATCTTTGTATTACCCCGAATAATCAATACTCCGTATAATCTTTTCTGAATTCTAAATAATTCCAAATAATATTCATATAATTAAGCCCCTGTTCAACCAACTCTCGTGTTCTCTGCATTGCCCTTTGCATCGCCCTTCCTCCTTCGTCAAACCAATTGCTGAGGTGCCCTTTCTTCCAATTGCTTAGCCTTGAATTTGACTTCTCTCTATCTGTTCGACGTCTCCTATTGATTGCCCCAAACCGAATGCTCTAACCAAAGGCAAAATTCAGAGGAGTTCAAGATCAATCGGAAACAAATCTGCTCGACACTATGGAAACAAATCTGAGGGAAATTGGGAATAGGAATCGCATCAGCAAGGAAATGGGTCTGATTGAGACAATAGATTGCAGATTGAGACAGTAGAGGAGTTGGGGAGGGGGAAACAGATGAGGCAGTTGTGGGAGGAGGACACCAGCGGCGACGCAGCAGAATTGGAAGGGGTATTGAGGGGGACGAAGGAGCTCATCCACGAGGCCACGCCCGCACCCCCGTCTCCTCCTTCCCCGTCTGCGCCGCCGCCATCGCCTCCGAAGGCTCCGTGTTCCTCCGAAGCCCCCGTCTCTATGCTTCAGTACCTCCGCCTCGCCGTTCGTCGTGCCGTCAATTCGAAGACCGTCTCCGCCGGTGTCGAATCCACCGTGCCCATCCTCGGTAATGATGGTGTTGAGGCCGTTGATTGCCCCACGGTCGTCTTCGTCAATTCGAGTCGTCTGCCCCGCCAGACTTGCCTCCATCGTCCTCCATCGCCTCCACCGGCCAGATCTGCCGCCATCGTACCTCGATCGCCACCTTCGGCCAGATCTGCTCGCCTCCGCCTTCCCTCCCCGCCGAATCGTCTCCTCTCCGCCTCGCCTGACTCTCTTCCCCTCCTGAAAAATTGTTGGAATTTAGGGATTTATTTTCCCAAACCAAAACGCGCTACACGCTCCCCTTTATTGAGTTTTAGATTAATTATCAACATTTTTTTTAAAAACTCACGGTACACGTGGCAACATCCCCCTCTCCCCCTCTCTCTCTCTCTCTCTCTCTCTCTCTATATATATATATAATTTGAGCCCAATTTTACCCTATATATACCCCATCTTGATATATTGTAGTTGCACCTATTTTCTTAACGTTTCGGCTATATACACCGCAAATCCGCACGTCCTTAACGACGTGCATGCACGTCGTAATTAACGTGCAAGGTGGATAGACCCTAAAGCGTGCCTACGTGCACGCCAGTATTTTAAAAAAAAAAAAAAAAACCTATATGCACGTCCTTAAGGATGTGCAATATTTGCACGTTGTTAAGGACGTGCAAACCCTAGTTTGCTAACGACGTGCACATTTCCACACTTGCACGTTAATAAGGACGTGCAAATCCTTAATCGTCATTTGCGGTGTATATAGCAAGACCCTTTCTTAACTATGGATCACAAATCACAATAGTCCAAATACTCCACCCATTCCAAATATGTCTTTTGATCCAAATCTTCTCAAAAATCCTCAATTTCAAGTAATGTTACAAACGCTTAATAATCCTTCAACACCCGAATATCCAAATTATACCCTACATAATCCTACCAATGTGTACAATCCTTTTTTTGTCCAAACCAACAACATTTTGAGCATCAGGCGATTCTATTATTGAGCCATTCAACGTTATCACCGGGCGATATGAAGATCGAAATCTGGGCAACTATATGGCTATGAGAGATGAGATTCAGGATAGACAAACTCGTATGAATTTGAAGAATGATTTGGTTGAGCACTTGTGGAATCAATTCCAAGGCTATGATTCGAATTTATAGGTAGTTCAATTAGTATTTACGTATGTTATAATGTTTCTAACTTTTTTTTATTTTAATCTAGATGTAATAAAATATATTTATATTAACTACTTGTTATTTTTATTTATTTATAAAATTATAAATAAAAATAATTCACAATAATATATGATGATACACATATAATAAAGAGAAAGATATATAAAGGAAAATAAAAAGTGAAAATAAATTTAAAAAGAGGTAAAAGAGTTTCCCAGGGTTGTAGAGGACTAGAGAAAACCTTTTAGAAATAGGTAGAAAAAGTAAAAATTATTTTAAACAAAAAAATAAATGAGTTGTTGTTATAAATTAGGACAAGAATAGAGGGAGGAGAATATGTGATTGTATTCAATTGAATTGCTTGTGTAGTATCCACCAATACAATATATAGGAGTCATATCCTTGATCTTCAAGTATAAGATAAATCTATCTATAAAAGGCAAAACTCTATCTAAGTAAAGTGTATATCTTTGTACATCCACATAATAATATTATAACACTCCCCCTTGGATGTACAATCTTTATTCCGCCAACTGCCTCATTAAAAACCTAGCTAGGAAAACCCAATGGGACAAAACCATAACTTAGGAAAAAAGAGTGTAGCCTTCTATGTACACCGCCTTTGTTGTTCTGCCTCATTAAAAACCTTGTTAGGAAAACCTAGTGGGATAAAACCTAATCGAAGGGAAAAAGAGTGCAGTGCGTGTATACTCCCCCTGAATTCAACATCCTTCTCGAAGTCTTCTCATTCTTCTTAATGTCGCCATTTTCATGAGCGTATGTTCGAATCTCAACATTGTCTTTGATGTGTGTAAGCTGGAATGTCTTCGTGATTGACTTTGGTGCGCTTGACTTCCATGTATTAGTGTTGATCTGCTTTGGATGCACAAGTATAAGGTACTTCAGGACCTAGTGTGCCTTTAATTGTTGATCTGGGGATCTGATGTATTAAATGGTGCTTAAGTTGCCTCATTAAAAACCTTAACTTGGAAAAACCCAGTGGGATAAAAACCAAGATTAAGGAAAAGAGTACAATTTTGTATGGTACTTCAGGACCTAATAAAATATCACCGCTTTCACAAATATAGGCAATTCAGGTACTCTAATAAAGACCTTTAACCAACCGCATGTGACAGTACATTGATAATAATGTTTCGGGCATTTTCAATCGATCATTTGCATTTATATGGTTATGCACCTACAATGTCCGTCATTTACATTTGGAGCCAAAATTATACTCACTCCTGGTGAATACATTCTTATGTAACCTTTAATAGGCTGAATACCCACTTAAAACTACACTTTTCTATGTTGGAGCTACAGGTCCAAAAACTTCATGTTAAATAATCCATCTTTGTATGAATTATTTATTTCTAGAATTTGGGATATACCATGTATCCTTATGAGGGAAGTTGTCTCGTTAAAAACCTTGCTTTGGAAAAACTCAAATGGGACAAAAACAAAAGTTAAGGAAAAGAGTACAACTTTTCTCCCCCTCAATTTAGCATATAAATCACCAATTTTCTAAAGACATGATACTTCTGGACCCTTAATATCTTTTCACAATCTAATCAAAGATGAAAAAATAATTTGTCTTCACATCGTAATATATCTCTCTTTGTACACTCGAACTACAGGTCGAGATATTTTTAGAAGCTCTAATTATTCTTATCAAGCACTTCAAGTGCAAACTTAGATATGTGCCATCAAAGATAATCAAGGATCTGGTCAATTCAAGACAATTCATAATCAATTCTAACACTGTCAACGTTCATGAAATCTCTTCAAGAGTTTTATACCAGTGGACATATCACCATTGTTTGAAGTTACTACTAGAACCTCGATCAAAATCATGCTAGTGCATTATTTGTTGTAAATGTGACTTTTTTCACCATCTTTTGCATTTACTAATGCCTTTACTAGCTTGTTTGCTATATAGTTTATTGAACTTCTGGTTCCCGTTCATGCAACATATTACTTCTTGATATCCTTTTCCTCTCCCTCTAAATACCGAGTATTTTATCATTCGTGATAAACTCTATGTATTTGATCATATATGGGTACCCAATCCTCCATATACATCATCTTTCTTGATTTACAACAACTTAGTGTAATCTAGGGAGATTTCGGTACCTATACCAAACATTTAAAAACTTATAAATATAAAACTCTCTTCTGGAGATAAATTACAAAGAGGAATTTATTCTACTGTTGACCGAAATCGAATCAATCTTTTGATGTTCATGCCTGCTTGTTAGCTATTATTGACGACTCTACTGGGTCATTCTATGCATTAGCATTATCCCAAACGATAATCTCATAAGTAACGACTTCACTTGGTTGATTTAATCGTCAGCTTCTCAATGCTCATTTATCCAACATATCAATTTTATTGATAGCATTTCCATATTACATCCATATTGCCAACATGGGTAATCTATTTATTATGTGTTTGATCTTCTTTTAACATCCTCGACTAGAGGAAAACCACGCTTCTGGAAATTATCGGCTTTCACAATCCCAATTTATCTGTCATCATATCACTCCTTCTCTATAGAGTGTTTTGACGCTCTTCTAGAGTAATTTTCTCATATGAATTTATTGCTTGATTATATCAATAGTCCTTCGAGGACTAATTTTGACGCTCTTCTGGAGATATGTATAAGGTTTAATTATGCCAAGTATAGACTTTATACAAATACTCATGAGTTATTTCATCCTGAAAACTTCAGGTTTTCCATATCATCAGATACCAAGCTCTAAACCATTCTATCATCTTTATACGATGATCTATTTGGGAGATTACAAATCCAATAGGTAAACCATCATCTTTGACTTGTTCTTCCACATTCTCCTTGATGTGGGAGTCGACTCATACATGATTATCTATAATCATTTTTAAAATTATGACCAGTATTCTAACAAGTAGCAACGGTCGCGCGCACCGTATCCTCTTTTGTCCTCTGCTAGAGGTAACAATATATATTGCATCTGACAATAAAAGAGGTTGTTATGAACCATAGATCATTTAGCTAGCTATTTATTTGAGTTCTACCATACCCAAGTAGATTAAGAACAAGATCCCAAAATAAGGAGTCTTCGGGCTCTCAAGAATAAATTTATCGATTTCACACAATTTAATAAGAATTTGCTTCAAACTCTTCTCCCAAATCATCATTAGTTGAATAAAATTGTCATCATCAACCCATAATTGTTTCTTCAAGAAACATTTCCAATGCATATTTATATACATAAAATGCAAATATAAATAAAATAGATAAATAAAATAAAGATTCCATGTAGCTCCAAATAGCCAAATTATACTAATAACAAACCAAATACGAACAAGTTTGCAGAATCAAAGGTGTTGGATCATCTAGGCTCTTTGGTTGATAATCTTTCATATGTAGAGATAAGTTTATATACTTCAAGAGATAACTTTTATTAACACGAACAATATATATAATCCTTATCAATATAAAACCACATATGTTTATGACATACAAACTCTTAACAAGTTGTTTCTTCTGGAAACACTTTGAGTTTTGTGCCAAATTAAATTAAAATATATACACCTCACAAGTAAATAAACAAAAATAATCTCAATAAACAATATCAATCACGAATTTATTTGGCCACTTTAGGTGGATATCGATCCAAATATTTATCATTTGTTTCAATAAACAATATCATCCACAAATAGTATAGGTTCAATAACTATCTCAAATTTCAATTTCATATAATTTAAGTTATATACAAATCAACTTCATGACACATAAATAGTGTCAACTTCTGGTGACAAGGAATCAAACAAGTTTAACCACTTCAAGAGTTTATATTTCACCTTCTATGAAACAAATCATATATGAAACAAATAGTTACAAGTACATGATGAAATCAACAATATCATCCTAGCTCATCACTACAAAGATGACGCTAATATTTTAATCGATGCATGATGATGTTATTTATTTATCAACTTATCAATGTATCAATTCATATAGATATCATTTATCATGTATCCGTCCAATATATGGTCAATTTATCCAATAACCATATCTATATCATATATGCATCGTCAACCCCAAATCGCACATAATTTATCAATGCTAAATTCTTATATATCAAAGTATATTGGCACTATGGGATGATTTATGATATAAAATCTACATGTGCAATCAATAACGTCATATTGCAATTAGCAACTAAATGATAATTCATATTTAATGTACGAGATGAACTCATAACACACATATATAATCACTCCATGATCAAGAGGCACAAAAATCATAATTCAAATATATGATGTTATATATGATGTTTAGGCATACCTGACCGCAAGCTCAATCGAATATACCAATATTGAAAATCAGTCCAACTCCATCACGAGCCTTAAAGTCGAGCCTAACCCATATAGACCCACTACCAAGTAGAGTTCAATCTTCTAGGATTCGCCTCCTTTTACCATGATATCATAGTGTGGATCCGTGGACAAACCACTCACATGACACCATCCATCACCAAATCAAAATATTAATAAATTATAATCATGGTTTATTTAAAACACATATCATATAAAATAATTATATCCGTCCTTATGTATAAGGTCTTAAACCTTTTGAAATTCTAATTAATCAAGCAAGGAAAGTCAACGTACCTCTTATGTGAGCAACACGTACTAATCACACTCCGTTAATATATAGGAGACAATGTTTTATCAATTGTTCATCACTTTGGGGATGAGATTTAATTTATCGTTTCATCACTTCGGGGATGAGATTTATCAATCACTGATTCATAATATCAATTTCTTTACTTTCATCCACTTCGAGAGATTTTATATTTTCTACTTTGGGAGACCAATTAAATTATTTATAAACAAAATAATAAATTAGAAAAATTAAATTGCACTTACCTCCACTAACCTTCACGACGGCGCACTTCGAGGATTAATATAATTTATGCATACATCCTCTTCGGGGGATGTGTTTATCTACTTCACTCGCTAAATCTCATCGCTTATGGGAAGAGATTTTCCACTCATCGAAAACTTTCACAAGGGACAAGACTTGTACCCCTGGAAGTTTGAGTCTTTTCTGTTATTTATCAGAAAAGTACATGCCAATCTGCAATTTTGATAATTTTAGGGCTGATTTTGTAATTAATACAATAACTGCACAATAGTTCGCCTTCTTGCTCATGTTCGACGAGAACGGCGGCGAAATCAGGCAAGCCGCCGCCTGGCCTCCAGCACGGCTGGGGCGAGACCTCCGATTACGCGAGTGGAGGCGGCGACTGGAGGAGCGTCTCCCACTGTCCCACAGCAGCAAGCCGATGATCATCACGCCGTCGTCACGATGGAGTTTCAGCTTCATCGATCCCTTGGAGGCGGCCGCGATCGAAAGCGCACGGAGGGGAGACAGAGGGCTCTGCGAGATCGAGGCCGATGAAACGGCGTCGTTTTTTCGGGATCGAGGCGACCGCGATTATGACGCAATTCTTGACCCGATCGACGATGTTCCCAATCGAGGCGTTCCCGGCCAAGTCAACGTCTTTAACGGGCCACAATAAGGGCAGTTGGAATCCATCGTCTTCTTCAGTCGGTCGAGAACAGCGGCGGTGAAGCCCTCCGATTACACGCACATGTAAAGATTAAAGCCAAGAATCAAAATTGGAAGGTGAAATCATAGTATAGGACTGTAAAGACTAAAGCACACATAAGTGGATAATTAAGAAGAAGTTACCTTTGCATCATCTGGTTAACGTACGAGAGCAAAATGGCTGTGGATGGTCTAATGTTTATCCATAAGGATCATAACCAATAAAATACTCCGTAGTATGGAGTATATAGACTATATAGTAATCCACGGGGCAAATTATGAACCTTTTATTTTGAATAATTCGATCACATCTTCAAGTAACAAACATAGGCTAATAAACGCATAAGTATAACACTGCATCGTTTTGATCAAAGGGCATTCCTAAAGAAAAATAAATTAAAAACTAAAAATCAAAACAACATCCGTTTAGTATCAATGAAGCATAGAATATATATATATATAATCCACTACTGACTAAGAAAGAGGGTATTCATCAAGCATCAATGAACTGAATTTGAAGAAGCGCCTTATAAGTTTAAGGATTGCACATCCTGCAAACTGTTGTGGAACTGTCATTCACATACGTGCACCGGTCGCAGGGCCAGTTGTTGAGATCATCATCAGCTGCAGCAGCGATGGTGGTGATATCAGTTGCAGCTGCAGCCATGATCGATACCAAAGAAGTTGATGCCTTGCGCTTCTGCCCCACCACCATGTCGCTACCACCACCTCCCTCGGTTTTTGCTTGGCTGCCTGCAGTACCACTGTTCGAATCCAGTTCCGAAAGACCATTCTCAAGAGCTCGCACTAGGTTCTCGAAGTAATTCCGGGTGACACTCGTAAGACCTGCCAGCTTTGTGCGGAATTGATTGAAGTCCTCTGATGGGCCTTGTAATTCAGTAGTAGGATTGAGGTGACCTTGGAGCTCATTCTCCGCGCATTGATGAAGTCGCTCCAAACCGGCCTCAGCCTGTCCCTGCAAGTACTCAAACAGCTGCCTCTTTCCGGATTCATGTTCCGGTAGATAGTATCCATAAGCATATGTCCACTTCAACACTCGCCGGCATTCCACAATCTGCGACCAGGCTTCTACAAGGAACTTGAGCTGTGCCTCCGATTCCCACTGCACCTCAATCAGCTTCCCCAAGTGAACCTTCTCTATCTGCTCGAGGTCCGCCATTGCTTTCTGCCTAGACTTCTCATTCGCAGCCCATCTTTCGTAATAATGCGCGTATCTCTCCAAATACTTCTTGGCCTTTAGTCGCTGCCTCTCGTCCTCATCGTGCTCACTTGTTTTGTATCTATTACAGGCATAGCTGCCATTATGGTCCTTCCAGGCACCCAAGCAAAGCCAGCAAAACTGGAATTTACACGGCTGCCTACAAGTCATGTGCATACACCCCTGGTTCTTCTCGATTGCACGCTTGCACTTAGGGCACGGCTTCGAATTCACAAGTATCCAATTCGTGTTTTCGGATTCCGAACTATTCTTTGTAATCCACTCCTTGACCGTCCCACAGTCAACGGGACGGTGAGCTTCCTCGGTACAATTCCAGCAAAAGCCATACGAGCAGCCGCATATAACATCAAAATTGCTGCCAACAACAAAATCCACAGCATATTCGCATCCAGGAGCGGGACACCACTTCGTCTTCCGATTATCTTCGACATAGGATTTTAGTAAGTACCGAGCGTATTTCTTGCGATCATCGTCGGAAAGAGCCAAGGCATCGATCATATCTCGGCCCACAGCAGCACTACAGGAAGGATCAGGACAGTGCAGAGTTAGACATCCAGGACCGTCGTTGATCGAAGAGCTGATATAGCCTCCCCAGCAGGCTCCGCAGAAGGGATGTCCGCAAGCTGCATCATAGAGATCGTTCTTTGAGAAGGTATCGAAGCAGATGCGACATGTGAGTGTTTCGCCTCCTCCGAAAGAGGGGTTGGGGTGGTGATTGAATAGGCCAACAGCCTTGCGAACGCTCTCCTCGTCGGCGAACCATTCTTCGTGGACTTTGCTGACACTCCAATTGTAGTGACCGAGAAGGATTGCACAATCGGCCTTTGCAATGGAAAGGAGGGAAGATAGGGCGGCGATATCGTCTTCTTGGCGTTGACGGATATCAGCTTCACTCAATACGACGTAGTTTTGCTGTTTGGAGTAGTCGGAGTCCTCGGGATCGTTGTCTAAGTACCCCTGTTCGGCATCAACTGCATCATCGTCGCTGTAGAAGTCATAGTCTGAATCCATTGGAGATACGAAACCCTAGAAATTAGGGTTACAGGGTAACTTTGATTGATCGGCGCGCTCTGTCGATTAAACTTTCGAGAATTAGGTATAGTGATATATTGAAGAGGCAAAAGGTAATGGCTATTAAGAATCGAGAGAGGCTGATGATATGCAGGGATCCCGGAAGATTAAACTGAATATGAGTAACTTTAGATAGAGGATCGGTGATTTAACCAAAAAAATTTGGGGAAAAAATATCGTTGAGTTGAGTACAAATCACCTCTATCTATCTATTTATATCTTCTATACGGGGTTCAAACTAGGGTTATATCTTCTATATGGGGTTCGAACCACTACTCGTAAGTCTTTTCCGAGTAAATCATCTCGTAATGGTTTTATATCTTTATATCTTCCATACCTATACATGTATTAAAAATGACGCGTGGTTGATATAATTTATCCAAAGTCACTATAAATGGTCACAATCTATCTATACAATGCACATTTAAGGTAATTAAAAACTTTGCACCAAAAAAAAAGGTAATTAAAAACTACATCTATGTAACTAAAATATATCTTTTCGGATAATATATAAATCAATCAATTATTATTATTATTTATTTACTTTTTTATAATAAAGGAGAAGTCGTCTGAGACACGTGTCGGCTTCTCCTCACATTTATTGAAAGAAATAATTAATATTTGTACAAGATAAATTAGATATATCTATTTAATCAGATAAAATTAGATATATCTATTTAATCAATCAATATATCTATATATGCATAAGATAAAATTTTATTCTAACTCTATTTAATCAATATATCTATATATGCATAAGATAAATTTTGACCCAATTTGATTAGATATGGATATATTTTTAGAAGATATTAAGCAAATTTAAATACTATTATTTAAGATAAGATTTAATAATTAATATATGCATAAGATAAAATTTTATTCTAAATCTATTTAATCAATATATCTATATACTCATAAGATAAAATTTGACCCAATTTGATTAGATATGGATATATGTTTTAATACTATACTCTATAAGACAAGATTTTATCTATTATATAAGATAAGATTTTACCTATCTAACATATGTAACCAATTTTAGAAGATATATATAATAGATATAATAAATGATAAGTTGTATGTAACATATGATATCTTCTCCTTATCTTAATAGTAATAACCAATAAAAAAATTTTATTTCCACCTTAATCAATTTTAAGATAATAGATTTCATAAGTTTTTGGACATAGATATATTTTGGAAAGATTTTACCCAATTTTAGTAAGATTTTGATAATAATTATATAAAAGTTTGATAATACTTTCAATATATTAATGAGAATCAATGATAATTTTATTTTAAGTTTTGTAACAATTCAAAAGTGTTGAAATAAACTATTTAGCTCTCTAAACGGGTATTTATGTTAAATTTATTTAAATTGTAAAAAAAACCGCACATGGTGCAGCTACTAAAGTAGTAAAATAGTATATGTAATTTTAGAAAAAGATCTTATATGAACAATCAATAATATATAATACTCCCTCCTTGAATAGGTAAATAAAGAGCGGTCATTCCGGCGTTCGAACGAGGGATCTATGAGTACTACCCACAAGTCCTATCCGGTGAGTCATTCCGGAATGGTTATATAATACTCCCTCCATTAATTAAAATTTGACGTTTTACTATTCATGCACGCTTTTTAGGTGTTAAAAACTATATAAAATATTAAATTTTTTTTAATAATTTCATACTTATTTTAATTAAGTATGAATTTATAAAAACAAATATAAAAAAGTTAATATTTTATATGGTTTTTATCATTTTAAAAAAGCGCGCATCAATAGTAAATGACAAGTTTTAACTAACATTGGAGTATAATATAATATGGTAATTTTTACCTAAATAAAAGATATCGTTAACAAGATTTTATAATTTCTTTATATATTAATATAAATTAAGTGTATTATATATACGAACGCTGTTTTCAATTGAAACTAGTACAACAATTCCCGCGCCATGGCGCGTGTGCGAGGAAAAAAAATATTATAAGGATGAACAAAAAAAAGAATGAAAAAAAACAGGGAATTATATATATTAACAAATCTATTAGCTATTATCTATTATAAGGAGTTAAATGCAATATCATTGTTCAGGGACGAAAGAGATGTTGGGAAAAGGTGCGAAGTTGTTGCATTAGACTTCGTCCATAGGAATCCTGGGAAAAAAAATAGTTTGTTTATATGAATAGATAAATTTGTAAGTATTATTTATTTTAGATAAACAATAAATGTGTTATATAGTAAGAGTAAATAACAAATTGCATAATTAATGTAGGGTTAATCTTACATCACTACTACATATACTGTTATTAATGGCATTTAAAAAATGGCGTTTTCTATTAAATGTCATTAAATATCTATTTTATAGCGTTTATATACACAAAAACCATAAATTTAGAAAGTGCAATTTATTTATGGCGTTTTACAAACGCCGTAAATTTTATGACGTTTGTAAAACGCTGTGGTATTAAATGCAAATAATACAAAGCATATTTTATGGCGTTTCTAAAATGCTATAAAATTTAGGGCGTTTCTAAAACGCCATAGAGTTTTATAAATTTATAAATGATAGGGTTTTTTGGTAATTTTGCCTAATTATAACCCTAAATCTACCGGACCCCTCTCACTTTTGCTATATCATCACTTTCACTCGAAGAGCGTCCGCCTCCAGTTCCATTGAAACCCTCTCTTTTCCATGGAGTTCCAAAGCGAGAACCTCTCACCGACTAACTCTCTCCTCCACTCCTCATCCTCTTCTCTTTTCTTCTTCCTCTCTCTCTGCATTCCCTTTTCCTCTATCGCCATGGCTCTTCCGTCACCTCACTGAACCTACGCTCTCCCATCGCCATCGCTGCGATGCCGCTAGGATCGAGGGTTTCATCTTCATTGCACTGGGGCTCCTCGATAATCTACGTCTCCCCTACTGGCACCGGTAAGCATTAAACATGTCATCACTTTTAATTTGTTTTTTTTTTTGCGATAAACCCTAATCCCTAAGTAACCCTTTAAATTCGTTTGAAAATTTGCTTCGTAGGTTGTTTTTTTTTCTGAAATTGGGTGTTTTATAATTGATGTCTCTTCAATTGATAGTTTAAACAAGTCCCATCTATGCCCAATTGAGTTTGTAGTCGATGGTGAGTATAGCATCTCTACTAACTAAGTTCATTGGCAAAATCTGATGTTTCCTCTTGAGAAAAAGGTAATTGAGATGTCTTATTACTTCCTTGCTTCTCAGATCTGGGTTTGCAGGCTTCTTCTTGGATTTTGATTAGGTTCTAAATGGTTCTCTTCCTCGCCTTTGATCCCGCAAGAGTAAAATTTTCTCTTAATTTGCATTTGACAACAGCAACTTGTTCTTAAAATCCTCTTTGCATTTAGCTATATATGTTTCCCTCCTAACTTGTACTCTATTTATTTATGCATGCGGTTTTGTTAATTATAATGTTCAAGAAGAAATATTGTATAACAATTTAAATAGTTGTCCTTATATGTCGATGATGCATTAGTACAAGGTTCAGTATATAGCTATAATTGACCACTATGATGCTTATTTTGCTTGTATATGCAAAACTGAATATTTTTAAGTTATGAATAATTGGGGTAGGTTTCACTTTCAAAGTATGGAAGGATTGACTTATATAAAAATTTGTATAGGACAGTAAGATACTTTGCCCTAGAACTTGTGAGTTAAGCATTGAGCTCACTTGAATATAGGAGCTGCATTGAACTCAATGGTTTTACCTCAACTCATTCTAGTAAGGATTTAAACATTTGGTGTAATTTATAGACATGTTTGAATGCCAATACCAATACCAATATTATGTTGACCATGAAAGTTAATAGAAAGAGCAAGTAACATTTGGTAGAATTTATATGCTTAGTGATGGATAGAAAGTAATTTATACTTTCCTGGCCATCAACTTTCTAAGTTTTGTCCGTATTATACTTGCTCTTATTCTATGAAAATATTATAGCATGTTCTTTGACTGGAAAATGTATTAATGAAGCTGCCAACATGTTTTACGTTTGAAACTAGAATAATGTTTTTGTGCACTTTTCCCCTTTTCTTTACAGGGAGTTTTAGAGTTTATGATTGGTAATGATGATTCTACTTCAAGTGATGATAGCAAGGTAATCTACAGAACTCCATTTCGTGGCTAAAATTATCTCAAATTGCTTATGTATTATGAAGATATATTTAGGACAAAATGTTGAAATTTAGCTACATTTCGGACTGTTGAACCAGCATAATAAATATGAGAAACATACGTATGCAACAGAAAGCAAGCATAAGAAATATTCTGATCAATTTAGCTGATCAAAGGCGAGCATGTTGATCGAAATCGGTAGTTAGTTGTGGTAAGCAAGATGTGGAAGATTGCAATGCCTAAAGCCGAAGTGATAGTTCATGTTGTCGTTGATATCCTCGTCGAGGGGAACGAAAGCAAACTTAGACCAAGCACAAAATCGAAGAATTTCGTAATTCATCACCCTGTTATTACTAAACAAATATGTTGCAACAAGAAAGTTGCAATTCACATCCATAAAGAAAACATGATGATTGTGGGGAACTCAGCTTGTAATATTCAAAACCAACAGCTGAACCTTAAAAAACAAACCTTATCTCATATGATTGAAAATGGAGATCAATGGTTGAAGGTGGATTGGAATCCCCAGTTTTATCGAAACTCTGAATGAATTTCCTTGGATCGTTTCCATGTACTCAAACACCAAGTAGAGGATGGTATTTCCCTCATTGTTCTGTCCTTGTTTAACATCCATCAATCTAAGCGCAAATTTTAGGGTTTGTATGTCAGGAAGATTATAACATATGGTGGCACATAGAGAAAATAAGAATGTAAAAAGTGTGCCTGAAAAACAGTAGGAATTTAGCAATATTTAGGACAAAATGTTGAAATTTAGCTACATTTCGGACTGTTGAACTAGCATAATAAATATGAGAAACATACGTATGCAACAGAAAGCAAGCATAAGAAATATTCTGATCAATTTAGCTGATCAAAGGCGAGCATGTTGATCGAAATCGGTAGTTAGTTGTGGTAAGCAAGATGTGGAAGATTGCAATGCCTAAAGCCGAAGTGATAGTTCATGTTGTCGTTGATATCCTCGTCGAGGGGAACGAAAGCAAACTCAGACCAAGCACAAAATCGAAGAATTTCGTAATTCATCACCATGTTATTACTAAACAAATATGTTGCAACAAGAAAGTTGCAATTCACATCCATAAAGAAAACATGATGACTGTAGGGAACTCAGCTTGTAATATTCAAAACCAACAGCTGAACCTTAAAAAACAAACCTTATCTCATATGATTGAAAATGGAGATCAATGGTTGAAGGTGGATTGGAATCCCCAGTTTTATCAAAACTCCGAATGAATTTCCTTGGATCGTTTTCATGTACTCAAACACCAAGTAGAGGATGGTATTTCCCTCATTGTTCTGTCCTTGTTTAACATCCATCAATCTAAGCACAAATTTTAGGGTTTGTATGTCAGGAAGATTATAACATATGGTGGCACATAGAGAAAATAAGAATGTAAAAAGTGTGCCTGAAAAACAGTAGGAATTTAGCAATATTTAGGACAAAATGTTGAAATTTAGCTACATTTCGGACTGTTGAACCAGCATAATAAATATGAGAAACATACGTATGCAACAGAAAGCAAGCATAAGAAATATTCTGATCAATTTAGCTGATCAAAGGCGAGCATGTTGATCGAAATCGGTAGTTAGTTGTGGTAAGCAAGATGTGGAAGATTGCAATGCCTAAAGCCGAAGTGATAGTTCATGTTGTCGTTGATATCCTCGTCGAGGGGAACGAAAGCAAACTCAGACCAAGCACAAAATCGAAGAATTTCGTAATTCATCACCATGTTATTACTAAACAAATATGTTGCAACAAGAAAGTTGCAATTCACATCCATAAAGAAAACATGATGACTGTAGGGAACTCAGCTTGTAATATTCAAAACCAACAGCTGAACCTTAAAAAACAAACCTTATCTCATATGATTGAAAATGGAGATCAATGGTTGAAGGTGGATTGGAATCCCCAGTTTTATCGAAACTCCGAATGAATTTCCTTGGATCGTTTTCATGTACTCAAACACCAAGTAGAGGATGGTATTTCCCTCATTGTTCTGTCCTTGTTTAACATCCATCAATCTAAGCACAAATTTTAGGGTTTGTATGTCAGGAAGATTATAACATATGGTGGCACATAGAGAAAATAAGAATGTAAAAAGTGTGCCTGAAAAACAGTAGGAATTTAGCAATATTTAGGACAAAATGTTGAAATTTAGCTACATTTCGGACTGTTGAACCAGCATAATAAATATGAGAAACATACGTATACAACAGAATGCAAGCATAAGAAATATTCTGATCAATTTAGCTGATCAAAGGCGAGCATGTTGATCGAAATCGGTAGTTAGTTGTGGTAAGCAAGATGTTGAAGATTGCAATGCCTAACGCCGAAGTGATAGTTCATGTTGTCGTTGATATCCTCGTCGAGGGGAACGAAAGCAAACTCAGACCAAACACAAAATCGAAGAATTTCGTAATTCATCACCCTGTTATTACTAAACAAATATGTTGCAACAAGAAAGTTGCAATTCACATCCATAAAGAAAACATGATGATTGTGGGGAACTCAGCTTGTAATATTCAAAACCAACAGCTGAACCTTAAAAAACAAACCTTATCTCATATGATTGAAAATGGAGATCAATGGTTGAAGGTGGATTGGAATCCCCAGTTTTATCGAAACTCCGAATGAATTTCCTTGGATCGTTTCCATGTACTCAAACACCAAGTAGAGAATGGTATTTCCCTCATTGTTCTATCCTTGTTTAACATCCATCAATCTAAGCGCAAATTTTAGGGTTTGTATGTCAGGAAGATTATAACATATGGTGGCACATAGAGAAAATAAGAATGTAAAAAGTGTGCCTGAAAAACAGTAGGAATTTAGCAATATTTAGGACAAAATGTTGAAATTTAGCTACATTTCGGACTGTTGAACCAGCATAATAAATATGAGAAACATACGTATGCAACAGAAAGCAAGCATAAGAAATATTCTGATCAATTTAGCTGATCAAAGGCGAGCATGTTGATCGAAATCGGTAGTTAGTTGTGGTAAGCAAGATGTGGAAGATTGCAATGCCTAAAGCCGAAGTGATAGTTCATGTTGTCGTTGATATCCTCGTCGAGGGGAACGAAAGCAAACTCAGACCAAGCACAAAATCGAAAAATTTCGTAATTCATCACCATGTTATTACTAAACAAATATGTTGCAACAAGAAAGTTGCAATTCACATCCATAAAGAAAACATGATGACTGTAGGGAACTCAGCTTGTAATATTCAAAACCAACAGCTGAACCTTAAAAAACAAACCTTATCTCATATGATTGAAAATGGAGATCAATGGTTGAAGGTGGATTGGAATCCCCAGTTTTATCGAAACTCCGAATGAATTTCCTTGGATCGTTTCCATGTACTCAAACACCAACTAGAGGATGGTATTTCCCTCATTGTTATGTCCTTGTTTAACATCCATCAATCTAAGCACAAATTTTAGGGTTTGTATGTCAGGAAGATTATAACATATGGTGGCACATAGAGAAAATAAGAATGTAAAAAGTGTGCCTGAAAAACAGTAGGAATTTAGCAATATTTAGGACAAAATGTTGAAATTTAGCTACATTTCGGACTGTTGAACCAGCATAATAAATATGAGAAACATAAGCATAAGAAATATTCTGATCAATTTAGCTGATCAAAGGCGAGCATGTTGATCGAAATCGGTAGTTAGTTGTGGTAAGCAAGATGTGGAAGATTGCAATGCCTAAAGCCGAAGTGATAGTTCATGTTGTCGTTGATATCCTCGTCGAGGGGAACGAAAGCAAACTCAGACCAAGGACAAAATCGAAGAATTTCGTAATTCAATGCCTAAAGATTGCAATGCCTAAATATTTCCCATTCTTTACCTTATTTCCTATCCGGGGATTATGTTGAGAATAATGTTACATTATGTAGATTGTTATATGGTTGTTGTGTTATTTTTATCATTATTGGAGTTTAGTAGGAAATTGTTTCAAAAATATGGAGAATTTCATGAGTGAAAGAAAATCCAATCACCTAAGGAGATAAAGGTAGATTTACCCTGCTCTCTAAGATAATAGTTTGGAGAGATGGGACACATGGTGAGGAGTCCAAAGCACTAAGTATCCGGGGCCATTCATGACACCCATGTTTGCGACTCGCGAGAAGGCAGTGCTGAGGTTAGAGAGGTAAAAGCATTATTATTGAGAAAAAGCATTATGAAAGGTGATGAATCTTATGAGAAAGAATGTGGTATGAAATTCAGTCTGGAAATACTCCATTTCCCCGGATCAAAAGCACCACATGGCCAAAAATTGTCCACCTTTAGCCTTTTACCAATCTACTCCTTATTTGAGCTTAAATTAAAGTCCTCTTGATTATTAATGCTTTGTCACGAATGAATGTTTTGCATAACCCTCCTTTTGTGAGTAGATGTTGCTTTTGTATAATTGCACATGCATGGATCTGTGACGCTAGTACCTTTTTGAGGATGGTAATTGATTGCAGGGACATATAAGAATGAATCTGATATGTTGAGAGTTTTGATTTCTTCCCCTGAATGACAAGTAAAGGTATTGCTTGAGGACAAGCAAGCTTAAGTATGGGGTGTTTGTTGTGAGCCTAATTTGCCATGTTTTACACTTACTTTTATATCGATTTCTGCATACATTGCATGCATTTGGGTTAGAATAATACAGAATCTATGTAGTTTACACTTATTTGCAATATATGGAGGTCTACACAAGTTTTGGTTATATTTCGCAGAAATCGGACGCACTTTGGAGCTTAAAGGAAACTCATGGAGAGGCTAAAAATGGTGTAGCTGGAGAAAACGCCATTTTTCACCATTCTTCGTTCTGAATCAAGCTTTGATGTCTTCATGAGAGTTGTAGCCCTCGGAAAGAGCTTTCCAACGCATGGTCATATGCTTCAATCCGACAAACGAGGACTCGGGAAAGTGGGTTTCAAGAACAGAGCAGAACTCGATTACACTTACTCGATCTCGACAAAGGCTGTCCGAGCACACCTGGTCGAGCAGAGCTGATCGAGGACACTGAGTCAGAGACAACCCGATCCCGGAACCCAACTCGATCTCGAGTAACTCTTGTCAAGATCGACCACACTTCGACGCCATGTCCGGATTCGACGAGCTGTGCCAAGTCGAGAAGCCGAAAACGGAGAAGCCGAGCACCACCTCTACTCGATCTCGAGGAGAGCTTGTCGAGATCGACGACATAGGAGCCTAGATCCGAGCCATGTTGAGCAGAGCTACCCGACCAAGCCAGCCAGCCCAAGTCAATGACCACCCTAGTCGATCTCGAGGAGCCCTAGTCGAGATCGACGAGCCGCGTCATGAAACCGCGTTACGCGCTTTGGCTGTCCGTGTCAAGCTGGCTTTCCTTGGGGCCGAAGGAGTCCGAGATATCCGAGATCTATCAACATCTATCCACACCTATCAACGCATGGAAGATTTTGCTCTTTAGATAGAATTTCCCTTTTTTGATTTAATTCCTAAATTTCATTTATTTATCTTTTAAGCCTTTAGATATAATTTTAGACAAAGATAGATATTTCTATCCTTGATTAGCAAGGAATAGAAGGCTATAAATAAAGCCTTAGGGCCTAGTTTTTCATTCAACTTCAGACATAATTCCATTCAAGTAAGTAGGCGAAAGCGGATTTGTCTTGTTGGTTGTAAGCTTTCCTTATTTAATTCAATGCAAGTTAGTTTCTTTTGTTATCTGATGTGTTTCTTGATGATGAAGAGCGAGTAGTCCACCCACTTCTTGGGCTAGGGTGAGCCCGACAGTGGCCATGTGAGGTGATGCGGTAAAGGTCAGATCTTGTTATGCAATTCGTCTTCTATCCCTATGAGCATGATTCTTTTGCGAGAGTTGAAGGTGATCCTTGTTTGTATTATTGAAGCGAAAGTGATCTTAATGCAACTTGGATTAATTATGTGAAAAGGGTTAGTAACAATTAGGGTTTATGCGAAAGCCTCTATATGCCTATTTGTTAGTAACGAAAGTTATTTTGATGGAAAGCATGATCTTTTATGCCTTTATGTCTTACTTTGCATGGTTATCGTTGTGGTGTTGATACCGTGGCTTTGGAAGTTCTTTATTATATTTAGTTTATTTCTGTCGAAATTCTAAAATCTGTGTTCGAATCTGGAATTTATATTTTCTGTGTTTTTGGTCGATACAGAGGAGAGGCTTGTCGAGATCGAGTAGGCCTTAGTCGATCTCGAGTTGGTTTTGGTCTATATCGAGTTGAGTTCCTGCTTTTTGTCGTCGATTTTCAGTTTCTGTTCTTACTATTTCTTGTCGATCTCGAGTTGTGCTTGTCGAGATCGAGTACTGAGTTGCTTCTGTGGTCGTCGATTCTGAAGTTTCTGCTGTCCAGTTCTGTTTTCGATCTCGAGTTACTACTGGTCGAGATCGAGTTAGTTTCTGTCTTTGCTTTGTTCTTTGCTTTCGTTTGTTATTTCTGTCTTTCTTTCTTTGTTCCTTTGTTTCTGTCTTTTGTTTGCTTTTCTGTGAGATATACAGCTGCCTAGGATCCGCTGACACGCTTCCTCGTGGATTCGATCCTTACTTTCTCTTACTGCATTGGAGGAGTCTTGTAATTATTTGTTGGGGCACAAATCTGGTTTGAGTTATTTCATTATATTTCATACTTGATTTCCTCCTAACAACAAATTGGCGCCGTTGCCGGGGAAGCTATCATTCGCGCCTTAGGTAGTTAGTTCTCAAGTCTGCTTTGAGTTACTTTACAGGTGTATACGCCGTTCTGGTCAACCACCTGAGTTTGACGGCTTAGACAACCCAGAACGTCTTATACAAGCCCACGCTAGACTGAAAAGAGCCATGGCTGCCGCAGAAACCCAGGAACAGCTGATACAAAGGCTTACAAGGGAACTGGCCACAAACGATGTTGCTATCGCCGCTGAGAAAGCAGCAAGGGAACAAGCAGAAGCTGAGCTTGCCCAATATCCAACCACTATAGAGGATTATATGCATCCAACGCTCGTCGTGCCTGAATCGGCGATTCTCATCCCTGATAACTCTTTTGAAATTCGCACTCAGTTTCTTATAGAACTTAAAAATAATGCTTTTTATGGAAAATTTAATGAGTGTCCTCTTGAACATATTACCAATTTTTCTGACATGTGCCGTACTCTTGCTGAAGGTACTACGCTGTAATATGTCAAGATGAAAGCTTTTCGCTGGTCTCTCGCTGAGCCTGCACTGAAGTGGCTTGAAGGGCTAAAACCAAGATCACTCATAACATGGGCCCAAGTAGAGCAAGAGTTTATGAATAAATTCTTCCCACCCGCCAAAACAGCACTCCTCCGCCAAAAGATCACAGCTTTCAAACAGAAGTCTGGGGAGCCGCTAGCAAAAGCATGGGAAAGGTACAAGGAACTACTGCGATCTTGCCCTACTCATGGACAACCACCCTACGTCATTCAGGAGATCTTCTTCAACTCTCTTGACCAAGTCAATAAGGACAGGATCAATCAGTACACTCGATATGAATACCTGACGATGCCACCAGTTGACGCATGGGATGTGCTAGACAAGCTCACAAATTATGACAACAAGTATGGGGCTCCTACAAACTATGATGAGAACGCCTATGCCAGACCAGCCCCATCCATGCCTCTCTATGAGTCGTCTAAGGAGATAGACCCTGATGTCAAGGAGCAGTACTACAGAGATCAGAATCGCAAGCTCCTCAAACAAGTCAAGTATCTCTCTATTAACCAGCCTTGCATAGAATGCGGATCACAGTGGCACACCACTACTGAGTGCCCACACACTGAGCAAGTAAGATTGGCAGAGACACATGACGAGGCAGCCTACGCTGGGGGTCCCAATCGCTACATGGAGGATCAACGGTTCTATCAACCACAGTGGAACCAAGGTCCTCCTAGGAACCCCCCACCCTACAGAGCTCCAGGACATCCAGAAAGGGATCAAAAGAAGGATGATCTGCAGCTGATCCTTGAGGAGATGCGTCGGAATCAGGGCACCATCAACAACCAGTTCCAGAACATCACTACAAAATTTGGAGAACTGGACATCTGGAAAAGGGGAATAGAAACCCATATGGGTCAAATCGCTGTACAGATCCCACGACCATCCGGACAGCTCCCTGGGCAAACAGAACCAAATCCTAAAGGGAAGACCGGACACGTCGCATCTATCAAACTCAGAAGTGGGCATCAATTACACGAGCCAGAGGTCGGGAAACAGCAAGACAAGGCAGAGCAGCAACTCGAGACAGAGCAAAATCTACTCGATCTTGAGGAGCCCATACTCGACCTCGACAAGAAGCTGCTCGACACAGACCAGAAGCTGAGCTCGGACTCCACTGCGCAACCCAGCAAGTCGAAGTCGACCAGCCTAGTCAATCTCGAGGAGCCCCTGGTCGAGATCGAGGAACAGCAAGCCGACGTCGACGACTCTGCAACACCTCCGACGTCTGATCTAGCTCCAAAGCAGAGAAAGCCACTGCATTTCCCTTCCAAAGCACAGAAAGATCCCACTGCAAGTAGATTTACCAGATTTGTTAATATGCTGCAAGAACTGAACGTCTCTATTCCTTTTATAGAAGCCCTGCAAGAGATGCTTGGATATGTCAGATTTCTGAAGGAAATCCTGAGTAAGAAACGATCCATCTCAGAGATCGCAGGAGAATGCAAAGTACTCCACTTCCTTGAAAAGAGACCTGACCCTGGTAAGTTTTCATGCCTCTATCAATCTGGCGGAAGGTAAAAATTGGATGCATAGAACCTGTGAATGCCAAACTGTACATGGCAAACAATACAGTAGTCATCCCTAAAGGTATAGTTGAGAATGTTCCCGTCCAGGTTGGTAAATTCTTCGTTCCTGCAGATTTCCTTATTATAGACTGTGCTGAAGATCCTACTAGCCCTATTATTCTTGGTAGACCATTCTTAGCTACTGCAGATGCCAGAATTAGTGTTAAGAATCGCTCGCTCACCTTCACCATAGGCGATGAGGTATTGGATTTCTCTTTTGGCCCTGCAAAAGAGGAAATTTCGTGGCTGGAGGTAAAGAGCATCAGCAAACACGGGACCAAGCAAACAGCGTAGGAAAGCAACAACACTGTACTCGAGATCGACCAAGCCAACCCGATCTCGACTAGGCTACTCCTCGATCTCGACAAGCCCTTGTCAATGTCGACAACCTCTGCTGAGCCACTGACTAGCCCCAAACCCAAAGATTTCTGTTTTGGGTCCGAAAAGGTAAGTTCATGTATGAATTCTTCTCCCCCTCAGTCCATAAAGAAATTTTTCAATAAATTAAGGGGAGGTAAGGCCCCGTGGCGAGAAAATCTGCGGAAGCTAAGAGCTGGAAGGAAGAAGAAGAAAGAGAAAGGAGATGATGCAAGCAACCCCCTGTCAGCTGAGCTTGCATACTACCATTGTTGTGAGCTGAATCTGCCATGCTTCACATTGCCATGCTTCAATCTGCCATGCTTCACATTGCCAGGAATGTGGAAATTCAAGGTTGGAAATACTCCATTTCCCCGGATCATTAGCACCACATTGCCAAAAATTGCCCACCTTTAGCCTTTTACCAATCTACTCCTTATTTGAGCTTAATTAAAGTCCTCTTGATTATTAATGCTTTGTCACGAATGAATGTTTTGCATAACCCTCCTTTTGTGAGTAGATGTTGCTCTTTAAATTGCACATGCATGGATTTGTGACACTAGTACCTTTTCGAGGATGGTAATTGACTGCAGGGTTATATGACAATGAATCTAATATGTTGAGAGTTTTGAATTCTTCCCCTGAATGACAAATAAAGGTATTGCTTGAGGACAAGCAAGCTTAAGTATGGGGTGTTTGTTGTGAGCTGAATCTGCCATGCTTCACAGTAACTTTTATACCGATTTCTGCATACATTTTATTCATTTGGGTTAGAATAGTACAGAATCTATGTAGTTTATGTTTATTTGCCAAATTATGGAATCTACACCAGTTTCTGTTTAAATCGCAGAATTCGAGACATTTTACAGCAATTCTAAGGAAGGTCAGAAAAGCTCGGAAAACAACTACAGAAGTCCAGAATCCGAGAATACAGAACCAGGATAAACCGAGATGAAGCCAGAGCTACTCTATGTCGAGTGCACCTTACTCGATCTCGAGTAGAAAGCCCGACCAGACTTGGTCGACAAAGCCTGGTCGAGGAAACCAAGTCCGAGGCAACCTGACTCCGGAACCCTACTCGATCTCGAGTACCACTGGTCGAGATTGACAAAGCCTAGACGCCACACCCGGAGTCGAGGAGAGGAGGTGATCGAGAAGCCGAGGACGAAGACGCCGAGCAGCTCTACTCGATCTCGAGGAGCCCTAGTCGAGATCGACGACACCCAGGAGCCTAGATCCGAGCCATGTCGAGCAGAGTCACCCGAAAACACCAGTCGACGACAATCCTACTCGATGTCGAGTAGCCCTTGTCGATATCGAGTAGCCCAGTTTCTGGAAACGCGTCGACGTGAGCAGTCCGAGTCGAGTTGGAGTTACTTGGAGCCGAAGGAAGTCGAGTTGGCCGAAATCTATCATCATCTATCCAGGGAAGGGAGATCTATCAACATGAAGACATCTTACCTAGTTTTCTTTTTAGATTTAAATTCCTTTATCGCAATTATTTATCATTAAAGTTTTAGATATAATTTTAGATATAGATAGAAGATTCTATCCTTGATTAGCAAGGAATAGAAGGCTATAAATAAAGCCCTAGGGGCTGGTTTTTCATTCATTCAGAAACACAATCAATTCCATTCAAGTAAGTAGGAGTAGAGAGAGAGAGTTTGTAGCAAGCAAGGTGGAAAGGCGAAAGCGGATTTGTCTTGTGGGTTGTAAGCTTTCTTTATTTAATTCAATGCAAGTTAGTTTCTTTTGTTATTTAATGTCTTTCTTGATGATGAAGAGCGAGTAGTCCACCCACTTCTGGGGCTGGGGTGAGCCCGACGGTGGCCATGTGAGGAGACGCGGTAAAGGTCAGATCTTTTTATGCAATTTGTCTTCTATCCCTATGAGCATGATTCTTTTGCGAGAGTTAAAGGTGATCCTTGTTTGTGTTATTGAAGCGAAAGTGATCTTAATGCAACTTGGGTTAATTATGTGAAAAGGGTTAGTAATAATTAGGGTTTATGCGAAAGCCTCTATATGCCTATTTGTTAACAACGAAAGTTGTTTGATGGAAAGCATGATCTTTTATGCCTTTATGTGTTACTTTGCATGATTATTGTTGTGACGTTGATACCCTGGCTTTGGAAGTTTTTCATATATTGAGTTTATTTCTGTCCAATTTCCGAGTTGTGTTCGAAATCTGCGATTTACAGTTTTCTGAGTCCTTAGTCGATATAGAGTAGCCTGTACTCGATATCGAGGAGAGTTCCTACTCGACATTCCCTGTTTCAGTTTCTGTTTCCTGTTGTCGACTTTCTGTAGTCGATCTCGAGTAAGCTGTTGTCGAGATCGAGTTGGTTTTGGTCTACATCGAGTTGAGTTTGAGTTTCTGTTTTCGATTCCAAAGTTTCTGTCTTTGCTGTTTCTAGTCGATCTCGAGTAGGCTGTGGTCGAGATCGAGTACGCTTGTTGCTTTGTTTTATTTCTGTTTTGCTTTGTCTTTTCTGCTTTTATTTCTGTCTTTCTGCTGCTTGTCTGTGAGAATTTGTTGCTACCTAAGAACTGCTGACGTGCTTCCTCGTGGATTTGATCCTGACAACCTTCTACTACAACGGGAGGAAGTCTTGTATTTATTTGCTGAGACAGGGAAGTCAGTCTGATCTTTACTTTATATTTATTTCATACTTGACCATCCTCCTGCAACAACAAATTAGCGCCGTTGCCGGGGAAGCAATCATTCGCGCCTTAGGTAGTTAAATCTCACGTTTCTTTTGAGTTAATTTACAGGAGTATGCGCCGTTTTGGTCAACCACCTGAGTTTGACGGCTTAGACGAACCGGAACGCCTTCTACACATCAGAGATAGGCTACAAAGAGCCATGGCAGCTGCAGAGACACAGGAACAGCTGATTGCAAGGCTTACAAGGGAATTGGCCGCTAAAGATGGTGCTATCGCCACTGAGAAAGCAGCAAGGGAGCAAGCAGAAGCTGAGCTTGCCCAGTTCCCAACCACTGCAGAGGATTATATGCATCCCTCTCTCGTCGTGCCTGAATCGGCGATTCTAATCCCTGATAACTCTTTTGAAATTCGCACTCAATTTCTTATAGAGCTTAAAAATAATGCCTTTTTTGGTAGGTACAATTTTGGAATATGTCAAGATGAAGTCTTTCCGCTGGTCTCTAGCTGGACCTGCACTGAAATGGCTTGAAGGGCTGAAACCAAGATCCCTGACAACATGGGCCCAAGTAGAGCAAGAGTTTCTGAACAAATTCTTCCCACCCGCCAAAACAGCACATCTCCGCCAGAAAATCACCGCCTTCAAACAGAAGCAAGGGGAACCGCTGACAAAGGCATGGGAGCGCTACAAAGAATTGCTGCGATCTTGCCCTACTCATGGACAACCACCCTACGTCATTCAGGAGATCTTCTTCAACTCTCTTGATCAAATCACTAAGGACAGAATCAACCATTATACTCGCTATGAGTATCTGACAATGCCGCCAAGTGACGCATGAGGTGTGCTAGAGAAGCTCACCAACTACGACAACAAGTATGAGTCTACTGCAACTTATGAAGAGAACCCATACGTCAGGCCAGCACCTTCCATGCCCCTTTATGAGCCTCCTAAGGAGATTGATCTGGATGTAAGGGAACATTACTACAGAGATCAGAACAAGAAGCTCCTTAAGCAAGTAAAGTATCTTTCTGTCAACCAGCCTTGCATTGAATGCGGATCGCAATGGGACACCACTCCTGAGTGCCCACACACATAGCAAGTCAGGATGGCAGAACACCACGAGGAGGTAGCTTACGCAGGGGGTCCCAATCGCTACATGGGGGACCAAAGGTTTCAGCAACCACAATGGAACCAAGGTGTCCCTAGGAACCCTCCGCCCTACAGAGCTCCAGGACATCCGGAAAGGGACCAGAAAAAGGATGATATACAGACAGTCCTGGAGGAAATACGGAGAAATCACTCAGAAACTAGGCATTCCTTCAACTCCGTCTACACTCAGATGCAGGGTGTCAACTCTAGGCTTGGGGAAATTGATATATGGCGAAAATCAGTTGATACACAGATTGGTCAGCTAGCAGCGGGAATCCCCAAACAGTCAGGTGCGCTCTCTGGATCTTCAGAACCAAATCCTAAGGGAAAGACTGGACACATCGCTGCTGTAAAACTCAGAAGCGGACATCAACTGCAAGAGCTAGAGGTCGGAAAGCAGCAGAACAACGAAGAACAGCAAGTCGACGTCGACCAGGGTCTACTCGATATCGAGGAAGGTCTACTCGATCTCGATGAGAAACTGCAAAAGCCCTCGTCTGCACTTCACAGCAACTCGACATCACCCAACCTAGTCGAGATCGACAAGGGCGTGGTCGATATCGAGGACACCCAACCCGAGGTCGAGCAACCTGCAGCACCTCCGACATCTGTTCTGGCTCCGAATCAGAAAAAGAAGCCGCCTTTCCCCACAAAATCTCCAAAGGACCCGGCAGAAAAGAAATTTCAACGCTTCATCAAGATGCTTCAGAAACTCAACGTCACCATCCCCTTCACAGAAGCTCTCAATGAAATGCCATCCTATGTCAAGTTCCTGAAGGAGATTTTGAGCAAAAAGCGATCGATGGCTGAAATTACAGAGGAGTGCAGCCATTTGGACATACTGGAGAAGAGGCCAGATCCAGGTAAGTTTGCTATAACCATTGGATTTGGTCCATACAAAATTAATGCTTTATGTGATCTTGGAGCTAGTGTGAGTATAATGCCTTTAACAATTTGGTCCAAGATTAAGATAGGTGCCCTCGAACCTGTGGATGCTAGACTTTATATGGCCAACAACACGGTGGTCATTCCAACATGCATGGTGGACAATGTGCCACTACAAGTAGGTAAATTCTTTGTCCCTGCTGATTTCCTAGTTATTGATATGCAAGAAGATCCTGCTTGTCCAATTATTCTAGGGAGACCCTTCTTGGCGACGGTGGATGCCAACATAAGCGTAAGGAAAGGAGTGCTCACCTTCAACATCAGCGATGAGGTAATTGAGTATTCCTTTAATAAAACTGAAAGACATACAGGTCCAATGGAAGAGGTCAAATCTATCTCAGCTGGCTACATCACCTGCGGGGAACCCAAGGTCAGAAATATGACCCCTGAGGAGCTGGAAAAGAGGGACATGGGGGCCCAGGTGGAGGAGATCATGGCAATCCTAAAAGAGGACGCAGAAAATCCAATCGACACAAACCAAGGTACGTCGTTATGGACTAATTATTTTTCGGATGCCTTGACAGGAACTAAGTATGGGGTCAAAATCGACCAAGACTCCTCGACATCGAGGACCCTAGTCGATCTCAACAAGAAACAAAAGCCTCCACCAGCACCAGCGTCATCGAGCAGCAATACAGAAGCTGAGGGCTACTCGACATCGAGTACGCTACTCGAGATCGACCACCACTCGGCTGCCTCAACTTCGCCTTCCTCGACGCTGACGACTCCAAAGCCTGAATCCTCGTCGACATCGAGTACGCTACTCGAGATCGACCACCACCTTGCTGACCCAGCTCCTGCTTCCTCGACACTGAAGCCTCCAGAAGCAGAATCCTACTCGAGATCGAGTAGGCCACTCGATGTCGACAAGCCCTCCTCTTCGTCGACTCCTGCGTCTGCGAGCAGCCCACCACCAGAACTTGCAGACTCGTCGAGATCGACTAGCCCTAGTCGAGATCGACCAAACACTGTGGTCCCCGAATCCGTCTCTGCGAAGGTAAGCCAATGTATGGATCTTTCTTCTCCTATTTCCATTAAAGATCTATCTATACATGGGAGAGGTTTGCCTTGGTATGTGCGCTTATGTAGGATATCCAATGATGAGCCCAAGGAGTATGAAGTTGGAGACAAGCTCTATGTCTCTAAATCAAAGGATCATTGGTTCCCTAATAAATTCAACAAGAAGCGGATGAGACCTTTCATGGTGAACAAGATCCATTCTGGAGGATTGCAGCTGATGGACAAGAATGGAGTCCTAATTGAGGCCCAAGCTACATGGGCCCTACAGATGCCACCTTGAGCTAAATGGAAAAGTCGGCCTAGCGACTATAAAATCTAGAGCTTGTACATAGACTTTTTGAGACGTTTTTGGACATTGTTTTGTTTGTTTTTGGTTTTGAACACTTTTAGTTTTTCTATTATGGGTATATGTCTTCTACACTTTTCAGGTCCATGGATAGAGGCAAGCTATATTCATATTCATACTTGGCCCAGGCGATTCCTTCATTCAATATTTAGAGGATCTGCACACCTGTCTAGTGAGTTTCTTTCTGTACCCTTGTGTTTATACAGTGAGGACACTGTAATGTTTAAGTATGGGGTGGGGGAAGGGCTTACATTATGCATATTTACTTTATTTGACATTATGTGTGCATGTTTAAAATTTATTTCTTTGAATTGCTACATGGCTATTTTGGAATGCATTATTGATTTATGAGCTTATATGCATGATTTCCAAAAGTTTGAAAAATGACCCCCATTGAAAATTTTGATTAATGTCATGGAAGTTTTATATTGAACTCGACGATGCAAAATTGGATTCATTAGAGATATAGCATGAAATTGCCTAGTAAAGTGAAGTCACAATGAAGTGCATATTTTTATGAAAACCGTGAAAGGAGGTAAAATTTGAAGTTGCTTTTGACATGTTGCATGATAAGAGGATGGAGGACTTTATATTTCCATATAATGCTCATTGTTTGAAATCCTAGCCTTACCTATGCTTATGCATCACAAAAGCCATATTATGCCTTATTTCAAATATTGCTCCACATGATCTAAATATTTGCCATTCTTTACCTTATCCGGGGATTATGTTGAGAATGATGTTACATTATGGAGATTATCATATGGTGTTTGTGTTGTGATTATTATCATCATTGGAGTTTGGAAGGAAATTGTTTGAAATATATGGAAAATTTAATGAGTGAAAGAAAATCCAATCACCTCATGAGATAAAGGTAGATTGACCCTGCTCTCTAAGATAATAGTTTAGAGAGATGGGACACATTGTGAGGAGTCCAAGGCACTAAGTATCCGGGGCCATTCATGACACCCATGTTTGCGACTCGCGAGAAGGCAGTGCTGAGGTCAGAGAGGTAAAAGCATTATTATTGAAAAAAGCATTATGAAAGGTGATGAAACTTATGAGAAAGGAATGTGGAAATTCAAGTTTGGAAATACTCCATTTCCCCGGATCATTAGCACCACATTGCCAAAAATTTCCCACCTTTAGCCTTTTACCAATCTACTCCTTATTTGAGCTTAATAAAAGTCCTCTTGATTATTAATGCTTTGTCACGAATGAATGTTTTGCATAACCCTCCTTTTGTGAGTAGATTTTGCTCTTTAAATTGCACATGCATGGATTTGTGACACTAGTACCTTTTCGAGGATGGTAATTGACTGCAGGGTTATATGACAATGAATCTAATATGTTGAGAGTTTTGAATTCTTCCCCTGAATGACAAATAAAGGTATTGCTTGAGGACAAGCAAGCTTAAGTATGGGGTGTTTGTTGTGAGCTGAATCTGCCATGCTTCACAGTAACTTTTATACCGATTTCTGCATACATTTCATTCATTTGGGTTAGAATAGTACATAATCTATGTAGTTTTTGTTTATTTGCCAAATTATGGAATCTACACCAGTTTCTGTTTAAATCGCAGAATTCGAGACATTTTACAGCAATTCTAAGGAAGGTCAGCAAAGCTCGGAAAACAACTGCAGAAGTCCAGAATCCGAGAATACAGAACCAGGATAAACCGAGCTGAAGCCAGAGCTATTATATGTCGAGTGCACCTTACTCGATCTCGAGTAGAAAGCCCGAGCAGACTTGGTCAACAAAGCCTGGTTGAGGAAACCAAGTCCGAGGCAACCTGACTCCGGAACCCTACTCGATCTTGAGTACCACTGGTTGAGATTGACAAAGCCTAGACGCCACACCCGGAGTCGAGGAGAGGAGGTGATCGAGAAGCCGAGGACGAAGACGCCGAGCAGCTCTACTCGATCTCGAGGAGCCCTAGTCGAGATCGACGACACCCAGGAGCCTAGATCCGAGCCATGTAGATCAGAGTCACCCGAGAACACCAGTCGATGACAATCCTACTCGATGTCGAGTAGCCCTTGTCGATATCGAGTAGCCCAGTTTCTGGAAACGCGTCGACGTGAGCAGTCCGAGTCGAGTTGGAGTTACTTGGAGTCGAAGGAAGTCGAGTTGGCCGAAATCTATCATCATCTATCCAGGGAAGGGAGATCTATCAACATGAAGACATCTTACCTAGTTTTCTTTTTAGATTTAAATTCCTTTATCGCAATTATTTATCATTAAAGTTTTAGATATAATTTTAGATATAGATAGAAGATTCTATCCTTGATTAGCAAGGAATAGAAGGCTATAAATAAAGCCCTAGGGGCTGGTTTTTCATTCATTCAGAAACACAATCAATTCCATTCAAGTAAGTAGGAGTAGAGAGAGAGAGTTTGTAGCAAGCAAGGTGGAAAGGCGAAAGCGGATTTGTCTTGTGGGTTGTAAGCTTTCTTTATTTAATTCAATGCAAGTTAGTTTCTTTTGTTATTTAATGTCTTTCTTGATGACGAAGAGCGAGTAGTCCACCCACTTCTGGGGCTGGGATGAGCCCGACGGTGGCCATGTGAGGAGACGCGGTAAAGGTCAGATCTTTTTATGCAATTCGTCTTCTATCCCTATGAGCATGATTCTTTTGCGAGAGTTGAAGGTGATCCTTGTTTGTGTTATTGAAGCGAAAGTGATCTTAATGCAACTTGGGTTAATTATGTGAAAAGGGTTAGTAACAATTACTGTTTATGCGAAAGCCTCTATATGCCTATTTGTTAACAACGAAAGTTGTTTGATGGAAAGCATGATCTTTTATGCCTTTATGTGTTACTTTGCATGGTTATTGTTGTGACGTTGATACCCTGGCTTTGGAAGTTTTTCATATATTGAGTTTATTTCTGTCTAATTTCCGAGTTGTGTTCGAAATCTGCGATTTACAGTTTTCTGAGTCCTTAGTCGATACAGAGTAGCCTGTACTCGATATCGAGGAGAGTTCCTACTCGACATTCCCTGTTTCAGTTTCCGTTTCCTGTTGTTGACTTTCTGTAGTCGATCTCGAGTAAGCTGTTGTCGAGATCGAGTTGGTTTTGGTCTACATCGAGTTGAGTTTGAGTTTCTGTTTTCGATTCCAAAGTTTCTGTCTTTGCTGTTTCTAGTCGATCTCGAGTAGGCTGTGGTCGAGATCGAGTACGCTTGTTGCTTTGTTTTATTTCTGTTTTGCTTTGTCTTTTCTGCTTTTATTTCTGTCTTTCTGCTGCTTGTCTGTGAGAATTTGTTGCTACCTAAGAACTGCTGACGTGCTTCCTCGTGGATTCGATCCTGACAACCTTCTACTACAATGGGAGGAAGTCTTGTATTTATTTGCTGAGACAGGGAAGTAAGTCTGATCTTTACTTTATATTTATTTCATACTTGACCATCCTCCTGCAACAACAACCATCAGGACCTAGATGATCCAGGAGAAGGGCCAAGCATGAGCGGGCCCCACACTAATGGTCCTTGAGCGCAAATGAAGAAGTCGGCCTAGCGACTCTAAAATCTAGAGCATGTATATAAATTTATGAATTTTGGGACTTTTAAACTTTTTGGTTTTTGTTTTTTGTTTCGGTTTTATGTCTTTTAGAATACTTCATGTGGATAGTCTTGTTTTTGTGTGCAATCTAACACTTTTAGGTCGGCAAGCATATAAGAATCGCGAAAAGTGGAATAAAGAAATCCCTGAAAAGCATTCAGAATCGACGAAGGCCAAGTCGACGAAGACAAGGAGGAGCAGCTCAGAAACTCGTCGATGTCGAGTAGGCCAACTCGATATCGTCTAAGCCACCAGAAGCTCCTCGACTACAGAAGCCACTAGACGCAGACGAAACTACTCGAGATCGAGTACCTTGTACTCGATATCGACGAGACACTTTCCTCGACCAGCACTGATTCGCCCTCCTCGATATGTTATCCTATGAGTTCCTTCATTTACTCTTGTTGTTATTTAATTTTTATACAGTGGGGACACTATAAATTTTAAGTATGGGGTGGGGGAAGGGCTTACTTCATGCATAATTGCCATATTTGACATTAAATTGCCATATTTGACATTATTTATTTCTTTGAATTGCTACATGGCTATTTTGGAATTCATTATTGATTTATGTGCTTATATGCATGTTTTCCAAAAACTTGAAAAAATGACCCCCATTGAAATTTTTTGATTAATGTCATGGAAGTTTTAATTGAACTCGACGATGCAAAATTGGATTCATTAGAGATATAGCATGAAATTGTCTAGTAAAGGGAAGTCACAATGAAGTGCATTATTTATTGAAAACCATGAAAGGAGGTAAAATTTGAAGTTGCTTTTGACATGTTGCATGATAAGATGATGGAGGACTTTATATTTCCATATAATGCTCATATTGTTATATTCCTAGCCTTACCTATGCTTATGCATCACAAAAGCCATAATATGCCTTATTTCATATATTGCTCCACATGATCTAAATATTGCCCATTCTTTACCTTATTTCATATCCGGGAATTATGTTGAGAATAATGTTACATTATGGAGATTGTTATATGGTTGTTGTGTTGTTTTTATCATTATTGGAGTTTTGTAGGAAATTGTTTCAAAAATATGGAAAATTTAATGAGTGAAAGAAAATCCAATCACCTCAAGAGATAAAGGTAGATTGACCCTGCTCTCTAAGATAATAGTTTGGAGAGATGGGACACATGGTGAGGAGTCCAAAGCACTAAGTATCTGAGGCCATTCATGACACCCATGTTTGCGACTCGCAAGAAGGCAGTGCTGAGGTTAGAGAGGTAAAAGCATTATTATTGAGAAAAAGCATTATGAAAGGTGATGAATCTTATGAGAAAGAATGTGGTATGAAATTCAGTCTGGAAATACTCCATTTCCCCGGATCAAAAGCACCACATGGCCAAAAATTGCCCACCTTTAGCCTTTTACCAATCTACTCCTTATTTGAGCTTAAATTAAAGTCATCTTGCTTATTAATGCTTTGTCACGAATGAATGTTTTGCATAACCCTCCTTTTGTGAGTAGATGTTGCTTTTGTATAATTGCACATGCATGGATCTGTGACACTAGTACCTTTTCGAGGATGGTAATTGATTGCAGGGTTATATAAGAATGAATCTGATATGTTGAGAGTTTTGATTTCTTCCCCTGAATGACAAGTAAAGGTATTGCTTGAGGACAAGCAAGCTTAAGTATGGGGTGTTTGTTGTGAGCCTAATTTGCCATGTTTTACACTTACTTTTATATCGATTTCTGCATACATTGCATGCATTTGGGATAGAATAATACAGAATCTATGTAGTTTACACTTATTTGCAATATATAGAGGTCTACACAAGTTTTGGTTATATTTCGCAGAAATCGGACGCACTTTGGAGCTTAAAGAAAACTCATGGAGAGGCTAAAAATGGCGTAGCTGGAGAAAACGCCATTTTTCACCATTCTTCGTTCTGAATCAAGCTTTGATGTCTTCATGAGAGTTGTAGCCCTCGGAAAGAGCTTTCCAACGCATGGTCATATGCGACAATGCAACGAACGAGAACTCAGGAAAGTGGGTTTCAAGAACAGAGCAGAAAGCTGAGAGAACTTTACTCGATCTCGAGTACACTTACTCGATCTCAACAAAGGCTGTTCGAGCACACCTGGTCGAGCAGAGCTGATCGAGGACACTGAGTCAGAGACAACCCGATCCCGGAACCCAACTCGATCTCGAGTAACTCTTGTCGAGATCGACCACACTTCGACGCCAAGTCCGGAGTCGACGAGCTGTGCCAAGTCAAGAAGCCGAAAACGGAGAAGCCGAGCACCACCTCTACTCGATCTCGAGGAGAGCTTGTCGAGATCGACGACACAGGAGCCTAGATCCGAGCCATGTCGAGCAGAGCTACCCGACCAAGCCAGCCAGCCCAAGTCAATGACCACCCTAGTCGATCTCAAGGAGCCCTAGTCGAGATCGACGAGCCGCGTCATGATACCACGTTACGCGCTTTGGCTGTCCGTGTCAAGCTGGCTTTCCTTGGGGCCGAAGGAGTCCGAGATATCCGAGATCTATCAACATCTATCCACACCTATCAACACATGGAAGATTTTGCTCTTTTGATAGAATTTTCCTTTTTTGATTTAATTCCTAAATTTCATTTATTTATCTTTTAAGCCTTTAGATATAATTTTAGATAAAGATAGATATTTCTATCCTTGATTAGCAAGGAATAGAAGGCTATAAATAAAGCCTTAGGGGCTAGTTTTTCATTCAATTTCAGACATAATTCCATTCAAGTAAGTAGGAGTAGAGAGAGAAAGTTTGTGGCGAGCAAGGTGGAAAGGTGAAAGTGGATTTGTCTTGTTGGTTGTAAGCTTTGTTTATTTAATTCAATGCAAGTTAGTTTCTTTTGTTATTTGATGTGTTTCTTGATGATGAAGAGCGAGTAGTCCACCCACTTCGGGGGCTGGGGTGAGCCCGACAGTGGCCATGTGAGGTGATGCGGTAAAGGTCAGATCTTGTTATGCAATTCGTCTTCTATCCCTATGAGCATGATTCTTTTGCGAGAGTTGAAGGTGATCCTTGTTTGTATTATTGAAGTGAAAGTGATCTTAATGCAACTTGGATTAATTATGTGAAAAGGGTTAGTACCAATTAGGGTTTATGTGAAAGCCTCTATATGCCTATTTATTAGTAACGAAAGTTATTTTGATGGAAAGCATGATCTTTTATGCCTTTATGTCTTACTTTGCATGGTTATCGTTGTGGTGTTGATACCGTGGCTTTGGAAGTTCTTTATTATATTGAGTTTATTTCTATCGAAATTCTGAAATCTGTGTTCGAATCTGGAATTTATATTTTCTGTGTTTTTGGTCGATACAGAGGAGAGGCTTGTCGAGATCGAGTAGGCCTTAGTCGATCTCGAGTTGGTTTTGGTCTATATCGAGTTGAGTTCCTGGTTTTTGTCGTCGATTTTTAGTTTCTGTTCTTACTATTTCTTGTCGATCTCGAGTTGTGCTTGTCGAGATCGAGTACTGAGTTGCTTCTGTGGTCGTCGATTTTGAAGTTTTTGCTGTCCAGTTCTGTTGTCGATCTCGAGTTACTACTGGTCGAGATCGAGTTAGCTTCTGTCTTTGTTTTGTTCTTTGCTTTCGTTTGTTATTTCTGTCTTTCTTTCTTTGTTCCTTTGTTTCTGTCTTTTGTTTGCTTTTCTGTGAGATATACAGCTGCCTAGGATCCGCTGATACGCTTCCACGTGGATTCGATCCTGACTTTCTCTTACTGGATTGGAGGAGTCTTGTAATTATTTGCTAGGGCACAAATCTGGTTTGAGTTATTTCATTATATTTCATACTTGATTTCCTCCTAACAACAAATTGGCGCCGTTGCCGGGTAAGCTATCATTCGCGCCTTAGGTAGTTAGTTCTCAAGTCTTCTTTGAGTTACTTTACATGTGTATGCGCCGTTCTGGTCAACCCCCTGAGTTTGACGGCTTAGACAACCCAGAACGTCTTATACAAGCCCACGCTAGACTGAAAAGAGCTATGGCTGTCGCAGAAACCCAGGAACAGCTGATACAAAGGCTTACAAGACAACTGGCCACAAAAGATGCTGCTATCGCCGCTGAGAAAGCAACAAAGGAACAAGCAGAAGCTGAGCTTGCCCAATATCCAACCACTGTAGAGGATTATATGCATCCAACGCTCGTCGTGCCTGAATCGGCGATTCTCATCCCTGATAACTCTTTCTAAATTCGCACTCAGTTTCTTATAGAACTTAAAAATAATGCTTTTTATGGAAAATTTAATGAGTGTCCTCTTGAACATATTACCAATTTTTCTGACATGTGACGTACTCTTGCTGAAGGTACTACGCTGGAATATGTCAAGTTGAAAGATTTTCGCTGGTCTCTCGCTGGGCCTGCACTGAAGTGGCTTGAAGGGCTAAAACCAAGATCACTCACAACATGGGCCCAAGTAGAGCAAGAGTTTCTGAATAAATTCTTCCCACCCACCAAAATAGCACTCCTCCGCCAAAAGATCACAGCTTTCAAACAGAAGCCTTGGGAGCCGCTAGCAAAAGCATGGGAAAGGTACAAGAAACTACTGCGATCTTGCCCTACTCATGGACAGCCACCCTACGTCATTCAGGAGATCTTCTTCAACTCTCTTGACCAAGTCAATAAGGACAGGATCAATCAGTACACTCGATATGAATACCTGACGATGCCACCAGTTGACGCATGGGGTGTGCTAGACAAGCTCACAAATTATGACAACAAGTATGGGGCTCCTACAAACTATGATGAGAACGCTTATTCCAGACCAGCCCCATCCATGCCTCTCTATGAGCCGTTTAAGGAGATAGACCCTGATGTCAAGGAGCAGTACTACAGAGATCAGAATCGCAAGCTCCTCAAACAAGTCAAGTATCTCTCTGTTAACCAGCCTTGCATAGAATGCAGAACACAGCGGCACACCACTACTGAGTGCCCACACACTGAGCAAGTCAGAATGGCAGAGACACATGAAGAGGCAGCCTACGCTGGGGTCCCAATCGCTACATGGGGGATCAACGGTTCTATCAACCACAGTGGAACCAAGGTCCTCCTAGGAACCCCCCACCCTACAGAGCTCTAGGACATCCAGAAAGGGATCAAAAGAAGGATGATCTGCAGCTGATCCTTGAGGAGATGCGTCGGAATCAGGGCACCATCAACAACCAGTTCCAGAACATCACTACAAAATTTGGAGAGTTCTGGAAAAGGGGGATAGAAACCCAGATGGGTCAAATCGCTGCATAGATCCCACGACCATCCGGACAGCTCCCTGGGCAAACAGAACCAAATCCTAAAGGGAAGACCGGACACGTCGCAGCTATCAAACTCAGAAGTGGGCATCAATTACACAAGCCAAAGGTCGGGAAACAGCAAGACAAGGCAGAGCAGCAACTCAAGACAGAGCAAAATCTACTCGATCTCGAGGAGCCCATACTAGACCCCGACAAGAAGCTGCTCGATACAGACCAGAAGCTGAGCTCGGACTCCACTCCGTAGCCCAGCAAGTCGAAGTCGACCACCCTAGTCGATCTCGAGGAGCCCCTAGTCGAGATCGAGGAACAGCAAGCCGACGTCGACGACTCTGCAACACCTCCGACATCTGATCTTGCTCCAAAGTAGAGAAAGCCACTACCTTTCCCTTCCAAAGCACAGAAAGATCACACTGCAGGTAGGTTTACCAGATTTGTTAATATGCTGCAAGAACTGAACGTCTCTATTCCTTTTACAGAAGCCCTGCAAGAGATGCCTGGATATGTCAAATTTCTGAAGGAAATCCTGAGTAAGAAGTGATCCATCTCAGAGATCGCAGGAGAATGCAAAGTACTCCACTTCCCTGAAAAGAGACCTGACCCTGGTAAGTTTTCTGTCACTGTGGGTTTTGGACAATATAAATATGAGTCTCTGTGTGATTTAGGAGCAAGTGTGAGCATCATACCTCTATCAATCTGGCGGAAGGTAAAAATTGGATGCATAGAACCTGTGGATGCCAAACTGTACATGGAAAACAATACAGTAGTCATCCCTACAGGTATAGTTGAGAATATTCCCGTCCAGGTTGGTAAAATCTTCGTTCCTGCAGATTTCCTTATTATAGACTGTGTTGAAGATCCTACTAGCCCTATTATTCTTGGTAGACCATTCTTAGCTACTGCAGATGCTAGAATTAGTGTTAAGAATCACTCGCTCACCTTCACCATAGGCGATGAGGTATTGGATTTCTCTTTTGACCCTGCAAAAGAAGAAATTTCGTGGCTGGAGGTAAAGAGCATCAGCAACCACGGGACCAAGCAAACAGCGGAGGAAAGCAACAACATTGTACTCCAGATCGACCAAGCCAACTCGATCTCGACTAGGCTACTCCTCGATCTCGACAAGCCCTTGTCGATGTCGACAACCTCTTCTGAGCCACTTACTTGCCCAGAGCCTAAGTATGGGGTCCCTGTACTCGATCTCGACCAACAGTACTCGACATCGAGTAGCCCCAAACCCAAAGATTTCTGTTTTGGTTCCGAAAAGGTAAGTTCAAGTATGAATTCTACTCCCCCTCAGTCCATAAAGAAATTTTTCAATAAATTAAGGGGAGGTAAGGCCCAGTGGCGAGAAAATCTGCGGAAGTTAAGAGCTGGAAGGAAGAAGAAGAAAGAGAAGGGAGATCAATCAAGCAACCCCCTGTCAGCTGAGCTTGCATACTACCATCAGGACCTAGATGATCCAGGAAAAGGGCCAAGCATGAGCGGGCCCCACACTAATGGTCCTTGAGCGCAAATGGAGAAGTCGGCCTAGCGACTCTAAAATCTAGAGCGTGTATATAAACTTTATGAATTTTGGGACTTTTAAACTTATTGGTTTTTGTTTTTTGTTTCGGTTTTATGTCTTTTAAAATACTTCATGTGGATAGTCTTGTTTTTGTGTGCAATCTAACACTTTTAGGTCGGCAAGCATATAAGAATCGCGAAAAGTGGAATAAAGAAATCCCTGAAAAGTAGTCAGAATCGACGAAGGCCAAGTCGACGACGACAAGGAGGAGCAGCCCAGAAACTCATCGATGTCGAGTAGGCCAACTCGATATCGACTAAGCCACCAGAAGCTCCTCGACTACAGAAGCCACTAGACGCAGACGAAACTACTCGAGATCGAGTACCTTGTACTCGAGATCGACGAGACACTTTCCTTGACTAGCACTGATTCGCCCTCCTCGATATGTTATCCTGTGAGTTCCTTCCTTTACTCTTGTTGTTATTTAATTTTTATACAGTGGGGACACTATAAATTTTAAGTATGGGGTGGGGGAAAGGCTTACTTCATGCATAATTGCGATATTTGACATTAAATTGCCATATTTGACATTACTTATTTCTTTGAATTGCTACATGGCTATTTTGGAATTCATTATTTGTTTATGTGCTTATATGCATGTTTTCCAAAAATTTGAAAAAATGACCCCCATTGAAAATTTTTGATTAATGTCATGGAAGTTTTAATTGAACTCGACGATGCAAAATTGGATTCATTAGAGATATAGCATGAAATTGCCTAGTAAAAGGAAGTCACAATGAAGTGCATTATTTATTAAAAACCATGAAAGGAGGTAAAATTTGAAGTTGCTTTTGACATGTTGCATGATAAGATGATGGAGGACTTTATATTTCCATATAATGCTCATATTGTTATATTCCTAGCCTTACCTATGCTTATGCATCACAAAAGCCATAATATGCCTTATTTCATATATTGCTCCACATGATCTAAATATTGCCTATTCTTTACCTTATTTTCTATCTGGGGATTATGTTGAGAATAATGTTACATTATGGAGATTGTTATATGGTTGTTGTGTTGTTTTTATCATTATTGGAGTTTGGTAGGAAATTGTTTCAAAAATATGGAGAATTTAATGAGTGAAAGAAAATCCAATCACCTCAGGAGATAAAGGTAGATTTACCCTGCTCTCTAAGATAATAGTTTGGAGAGATGGGACACATGGTGAGGAGTCCAAAGCACTAAGTATCCGGGGCCATTCATGACACCCATGTTTGCGACTCGCGAGAAGGCAGTGCTGAGGTTAGAGAGGTAAAAGCATTATTATTGAGAAAAAGCATTATGAAAGGTGATGAATCTTATGAGAAAGAATGTGGTATGAAATTCAGTCTGGAAATACTCCATTTCCCCGGATCAAAAGCACCACATGGCCAAAAATTGTCCACCTTTAGCCTTTTACCAATCTACTCCTTATTTGAGCTTAAATTAAAGTCCTCTTGATTATTAATGCTTTGTCACGAATGAATGTTTTGCATAACCCTCCTTTTGTGAGTAGATGTTGCTTTTGTATAATTGCACATGCATGGATCTGTGACGCTAGTACCTTTTTGAGGATGGTAATTGATTGCAGGGACATATAAGAATGAATCTGATATGTTGAGAGTTTTGATTTCTTCCCCTGAATGACAAGTAAAGGTATTGCTTGAGGACAAGCAAGCTTAAGTATGGGGTGTTTGTTGTGAGCCTAATTTGCCATGTTTTACACTTACTTTTATATCGATTTCTGCATACATTGCATGCATTTGGGTTAGAATAATACAGAATCTATGTAGTTTACACTTATTTGCAATATATGGAGGTCTACACAAGTTTTGGTTATATTTCGCAGAAATCGGACGCACTTTGGAGCTTAAAGGAAACTCATGGAGAGGCTAAAAATGGTGTAGCTGGAGAAAACGCCATTTTTCACCATTCTTCGTTCTGAATCAAGCTTTGATGTCTTCATGAGAGTTGTAGCCCTCGGAAAGAGCTTTCCAACGCATGGTCATATGCGTCAATCCGACAAACGAGGACTCGGGAAAGTGGGTTTCAAGAACAGAGCAGAACTCGATTACACTTACTCGATCTCGACAAAGGCTGTCCGAGCACACCTGGTCGAGCAGAGCTGATCGAGGACACTGAGTCAGAGACAACCCGATCCTGGAACCCAACTCGATCTCGAGTAACTCTTGTCGAGATCGACCACACTTCGACGCCATGTCCGGATTCGACGAGCTATGCCAAGTCGAGAAGCCGAAAACGGAGAAGCCGAGCACCACCTCTACCCGATCTCGAGGAGAGCTTGTCGAGATCGACGACATAGGAGCCTAGATCCGAGCCATGTTGAGCAGAGCTACCCGACCAAGCCAGCCAGCCCAAGTCAATGACCACCCTAGTCGATCTCGAGGAGCCCTAGTCGAGATCGACGAGCCGCGTCATGAAACCGCGTTACGCGCTTTGGCTGTCCGTGTCAAGCTGGCTTTCCTTGGGGCCGAAGGAGTCCGAGATATCCAAGATCTATCAACATCTATCCACACCTATCAACACATGGAAGATTTTGCTCTTTTGATAGAATTTCCCTTTTTTGATTTAATTCCTAAATTTCATTTATTTATCTTTTAAGCCTTTAGATATAATTTTAGACAAAGATAGATATTTCTATCCTTGATTAGCAAGGAATAGAAGGCTATAAATAAAGCCTTAGGGCCTAGTTTTTCATTCAACTTCAGACATAATTCCATTCAAGTAAGTAGGAGTAGAGAGAGAAAGTTTGTGGTGAGCAAGGTGGAAAGGCGAAAGCGGATTTGTCTTGTTGGTTGTAAGCTTTCTTTATTTAATTCAAGGCAAGTTAGTTTCTTTTGTTATTTGATGTGTTTCTTGATGATGAAGAGCGAGTAGTCCACCCACTTCTGGGGCTGGGGTGAGCCCGATAGTGGCCATGTGAGGTGATGCGGTAAAGGTTTGATCTTGTTATGCAATTCGTCTTCTATCCCTATGAGCATGATTCTTTTGCGAGAGTTGAAGGTGATCCTTGTTTGTATTATTGAAGCGAAAGTGATCTTAATGCAACTTGGATTAATTATGTGAAAAGAGTTAGTAACAATTAGGGTTTATGTGAAAGCCTCTATATGCCTATTTGTTAGTAACGAAAGTTATTTTGATGGAAAGCATGATCTTTTATGCCTTTATGTCTTACTTTGCATGGTTATCGTTGTGGTGTTGATACCGTGGCTTTGGAATTTCTTTATTATATTGAGTTTATTTCTGTTGAAATTCTGAAATTTGTGTTCGAATCTGGAATTTATATTTTCTGTGTTTTTGGTCGATATAGAGGAGAGGCTTGTCGAGATCGAGTAGGCCTTAGTCGATCTCGAGTTGGTTTTGGTCTATATCGAGTTGAGTTCCTGGTTTTTGTCGTCGATTTTCAGTTTCTGTTCTTACTATTTCTTGTCGATCTCGAGTTGTGCTTGTCGAGATCGAGTACTGAGTTGCTTCTGTGGTCGTCGATTCTGAAGTTTCTGCTGTCCAGTTCTGTTGTCGATCTCGAGTTACTACTGGTCGAGATCGAGTTAGCTTCTGTCTTTGCTTTGTTCTTTGCTTTCGTTTGTTATTTCTGTCTTTTTTTCTTTGTTCCTTTGTTTCTGTCTTTTGTTTGCTTTTATGTGAGATATATAGCTGCCTAGGATCTGCTGATACGCTTCCACGAGGATTCGATCCTGACTTTCTCTTACTGCATTGGAGGAGTCTTGTAATTATTTGCTGGGGCACAAATCTGGTTTGAGTTATTTCATTATATTTCATACTTGATTTCCTCCTAACAACAAATTGGCGTCGTTGCCGGGTAAGCTATCATTCGCGCCTTAGGTAGTTAGTTCTCAAGTCTGCTTTGAGTTACTTTACATGTGTATGCGCCGTTCTGGTCAACCACCTGAGTTTGACGGCTTAGACAACCCAGAACGTCTTATACAAGCCCACGCTAGACTGAAAAGAGCCATGGCTGTCGCAGAAACCCAGGAACAGCTGATACAAAGGCTTACAAGGGAACTGGCCACAAAAGATGCTGCTATCGCCGCTGAGAAAGCAGCATGGGAACAAGCAGAAGCTGAGCTTGCCCAATATCCAACCACTGTAGAGGATTATATGCATCCAACGCTCGTCGTGCCTAAATCGGCGATTCTCATCCCTGATAACTCTTTCTAAATTCGCACTCAGTTTCTTATAGAACTTAAAAATAATGCTTTTTATGGAAAATTTAATGAGTGTCCTCTTGAACATATTACCAATTTTTCTAACATGTGCCGTACTCTTGCTGAAGGTACTACGCTGGAATATGTCAAGTTGAAAGCTTTTCGCTGGTCTCTTGTTGGGCCTGCACTGAAGTGGCTTGAAGGGCTAAAACCAAGATCACTCACAACATGGGCCCAAGTAGAGCAAGAGTTTCTGAATAAATTCTTCCCACCCGCCAAAATAGCATTCCTCCGCCAAAAGATCACAGCTTTCAAACAGAAGCCTTGGGAGCCGCTAGCAAAAGCATGGGAAAGGTACAAGGAACTACTGCGATCTTGCCCTACTCATGGATAGCCACCCTACGTCATTCAGGAGATCTTCTTCAACTCTCTTGACCAAGTCAATAAGGACAGGATCAATCAGTACACTCGATATGAATACCTGACGATGCCACCAGTTGACGCATGGGGTGTGCTAGACAAGCTCACAAATTATGACAACAAGTATGGGGCTCCTACAAAGTATGATGAGAACGCTTATGCTAGACCAGCCCCATCCATGCCTCTCTATGAGCCGTCTAAGGAGATAGACCCTGATGTCAAGGAGCAGTACTACAAAGATCAGAATCGCAAGCTCCTCAAACAAGTCAAGTATCTCTCTGTTAACCAGCCTTGCATAGAATGCAGATCACAGCGGCACACCACTACTGAGTGCCCACACACTGAGCAAGTCAGAATGGCAGAGACACATGAAGAGGCAGCCTACGCTGGGGTCCCAATCGCTACATGGGGGATCAACGTTCTATCAACCAAAGTGGAACCAAGGTCCTCCTAGGAACCCCCCACCCTACAGAGCTCCAGGACATCCAGAAAGGGATCAAAAGAAGGATGATCTGCAGCTGATCCATGAGGAGATGCGTCGGAATCAGGGCACCATCAACAACCAGTTCCAGAACATCACTACAAAATTTGGAGAACTGGACATCTGGAAAAGGGGGATAGAAACCCATATGGGTCAAATCGCAGCACAGATCCCACGACCATCCGGACAGCTCCCCGGGCAAACAGAACCAAATCCTAAAGGGCAGACCGGACACGTCGCAGCTATCAAACTCAGAAGTGGGCATCAATTACACAAGCCAGAGGTCGGGAAACAGCAAGACAAGGCAGAGCAGCAACTCAAGACAGAGCAAAATCTACTCGATCTCGAGGAGCCCATACTCGACCTCGACAAGAAGCTGCTCGACACAGACCAGAAGCTGAGCTCGGACTCCACTGCGCAACCCAGCAAGTCGAAGTCGACCACCCTAGTCAATCTCGAGGAGCCCCTGGTCGAGATCGAGGAACAGCAAGCCGACGTCGACGACTATACAACACCTCCGACGTCTGATCTTGCTCCAAAGCAGAGAAAGCCACTGCCTTTCCCTTCCAAAGCACAGAAAGATCCCACTGCAGGTAGGTTTACCAGATTTGTTAATATGCTACAAGAACTGAACGTCTCTATTCCTTTTACAGAAGCCTTGCAAGAGATGCCTGGATATGTCAAATTTCTGAAGGAAATCCTGAGTAAGAAGCGATCCATCTCAGAGATCGCAGGAGAATGCAAAGTACTCCACTTCCCTGAAAAGAGATCTGACCCTGGTAAGTTTTCTGTCACTGTGGGTTTTGGAAAATATAAATACGAGTCTCTGTCTGATTTAGTAGCAAGTGTGAGCATCATGCCTCTATCAATCTGGCGGAAGGTAAAAATTGGATGCATAGAACCTGTGGATGCCAAACTGTACATGGCAAACAATACAGTAGTCATCCCTACAGGTATAGTTGAGAATATTCCCGCCCAGGTTGGTAAAATCTTCGTTCCTGCAGATTTCCTTATTATAGACTGTGCTGAAGATCCTACTAGCCCTATTATTCTTGGTAGACCATTCTTAGCTACTGCAGATGCCAGAATTAGTGTTAAGAATCACTCGCTCACCTTCACCATAGGCGATGAGGTATTGGATTTCTCTTTTGGCCCTGCAAAAGAGGAAATTTCGTGGCTGGAGGTAAAGAGCATCAGCAACCACGAGACCAAGCAAACAGCGGAGGAAAGCAACAATACTGTACTCGAGATCGACCAAGCCAACTCGATCTCGACTAGGCTACTCCTCGATCTCGACAAGCCCTTGTCGATGTCGAAAACCTCTGCTGAGCCACTGACTTGCCCAGAGCCTAAGTATGGGGTCCCTGTACTCGATCTCGACCAACAGTACTCGACATCGAGTAGCCCCAAACCCAAAGATTTCTGTTTTGGGTCCGAAAAGGTAAGTGCAGGTATGAATTCTACTCCCCCTCAGTCCATAAAGAAATTTTTCAATAAATTAAGGGGAGGTAATGCCCCGTGGCGAGAAAATCTGCGGAAGCTAAGAGCTGGAAGGAAGAAGAAGAAAGAGAAGGGAGATGATGCAAGCAACCCCCTGTCAGCTAAGCTTGCATACTACCATCAGGACCTAGATGATCAAGGAGAAAGGCCAAGCATGAGTGGGCCCCACACTAATGGTCCTTGAGCGCAAATGGAGAAGTCGGCCTAGCGACTCTAAAATCTAGAGCATGTATATAAACTTTATGAATTTTGGGACTTTTAAACTTTTTGGTTTTTGGTTTTTGTTTCGGTTTTATGTCTTTTAGAATACTTCATGTGGATAGTCTTGTTTTTGTGTGCAATCTAACACTTTTAGGTCGGCAATCATATAAGAATCGCGAAAAGTGGAATAAAGAAATCCCTGAAAAGCAGTTAGAATCGACGAAGGCCAAGTCGACGACGACAAGGAGGAGCAGCCCAGAAACTCATCGATGTCGAGTAGGCCAACTCGATATCGACTAAGCCACCAGAAGCTCCTCCACTACAGAAGCCACTGGACGCAGACGAAACTACTCGAGATCGAGTACCTTGTACTCGAGATCGACGAGACCCTTTCCTCGACCAGCACTGATTCGCCCTCCTCGATATGTTATCCTATGAGTTCCTTCCTTTACTCTTGTTGTTATTTAATTTTTATACAGTGGGGACACTATAAATTTTAAGTATGGGGTGAGCGAAAGGCTTACTTCATGCATAATTGCGATATTTGACATTAAATTGTCATATTTGACATTATTTATTTCTTTGAATTGCTACATGGCTATTTTGGAATTCATTATTGGTTTATGTGCTTATATGCATGTTTTCCAAAAATTTGAAAAAATGACCCCCATTGAAAACTTTTGATTAATGTCATGGATGTTTTAATTGAACTCGACGATGCAAAATTGGATTCATTAGAGATATAGCATGACATTGCCTAGTAAAGGGAAGTCACAATGAAGTGCATTATTTATTGAAAACTATGAAATGAGGTAAAATTTGAAGTTGCTTTTGACATGTTGCATGATAAGATGATGGAGGACTTTATATTTCCATATAATTCTCATATTGTTATATTCCTAGCCTTACCTATGCTTATGCATCACAAAAGCCATAATATGCCTTATTTCATATATTGCTCCACATGATCTAAATATTGCCCATTCTTTACCTTATTTCCTATCCGGGGATGATGTTGAGAATAATGTTGCATTATGGAGATTGTTATATGGTTGTTGTGTTGTTTTTATCATTATTGGAGTTTGTTCTTTGCTTTCGTTTGTTATTTCTGTCTTTCTTTCTTTGTTCCTTTGTTTATGTCTTTTGTTTGCTTTTCTGTGAGATATATAGCTGCCTAGGATCCGCTGACACACTTCCTCGTGGATTCGATCCTGACTTTCTCTTACTGCATTGGAGGAGTCTTGTAATTATTTGCTGGGGCACAAATCTGGTTTGAGTTATTTCATTATATTTCATACTTGATTTCCTCCTAGCAACACTGGCCAACTAGTTAGATCAATTCAATTGCTAGGGTTCTGTAGATTCCATATTGTGAACCTTAACCCAAGTAGAAAATTTGTTCCTTTATGGCTGATTGAACTAATTGAATAAGTAGAAAGTTGGATGTGTTGTTAAATTCCTCTTTAGGGACTGCAAATACCTTGGCTTATCTATGAACTTAAAGCTATCAATTGGCTTAAATCCTTCTTTAGGGACTGGTCGATTATAAGGGTTTCTAGGACTGATTGGACTAGTAACTATATTAGGTTGGGAGAAGGGCATTCATAGGAAACTTAATAGGACGAAAAGAAGTTACAATGATCGTTTCAACCAAATAAAGTGGAAAATTGTTGGTAGAATTACTTCTCACAATTGTTTGAATCACAACCATTTACTCTTGCTTGCATCAATCCGCTTTGTCAAAAGGCGGATCTTTTACACTCTTAAAACCCCCCCTTTTGGTTACTTTAATCGGCACTTAAATCATACTTGAGCGACAAATCTCTCTGTGGATCGACCTCTTACTTATTACTGTACTAGTTATAGGTTTGAGTTTTACTTTGACGGATTAACGACAGGTTTTCCCTCCGTCAAATTTGGCGCCGTTACCGAGGAATTTTTACCCCGACCACATAATCCTACCAATGTGTACAATCCTCTTCTCTTTAAATTTGTAGTATAATATGGTACTGTAAATTTTATCTAAATAAAAGATATCTTTAAAGAGATTTTATAATTGCTTTTTAAATTAAAATAAATTAAGTGTATTATATATACGAACACTGTTTTCAGTTAAAATTGTTTGATTTCGTTCTCAATTGATTTAGTTTGGAGGTGTGGTTTAATTTGTTTGAATGTTAAATACGTTCAATTTTATTTTATTTTATTTTTTGGTTCATAGGTAGGCACTTAGGCCATTACAATATGGGTGAGGGGGATTCGAACTCGTGACCTTTTTTTTTATAGTCAAGAAAACTCTCTCTGGCCCAAAAACTCTCCCAAGAAACTAAACCTAGTCGGCTAGCCGCCTTCATTTTCTCTTGACCACCGTACGTCCTCCTCCGGCAGTCATGTACGTGCGGCTGCCGCCCAACAGTCGTCCAGACTCGCATCAGCAGCACCTACCCGACCGCCTCTTACCACCCGCGGAGGTCCTCTGTTGGCGATGCCCCATATCTCAGAAGAATAAGCCCTCAGATTCTCAAAAAGAGGGACAAAACTTCTCTGGTCGATCTAGTGGCTTGGTCCGATCTCCTCAAGCTTTTAACCAAAACTTCTCAGAGCTCACACTCAGATAAGATACTCCACCTTCTCAATTCCCAAGAGCACTAGATAGACAATTTTCATTGTAAATCCTGCTTTTCTCAAAAGCTTGATCTCTATACTTATCAAGGCATTTATAGTACAAGAAAGCATTTGGTTTCCTCTCATGATCTGCTTATTCTTCTTATAAACTGTCATTACCATGGTTTGTTATGCTTGCCTAGAATTCTTGTGGTTTTTCTATGATTCAAGACTTGGTTGGTTGATTGTGAGACTTGATTTCTATATTATTCATATGTTTATTTATCATCTTGATCTTCATTGTTTATATTTGTGATTCTTTCTATGACCGCGCATCTAGTTAGAGTTCACATCTATGCTATGCATCCCTTGTTGGTTTCTCGATAGCAAACGAAGTCATTGATTTAGTTATATTTTTATGCCTTTGTAGTGGATGATAACAATTGATCTATGTTGTGTAGATTCAATTAGGGTTGAGTTCGATTTGCGCCTATCTGTCTCAATTGCGTTGAATCAATGTGCCAATTGGTCTAATTACTTGAGTCATTAATGCTATTCTTTAGTGATATTGAATAAGATGAGTGAATCTCTGCAGATCTCTCAACCTTATTCAAGTCGACATAGGCTTAGGAATAATAATACAATCATCTCAAGGATCAATAAATCAACCAATGTTGCGAAGTGTAGGCAAACCACACTCTTACCTTTTGTCTTCTCTTTGTTTCCATCCATATCTTTATCTTAGTTTATTTGCGTTGTCTTTCTTCATTCATATCCCTAGTCCATTTTTAGTGTCATAATTGATCAACACATATTGCATTGAAGTACTTGTTTCTCTCTGAGTTCGACCCCTTACTTATCCGCTATACTAGTTTACTAGTTAGTTTATTTGTTTGTGTTATTTCTTTGGCGAGGTGAAACACACGACATTTCATCCCACTAAATTTTGGCGCCGTTGCCGGGGAAGCAAGTTTATTTCTTTGTTTTGTGTGTTTATTGATTTTTGTGTCTTTTGTTTTGTTTTGTTTCTTTCGAAAAATTTAAAAAAAAATGTTGAGGTTATATCAAAATCAGGGAGAATATTTTCACCATTACCTAGAAAGAGTGCTAAATCTAGTGAGTGAGCGCAAATCACAGGGTTTCAATGATAGTGAGTTAGATAAGGTGTTTGGTGTTATGGAGGGTGCGCTACCTGAAATAAGGAAACTTATTGACGATGGAGAGTGTAGCCCAGGACTAGGAATAATATGGGATCTTATCCAACACATAGCCCTTGATTGTGAGTTAAAAGAATCATGGGAGAAAGGATGCAAGAAAATGGCTGAGCTAGTTAAGGAGGAGTCGCCACTGCACATCATGGCGCCCGCCGTCCCACAAATGGCGCCCGCCGTCTCTGCAGATTGCCCAAAGGTAAGGATCCTAACCGAGCAAGAATATTGGGAGCCACATGGCTTCTCTGAATATGACTGGGATGAAGAAGAGGATCTAGTACTTCTTGAAACGGAGTCTATGACGTTAACCAAGGACGCTTCTTGGGAGGTAACCCATGATTTGTTTTCTAGTTTGCAAGTTTTTCAATTCCTAGTTAGGTGTTTAGTCTTTCAAATTCAATAAAATGATAGAGTTCCATTTAGATATGTATTTTTGGAGGAGTCTTGAATTAACCATGAAATTTGCTTGATTGAATGACGGAGTTGGCGTTCTGCAGACACAGCGCCTGCCGCCCTTCACACGGCGCTCGTTGTGGTTGGCAGTGGCACGCGTCCAGATCTTTGGTAACATTGGAAGGGAGTATTTTCTATCCTTTTATCATTTTCGATTTTTAGGTTAGTTTATATTTTATATCATATTTCGGATTCACTACAAAAAAAAATTTCAATTAGAAACGGCTTAAAACCGTCGCAAAAAGTGGGTTTGCCGTCGCAAAATAATATTGGTGACGGCTATGCGACATGAAATCAGGGGTAGCTAGCCCTAGGGTAGCAAATAGTGATTAGCAACGGTTATGCGACGGTACATGCACTCCCCAAGTTTTTTGGCGACCCCACATGCCGTCACAAAATAATCAGCCATTTCGCACCAAAAATTAGATTTCCCTCCATTTTTTGCGACGGCACTTACCGTAGCAAATTAATCCCGCCCTTTTTCCAGTCATTTTTAATCAATAGAATATCCCTTTGCGACGGCTGTTTTTCCTTTGCCATTGTTGACATTCGCCTACCTGTTTAAATGTTCACTTGCTAAATCGGGGTATAAACAATCAAACACCTAATTAAATACAAGGTTGGATCACCTATCATTACATTATGATATACAAAATTAAGCTTTCAACTCATAAGTTCGAATACTCCTCAAGTTCATTGAGAACATATGTAACATACATGTCATGATTCGGATTACAAAAAACATGTATTTACATGCTAAGATTAAGCTCTTAATAGTCCAGATCTCTAGGTGATTCTTCTTCACCAATTTGTATCAACTTCCTCATCCGATAGTAAGAATACCCCATCTCCAATTGAATCTACTTACGATGAACACATGACGTAGCTTGTACAATGTGTTGCACACACCTGATATATAGAGAAAGCAAGAGCAAGAGTTGAGAATTATATAAAATGCCCATGTAAAAAGTGATTGTAATCTGGCATTCATGCAAGCAACTAGCACATGTTACCAGAATGCCTTAAAAATATCCAGTATTCATGCAAGCAAAGCAGTCCAGCCAAGCAACTGAAAAGACCATTATGCAAGCTTCTGTGTTAAAGAAGCTCGCTTAATCAGTATAGATGATAAACATGAAAACAATGGACATGTACTCACAACAAACAAAACTAATTCACTCAATAGCAGGTACAAGAACAAGCAACCATATATCCATCATTTTGTAGCAGAAACTACTTGAGACAAACAAGCAGCCTTATATCCATCTTCATCATGAATGGTCTTCGAAGCATTGAACCCATTTTATTGTATCTCCTCCAACAGTACACCAACAATTTTATAAACAATTTTGGTCCTAGGTCTTTTAGAGCAATACAAGCACAAAGATTGATTTCTTAAAATGACAACTAAAGTCAAGTTTTGTACAAGGATATCAAGAAAGGCATTGACAAAAAAAAAAGATACCAAAAAAGCCATAGCATATACAAAGAATAAGAAATAAACAAACAAAGCATTTATAAGGACTTGCAATGTTGGTCAATTTTCATAAAATCAAATACTGTGATAAAGAAACATATATTCCCTAGTATAAGAACCCTAAAGTTTTCTTTTTGTTAAAAAAAAGGAAAGAAGAAGAAGAAGAAAGCGAGTCAATAATATCAAGTTAACCATATTTAACTAACTAGAGAATGTCTGCCATCTACTATTTAAACAGCTGAACCGTTTTTTCCTTTATCGCATCCCCAGTTTTACATAAATGGTTACGTCAATGAGACAAAATTGAACATGGGAATACAATAGCTAAATCACTAAGATCGGTAAAGGGAAACTTGAGCCATCAGGAGGAGTGATTGACACATTTGTGTTTCAAGATAAGTCTGACAATTCACTGAAAATCAGAATTGAAGAGAAGGCATTTCAACAATTAAATAGAGTAAGTCCAATTTTACTAAAGAATGAAGGTAAAAAAAAAACTTTCTAGATATCGAATATCTGAATTCTCTAGAAAACTTACAAGATCATATTCAAACACAAACTCAAAACTAGATTCAAAGTGCTTACAATTCATCAATATACCCTTTTCTTTCAAGACTATCAAATAGGCAATCAGCTCCACTCCATGGATGTTGTTGAGGAACATGAACCAATTTTCTTTATAAGGATTGAGAAGTTCTCTATAAGGACTTCATGAACCAGTAGCTTTTTTACTGCTATATTTGATTATCTCTCCCCCATCCACCATAATAAAATGATTAAACTCTATTTATAAAGTTACTTATCAAGCCATCATTTTTATATAAGTCACGAACTTCAATTTGGCCACTTCAGTCAATAACGAAACATTTTTATTTTATTTTGAACAAACAACATCCCATTTCTAGCTATGAAAGAAAGTACTCTCAACGTTCTACCAAGGTAAGTATCAGCAGGGATACCCTCTACACAACAGAAACACAGAAGAACCTAACATCAACACTAAAATATAAACAATTTCACTCCAAAGTCATTTCCTTTTAAATACAACACAAATACAGGTTCTAGCATAAAATTTAGAAAGAATTCGACATAGAACATACCTCACGCTTGAATAACAAAACTCAAAACTTGGAGACAATGGGGAAGAAAATCAAATCGAGCATCAGTGAGCGGCTCTCCTTTCCACCATCTCTACACACATCCAAAAAGCAATTAAAAAAAAGAAATAAAATCATAACACGGCAAAATCATATAAAACCCTAAAATCTAAGCTCACAACACCAAAATTTGGTTAACTCATTCCGATAAATACAAGTCAATTTCAAGTTCTTATGGTAACTAGAAACATTTAGAGCAATTTCCTTAAAAACAATGCAGTATAAGCTTCAAAATAAAGTCAAATTAGCAAAATCACAAGATTCCTATCCAAAAATAAATTAGACATGGAAAATTACTACTGTATCTCGAATTTTAGTAGTAATGAGATTTTAGCATCTAAGACAAAAGCTAAGTCAGTTAAAACTAGCAGCATTGGCAAGATAGCAAGCTTTCTCAAAGAGAGAAACTTCAGCTCATAACAAAAGCCCGCATTTACTAGCCATGGAAATAGTCAAAGAAAGAAATATTCAGCAAATTCGTTCCCAATCTTCCCCGAATTAGCAGGGCGCAAATGTAGGTGAAAAGTAATCAAACAAAAAAGGGGCTGAATTCGTAAAGAAAAGGGCAATCGAATGTAACCATTTGAAGATAGATAAAGAAAGAAAACCCTAAATCCAACGAAAAATGAAGCAAAGATTGAACAATCGTGTTTTATTGTTGGACTAAGAGCAAATGAGTAAGGCCAAGAAAAGGGGGAGGAGTGATGTACCAATAGAAAAACCGAGCTTTGGATCTGGGCACCACGAGAAGGAAAACCGTTAGAGCGCTCCTGGCTCCCGGACACGGCAGACAAAGCGAGATCCGAAGAGAGGTGAGACTTTCGAGTGGTATTGAGATGGGGGAGAATGACCTAGGCAGCTCATCGACGTCCGAGCTTTGGATCTGGGCACCACGATGAGGGAATTCTTCGATGTGCTCCTGGCTCCCGACCACGATAGACAAGGCGAGATGGGGTGAAGGACTAGGGTGGGGAAAGAATAGAGGTAGCCATGTAAGCTTGGAGGGGAGACAAGAGGTTTGACAGATCCATGGGGGTTTTCGAAAGAGAGGAGAGCAGAGGACGAGAAGAACGTCAAGAGGTTGAGGATGAGAGGGATCTGAAAAATGAGGGGCGACGCTGGGTTGAAGAGAAAACCCTTTTTATACATGTTTAATTAGGGTTGGGTTATGTTTTTTTTCCGTCATTGCTAGCAACGGCACCTCTTTGTCGTTGCTAATGTTGAGGGGTGTTTGTTGTGAGCCTAATTTGCCATGTTTTATACTATCTTTTATATCGATTTCTGCATGCATTTCATACATTTGGGCTAGAATAATACAGATTCTATGTAGTTTATGCTTATTTGCCAAATTATGGAATCTACACAAGTTTCTATTTAATTTTCGCAGAAATCGAGGCATTTTACAGCAATTCAGATAAAGGAGGAAAAGTTCGAAGTTAACTACAGAAAGTCCAAGGTCAAGCAGTGGCGGAACCAGGACAAATTGAGAAAAGAACGAGAAAAGATCAACTCGACACAATCTGGTCGATATCGACCACTTTTGGTCAATGTCGAGGAAGCTGGTCGATTTTCCACCAGAAGCCCAGGATCGAGTGAAGAAACACAGAAGAGGTCGATTTCGACCATACTGGTCGATATCAACCATAACCCGGTCGAAATTCCTCCTAGGAGCCGAAATCGAGTGTCAGAAGAAGAATCCGAGAAGATAGCTCGATATCAACAACTTTAGGTCGATATCGACCAGTCCCCAGAGGCCGATTTCGAGCAGGCCGAGTCCGAGTGCTGAGCTGGCTTTCTTCCACATTAAGCAAGATATATTCCATCATTTATCAAGTTCTATCAAGAGAAGAAGGATTTACCCACACTAATCCTAGTTTCCTTTTAGATATAATTGTTTTATTTCCAAATTTAATCTTTAAGTCTTTAGATAAATAAATTTAGATATAGATAGATGTTTCTTTCCTAGATTAGCTAGGGAATGAAGCTTATAAATAAAGCCTTAGGGGCTGAGTTTTATTCATTCAATTTCAGTTACAATTAGTTACATAAAGCGAGAGAGAGAGCTTGTGGCGAGTAGGAGCAAGAAGAGTTGAGAGACGATTTGGCTTCGATTGGTTGTAAGCTTTCTTTTAGTTTATTTAATGCAATTTAGTTCCCTTTTATTATTAATGTCTTTATTGATGATGAAGAGCGAGTAGTCACCCAACTTCTAGGGTCGGGGTGAGCCCGACGGTAGCCATGTAAGGTGACGCGGTGAAGGTACAATCTTTGGATGCAAATTCGTCTTCTATCCCTAAGAGCATGATTCTTTTGCGAAAGTTAAAGGGGGCCCTTGTTTGTGTTATTGAAGCGAAAGTGATCTTAATGCAACTTGGATTAATTATGTGAAAAAGGGTTAGTAACAATTAGGGTTTATGCGAAAGCCTCTATATTCCAATTTGTTAATAACGAGAGTTATTTGATGAAAAGCATGATCTTTTATGTCTTTATGTGTTATTTTGCATGGTTATCGTTGTGGTGTAGAAACCCTGATCTTGGAAGTCTTTAGTTTATTGATTTATTTCATCAGTTTTGAGTTCTGTTCTGCGAAAAGTTTTGAATTTTAAGTTTCTGTGATTACTCGAAATCGAGCTACTATTGGTCGAAATTTTAGGTCGATATCGAGTAGGTAGGTCAAAATCGACTAGTTTGAGTTTTATGTTCTGTTTTGCTTGTTTCTACGTTTTACAATTTCTGTCAACAGTGTGGTCGATATCGAGTGGTAAGGTCGGTATCGAGCGCTCTTCTGGTCGATTTTCTACTGAGATCTGGAAATGAAAAGGCGGGCGCTGACACGCTTCCTCGTGGATCGATCCCGACTGCCTTCTACTACAACGGGAGGAAGTCTTGTATTTTTTTGCTGTGGCAGGGAGTCAGTTTGCTTTATATTTTATTTATATTTCATACTTGACCATCCTCCTGCAACAACAATGTCTTCTTAAAATACTGTGACGGGACCAACGCCGTAGCAAAGTAGTGGCAAAAGCCTATCATTTGCCACGGGAAAACCTTGCCGTTGCTAACTGGTGTAGTAAAAGGAATTTTTTTTTGTAGTGATTAGATGTTTTCTATTTTCTATTTTATGAGTGGATTTTATTATATCTATCTTTGGGATTAGATTTCTTTTTATTTTAGGTTAGTTTTATTTATCTTCTTTCTATTTTATCAATCTTAGGGTTAGATTGTTCTACTACCTAGGATTAGTTTCCATTACTAGATTTTATCTTTTTATTTATTTATTATTATTTTATATTTTCTATCCATTTCTATTTTTTTTCTTTTTGATAAATGATCCTTCCCTTTCCAATTAAACATATCTCAATTCCCAAATTTTGATCATTTAAGCCTTTGTGTCCAAGAAAATGCAAGAACTCTAATTTCTCCACTTGGATCTAAATTCCAAAACCTAAAGCTTGTGTTTCAATCAAAAGCCTTTCTTTCTCTCATCCATCATCCACATCCATCAATACCCTTCATCCATCAAATTCGATTCTCTTCATACCATCACCACTCCTATCACCAAAAGTCTTGATCTTCAAGGAGTAATTTGGAAAGAGTTTGGACGCCGAAACATCGACGTTGCTACTCAGATTCACGGTTCTGCATAAGCGGCGTCCGCCGCCGCCCCAGTGCTCCAATGCTTGTTGTCCGACGATTGTAGCCACCACTACCATGATCAAGTAGTTTCCCTTTCCCTCACTTGTGCTTTTATTTTATATTTTGTTGTCTTTATTTGATTTTCATTTAAAGATGATGAAAAGTTTAAATGTGGGGGAAGAAGTAAAGTGAATTAGTTAGGTTAGTTCATGTTTGAATTTTTGTTATTTCTTTTATGTTATATAAAATAGAAAAAAAATTGAAAAATGGAAAAAAAAAAAACAAAAAATATCATGCATTGTATAAATATGTGTTAGTCAACTACCCATCTCGCAATCTTTGTCCTCTATTATGTATTTTGGCATGATCATATAAATTCTATAGCATGTTTGGATTATTTAGCCTTGTCCTATAAAATTTGGCTTTCATATGAAGCATGATTTGGTGATGTAATTGAGCATGTATGATTAAGCTTGAGTATGATTGAAATCCTACACAATATGTCTCTTATGAGATTGTTTTTTAGCCTTATTGGAATCATATAATTCCTCTTGCTTTTATGTCTGATTTACTCTTCTTATGTTTCTACCTCTTGATATTGACTTCATTATCTATTTTCAAAACCGGCTCACATGTTTGTTGCTTGCGGAATTTTATGCTTTTATGTTTATATTTGGCTTTAGTTGCATGTGCGAATCGAGTGAAATAAGGTTGCGATGGTTGAGACACTTAGTAACCGGATCTACGCATGACACCCATGGGTATGATTCGCGCAAAACGGTGTCAAAAGCTATCCACTAAGGAAGGAAGCTTGATCATTGAGTAACCGGGTTCATTCATGACACCCATGTTTGCAACTCGCGTCAAAAGATGTTCAAGTGGACTTTATTCAAGTAAGTTGAGGTGTTGGTAAACCGGGGCCATTTATGACACCCATGTTTGTGACTCGGGTAAGAAATACACCAAGGCCGAAAGAGAGCAAGAAAAAAAATGAAAAAACAACTGAACAAAAAAGAGAAAAAAAAAACAGAAAAAAAAGAGAGATCTAGAGCCAAATTGCTTATTTTTATTGTTTTTCCACAAGTAATGGTATTTCGGTGGAGATTTGGTGATATTGTTATCAATTTCTATGAGCTTAGTTGCATCTTGGATTGAGTTGAGAGTTGAACTTAAAAGCCTAAACACATGAGAGCATAGTGAAACACATATTCCTGGTGAGGTTGGATGATTTCTACTTCTATGCTTTAATCGTTATATACATGCTAAGATGTTTATTCACTTGATCTTGAGTTCGTTTAAATTTGATGTTGTTTTTGATGAGGCGAATACATGATGAATATGTTTGTGGGATGTTTGGCTATTGCTATGTTTTTCATTGCTTGAGGACAAGCAAAGGCTTAAGTTTGGGGGAGTTGGAGTTATGACAATATGTTTACTTCTTTCATGTTTAATTTGCGCTTGTTATGGTATAAAAAAAAATGGTTTAGACATGAAGACGTCTCCATATCTATGCTATAATCTAGTTCGCTAGAGGACTAGCGAAGCTTTAGTGTGGGGGAGTTTGATAATGCATATTTTATATAGGCATTATAAGTAGGTCTTAGGTGGATTAGAGAGTCGTAATGCATGTTTAATAAGCTCATTCATATTCTTGGTCATTTGGTATTCGAAGTGTGGAATCTACGGTTTCTAGTGTTTATTTGTAGGTTATAAGATCCAGCCTCGAAGTTAAGGTGGAGAAAGAATAGAGCAAATGGATAAAGAAGAGCTAAAGAACAAGAGCGGAAATGGAGAACATGGAAAAATCTCATCTTTAAGGTTTTGAGAAGTTCGAATTAGCTTCTGAGGTCTTCATGATAATCGTAGTACTTGGAAATAGCTTTCTAACGCATATTCGTATGCCTCAATTGGACGAAGGATGACTCCAGAAAGTGTGTTACAAGTTCAGTCTACCGAAGCTGTCAGCACTGTAGGGACGGCGCCCGCCACCTTGTTAGTTCCAAGATTTGCGATACGCGACCCAATCTATCTTTATGGAAACTCTTACTTATCTTCCCTAGGGTTTTTGCCGACGCCTTTGAGCCCTATATTAGACATATTTCCAGCATTCATTCAATCAACTAATTGAGAGCTAACCTTCTAATAAACTCATTAAAATGAGAGAATTTAAGTTTAGGGATTCGAGGTTTTTTATTCTTGCCTAGAATTCTTGTGGTTTTGCTATGATTCAAGACTTAGTTGGTTGATTGTGAGACTTGATTTCTATATTATTCATATGTTTATTTATCATCTTAATCTTCATTGTTTATATTTGTGATTCTTTCTATGACCGCGCATCTAGTTAGAGTTCACTACTATGCTATGAATCCGTTGTTGGTTTCTCGATAGCAAACGAATTCATTGATTTAGTGATATTTTTATGCCTTTGTAGTGGATGATAACAACTGATCTATGTTGTGTAGATTCGATTAGGGTTGAGTTCGGTTTGCGCCTATCTGTCTTAATTGTGTTGAATCAATGTGTCAATTGGTCTAATTACTTGAGTCATTAATGCTATTCTTTAGTGATATTGAATAAGATGAGTGAATCTCTGCGGATCTCTCAACCTTAGTCAAGTCGACATAGGCTTAGAAATAATATTGCAATCATCTCAAGGATCAATAAATCAACCAATGTTGCGAATTGTAGGCAAACCACACTCTTACAATTTGTCTTCTCTTTGTTTCCATCCATATCTTTATCTTAGTTTATTTGCGTTGTCTTTCTTCATTCATATCCCTAGTCCATTGTTAGTGTCATAATTGATAAACACATATTGCATTGAAGTACTTGTTTCTCCGTGAGTTCGACCTCTTACTTCTCCGCTATACTCGTTTACTAGTTAGTTTATTTGTTTGGATTATAATTGATAAACACATTTCATCCCACCACCCACATTTCCCATACATTAACCCCCGTCGTTTTGAAGGTTGTGGCCGATTAAAGCTTTCCCTGATAACAAACATCCGGTGTACAAACAATTGAAAACCTAAATGGAACAAATCTAAATGAAAAGAATCACTGAATCTATCCAACAACACTACAAAATCCCCAAATTTTTCCAAAATAAGAAATGAAGAAACTCAAAAGCAAGAAACCTAAAATTGTTCCGCAAATCAAAACCTGGAGATGGACTCAGCGGATCAGAAACGCTCCGTATTGAAAACCTATGGAATAATGATGATTTCCGAGTGGGCGGGTTCGGGTTCGGCTCCGTCAGCACCTTTGGAGTCTGTGAATTTGGGGGCGGAGGCAGGAGCATATGGTGCCGCCCTGGCTTACGACGGAACCGGTCTTGGAGGCTGGGTAGAGGAAGCCAAAGACGATCTGGTTGATGCCGTCTGGACGCTGTGGGGGAGGCTGTGGAGGTGGAAGACGGTGGGTGGATTTCGTCCATTGAAGAGCCATTGGAGAGAGCAGATGAGAATGGGGTATAGAGAGGCCAATAAATCATTGAGGGGTTACATAGCGGCTTAAATTTTTTTAAGGGGAACAATTACCTAATCAGAATCCTGACAAGGTATTTTTGAGGAAATTTTTCCTTTTAAATATGTTATATTATCTATAAAATACTAAATATATGCAAAAAAAAATATTATTTTTTGTATTTTTTTCCGACTAGGGGGTGGTCGAGCACCCCCTAGCTCCATCACTGATCCAATCCACTAGCAATTTTACATCACCTAAACGTCACTCGGTTTTTTTTTCGGGGTTTCACCTGACCCACTACTTATACCATTTGCAACCCAGATATCCTTGCGGATCAAATGAAGGGTCCAGGTCAGCAAAGTAGGAAAGAGGGAGGAGAGAGAAAGATTTGATCCGGCTTCAAAACTTGTGGGTGATGCCAAAGGATGATGCGGATCATCCTCTTTTTCTTTTTTTTCTTTTTCTTTTTGCTGGCCAATGGTTGTACGCCACATGGCAGGGGGTTTGGATTAAATTAAAATCTCAATTTATTTGTCAAATACATTATTTTTTAAAAAAAAACAAAAAATATTTTTGAATACGATATGTTTTTCTCTATCCAATTACACCCATTTTGCATATGTTTGAGAAGAAAAAAAAAATCGCTAAGTTTACCATATGTTAAAGATTTATAGTCACATAAACAACATTAACTTAAATCAACATAAACTTACACCATAAAAATACATAAATTTGAACATTAAATAACAATACCCACTACACCCGAAACATGAAAATACACATGAAATTACGCCTAAAACATGAAATTTGGCACTCCCGGAGATGGCGTTTAATTTTATTGTATGTCTTTTATTTTAATGATACATATTAATATTAATATTAATAATATTATTAACAAAAAAAATTTAATTAAAATAAATCAACATTTAGCTTAATAAATGAATAAAAGTGTAAAGTGAAATAAGAGTCGCGCTACTCTTTGTTGTGAATGAAAAACTAGTGTTTTCCCCGAACCTTGTTCAGATTTTTTCATAATACTTTTGATCGAGTTTGATGTATTAAACAAAATATTCGATACGTCAATTTTCTACTAACATATTGCTCATGCTTCTTTTCATGTTGTTCTTCGAAATCTTTGGTTATCATAGTGAAGTATTCTTTTCTTAAGATAATCGATACTTCAAATTTGACAAAGAATAGGAAATTAGTTGCTTCCACGCTTCTCCTACCATCCGTCCTAATTTAAGGCGAAGAAAATAAACCTTATAGTTTTTGGCATAATAAAAACCGAGTTCGGATCTTCTATCATACTTTATCTATCACATCATCTTACACCTTTTAAATTGGTTTAAATGTATAAACCCTATATAGCTAAAGAATTAAAAAAAATGATATTGAGTGTGTGTTTTTTATAATGTCTTAGACCCTTAATTAGAAAAAGGTACTCTATATTTAAGTATATAAACCCTAATAGGCCAAAACATTAAAATAAAATGTTATACCTCTTAAATTTGTCTAAATTATAAATCAATTTCAGTGCGGCTCACTTTAAAAATTAACTTTAAATTCAATTCCATATTTGAAATATTAAATACTTAGATGCATTTCATTGAACACCTCATGAACCAGTGATTAAACCTATCAAATTACAATTTATAATCTTCTATTTCACTTGAATAACACCAATATCTTATGATGAAATTTGATCAATAATTTATAATCTTCAATTTCACAAATTTCATTAATGGAGTAAACAATTTATGCATTGTTATCTAAATATTTTGCCTAAAAATTATTCCAACGAAGATATCTAGAAACCCTTGTCAAAGCTTCAGGCTTAAATATATGTGGGTTGAGCATCGAGTATATATTTTTGTTTTTTTTTTCATCCCATTGTATTTAATATTGAAAATCAATTTTCACAACCATTTTATATATCATACCATGCTTGTGAAATAGGCTGTAGAAAATGAACGATTTATATTTTTAATCGTTTTAAGACCGTGTGTATTTTAATCAATCGGAGCCTAATTACTCTATTTTCCCCTCTAATAGACTATTCTTTTTAGATATTTATTATTTTGGGTATTTGTTATTCCTATTGTATTTAATATTGAAACCTGATTTTCATCGTCATAATATATTTAACATCATGCCTGTGAATCGGGCTGAATAAAATGAATGATTTATGTTTTTACTTGTTTTAAGACGGTGTGTATTTTCATGAGAATCCAAATATTCCAAATTGATATACAATAGGCGATTTATTTTTTTAGATGTTTTTACTTTTTGATGAATTAATCAAATGTTAAACTTACCTAGAAATGATAAAAGAAATAATCCCATTGACGAACAAAACATAATTTGATCAAAAGTGAGAACAACTTAACTGAAGGAAGGAGTTGGGTGGGGCACATGCATTGTCCACTGCATGAACTTCTTCTTTCTTACTTATTAATCATATTTCACGATGAGTTAACTATTTGAAATTCCCAATTCACCAATAAATATTATAAATTGTTAACATTCTGAAAGTAATTACCTTACACTTGTAACAAAAGTTGACATGAGTGATAATAAAATAGAATGTTATACATTTTAAAATTGGACAATCTTCTAGGAAGAAAAGATAATGCTAATAGGCAATAGGAACTAATTAAACTATTAAAGTATCAAAATAGCTCTAAAAAATCAGCAAAAAAAAAGACGTCAATTCGATCGACAAATGCAGCTGTACGTAACCCTCACCTAAAAGCTTAAAGTTTGCTTGTTGTTGACAACTTCAATCAACATCAAATTGCAACAGCTATTACACACCCAAATTGGACTGAAAAACAGGTAGCAAAATCGATCCCTAAGGAACAAATGCATCCAACCATGCTCTAAATTTTTATGAGCACCAAGTAGAGCCACCAAAGCAGCTCTTAAATCTTAAAAATTCAACAGCTCCCTAACATGGAATATGAGCACCAAGCAGCACCCAAACAACTATCAAACAACAACAAAAAAGAACAATAATTTTACTGAGTAATAGTTAAAGGTTGTTATATTGAGTTGCATTCTTGTCCCTTTCACCGAAATCATATCACTAACTGCTACATCAAATCCAAAGGGTTATCTAAAAAAACAATTAAGGTTCAATCAATTCACTAAAAAGAGAAAGCATTAGCAAGAGATCTCAAATACGAACTTGAGGAGGATTTAGCAATTTTAGAAAGAAATTAAAGTGAAGTGTAAGAATGGGCAAAAAAAGAACAAACCAAATTCAATGTTCCTTTTAGACTCCTACATCTAAAGTTCTAAACCATATATAACTACCGGCAAGAAACTGGAATAAAGCAAGCAAAGTCTTAAAAACCGATTTCAAAGATACATTGCTACAAAAGAGAGATGAAGAAGGATGCTTACCAAAGAAAGGAATCAATCGTGGCATATAATGTTTAATTTGTGAATCGTCCACCGATAGTTTCAGCCTGCTCCGATCAGTTCTAAAATGATTGAACTCCCCTATTCCCCTGTTTTTAGGCTCGGGAGTTGGCAGCAAATTAACTCTAAGAAACTGTCAAAACACCAATGCATAAACTCAATCGTGGCATATAATGTTTCCATATTCAACCATCTCATCATCATCAGTTTCCATTTTCGTAGACATCGTATAACTAAAGTGGGAGTTCAAACGTCATATCGGCTGTTTCAGCTTTGACTTGCCAAGATCATGGGAAGTCGTGAACCACAACCCGTAATCACTCTCAGAAATTGAATAGTTGAAACCATAAGGGATTTAAAGTTGTTACAAAACTACCAATATAGATATATACCAAAGGCAAAGAAACCAAAAAAGATGAAGCTTACAGGAAACATATATTCCAAATAAAAGATGGAGCTTCACTAATCTCATTGCATGTTTGACGTGTTGACTATGCAAATCGATAGTTAAAATATTTTATATATCCTTGTTTCTATGTCATTAGATGGAAAAATTAAGAACACAACAAAAATCCAAAAAAAAAGGGAGCTAACTTCTAAATGTTAATAGAAAAAAACAACCTTGCTTTGAACATCGATCTCCATGCTTACCCTTTCATCTTCCTCCCGTGCCAATTTACCATACCGCTTAACCTACCCAAAAAGGAGCCAAGACACCTTCATTCACAAGGAATATCTGGACATAAAGAAAAATGTGAGAGGTGCAAACCTTATAAGAGAGGTAAACTTAATGCTCCTTTGATCCATTTGAATACGACATTACTACCGGTAGATTGTGTGAATCCAATCAATAATCATGGACAAATGAATGATTAATTGTTCCACTTTACCCTATTTACTTCCTACTATTTTCAAATAAGATTCATTCCCTCAGGATTCAACAATCAATACAATCATACAGTTGAAATAGAAACAACAGCCAACAGGTCAGAAACACATAGCTACCCACCTTCTCATAATTGCTTTTATAGAATTCTAGTGGCTTGCTCATGTTCCTTTATTTTCCAGGTATTCATCTTCTTTAACTGCAATTATTTAACCATGAGAATTTGTGGAATTAGTTTGGCATACTACAATTAGGCTCCTGTTGGCTCGGGAAACCCATTGCAACTCTAGACGGCGCGCCCGATCCGTGTTTAGCATACTACAGTTACCCACCCGTGATTGAAATAGTTTGGCATACTACAATTAGGCTCCTGTTCTTTACAATGTTTCTTCAATCCATAGTGCTAGGTGATGCCGCCACAAATCCAATCACAAAATCCCTAAATCCAACTCCCTAAACCCCAAATTTTGAAATTTTAAAACAAAAAATTGAGCACATACCTTGTAGAATCTTGCTGAACTCCATTGTCTTCCTCTCCATCTCATCGGGAGTCTCCACCGGATCCTCGACAGGTGCGCCATCATCGGCCCCAATCTCACTTTCAGACTCGGTGTCGGCGTTGAAACTGTTGGTCGGGGAGTTATCGAGGACTCTCCAGAACGGCTTCTCCACTTGCTCTTGCACAACATGCCGCCCTCTTCCACATGTTGAGGTAAGTGTCGACGGTGCCAGAGTTGGCTAATTCTTTGGTAGAAGCGTGAATCAGGCGGGATTTGAAGCCGAAAACCTCGCTCAATCCTGGCAGCTTCCGATCAACCCACAACTGTATTCAACTTCTTTGCTCCCTCATCATTAGAAAAGCGTTGGTAGAACTCTCTCAAGCTTTGGTAGAATTTGTGAGAGAGGAAGAGAGTAGGTGGGTAACTATGTTGTCCTGATTTTAGGAAAAGAAAACCAATTTTAGGAGAGAGCAATTGAAGGAGGGAGAACATAGGGGAGAGAAATGCAACAAATTGGTTTCTTAGGTTTGCTCAGAGAAAGACACGTGGTGCAATATTTTACAAAGATTTTGCTTCTAAAATTATAAGTATAAGAGGTGGATGTAAAAAGCTGAAATGTTAGTGAAAAGTTGACGTGGCAGGAATAGTTACTGATGTACCTGAAATGAGTTTTGATTAAATTAAATTTAGCATAAAAAAAGGTTAGGAGTAAGAAAAACAATTTCAATACAATTTCCTATTGTTTCTTGGTGTTGGTTCGTTTAGTTCCGGATGAAGTGCAGTCTCGGGCGCCCTGTTGTTCGAGTTGACCGTGGCAGTGTTCGTGATTCTCGAAAATCTCTCATCTAGGTGTGGGGAACGTCGTTGATCCGTACTTCCCCAGGAGACGCCTTTTCCACTGATGGGTTTCTGCATCTGTCTCCCCGGCGTCGAGTCGTCGTGTCAGTCCATCGACTTTCCCATGTTCTCGGCATTCGCAGCTTCCACTCGGTGTCCTTCGACTGTCTCTCTTCTGGTCTTCTTGTTGAGATCTTTTATTTCCGGGTTTCTTTGTTGTTTTTTTTTTTGCTTTTTATGGTTGTATCATGACGGTTAGCCCGTCTGCATTTTTCGGCCTTTCGTTGTCCAAAACTTCAGTTGAAGTCTTGAGCTTCGAATTATTTCCTGTTAAAAAAAAAATACAATTTCCTATTGTGCGTACCTTGACGATCTTCCATCGAAAGGTTCTCCCTTTCCTCAAATCCAGTTTCATGCTAATTCAATTCTGATTCCTCTAAGGTTTCAATCTCTATCCTATTATTCCCATTCACCTCTTTCCGTTCCGATCTATACCTAATTTCCCACATTTTAATCGGCAGATCAGCCGATCAATCGGATTTTCTCAGCCTCCCTAATTTCTAGGGTTTCGTATTCCCAATGGATTCAGATCAGTCGCTCGAAGACTTGTACAGCGAGGATGATGCAGTTTTCGCTGAGCACGAGTATTTCGGCAACGATTCTGAACTCTCCGACGGCTTGAGACAGCAAAACTTCTCTATATTGAGTGAAGCCGACATCCGTCAACGCCAAGAAGACGATATCACCACCGTATCTACCGTGCTTTCGATTTCCAGGTCTGAAGCTTCAACTCTTCTCGGTCACTACAATTGGAGTGTTAGCAAAGTGAACGAAGAATGGTTCGCCGATGAAGAGAGGGTTAGAAAGGCCGTTGGTCTGTTCAATAAACCTAAACCTGTTGTCGCGGGAGAACTGATATGTGGCATCTGTTTCGACACCTTCGCTAAAGGTGAGATCTTTGACGCTGGTTGCGGGCATCCGTTTTGCGGACTGTGCTGGGGAGGCTATATCAGCACTTCGATTAACGACGGACCTGGATGTCTGACACTGCGGTGTCCTGATCCATCCTGTAGTGCTGCTGTGGGTCGAGGTATGGTTGATGCTTTGGTTGTTTCCGAGGATGATCGGAAGAAATATGCTCAGTATTTAGTAAGATCGTATGTTGAAGATAACAGGAAGACGAAATGGTGTCCAGCTCCTGGGTGTGTTTATGCTGTGGATTTCGTTGTTGGTAGTGGCAACAATTTTGATGTTGTATGTAGCTGCTCTTATGGCTTTTGCTGGAATTGTTCCGAGGAAGCTCACCGCCCTGTTGACTGTGAGACGGTAGAGAAGTGGATTACAAAGAATAGTTCAGAATCCGAAAACACGAATTGGATACTTGCAAATTCGAAGCCATGTCCCAAGTGCAAGCGTGCAATCGAGAAAAACCAGGGGTGTATGCACATGACTTGTACGCCGCCATGTAAATTCCAGTTTTGCTGGCTTTGCATGGGCGCTTGGTCTGAACATAGAGGTTCCTATGCTTGTAATAAGTATAAAAAGGAAGGGAAGGATGAGGAGGCTGAGAAACGGCGAAAAATGGCCAAGCAGTATCTGCGGAGATATACTCATTATTACGAAAGATGGGCTGCTAACGAGAAGTCTAGACAGAAAGCAGTTGCGGACCTTGAGGAGATGCGAAATGTTAACTTGGAGAAGCTGAGTAAGATACAGTGCGAATCAGAGGCACAACTGAAGTTTGTTGTTGAAGCGTGGGCACAGATTGTGGAATGCAGACGAGTCTTGAAGTGGACATATGCCTACGGTTACTATCTACCTGAAAACGAATCTGCAAAGAGAGATTTGTTTGAGTACTTGCAGGGTGAAGCTGAGGCAGGTTTGGAGCGACTTCATCAATGCGCGGAGAATGAGCTCCAAGGGTACCTGACTACTGCACAAGGCCACTCAGATGAATTCAATAAATTCCGTACAAAGCTGGTAGATCTCACAACTGTGACCCGAAACTACTTTGAGAACCTAGTGCGAGCTCTTGAGAATGGTCTATCGGACGTGGATTCTCAGGTAAAGGGCTCAAAAAGAAAAGCCAAGGGAGGTGGTGGTTGCGGCAGGGTGGGGCAGAAGCGTAAGAGGAAGGCGCCCAGCATCAAGACATCGACATCTGGTGGACCGAGCAGGGATGCAGGTAATGATATCATCATCATAGATGATGACCTCGATTAATTGGTGGTTGGAATTAGGCAAGTCAAGTAGAATCAAAGAGGTTGATTAAAATCTTGTCTTGCTGTATGTATAGGTGCATAAACTTGCATATTGTCTTGGAAATAAAGACACAGAAATTTACTAACTTAAACTCATATTCAGCCATATGCTCGGTAGATTGTACGGGTAGGATTTAGGGCTTAGGGTTTTCAGGGCCCAGGATTAGTTCTGCCTTTTAATTGTGTCCTTCTGCTTCATGAGCGGCTTGTGTTGTGTGCATTTTGTTATTGTCTCTCTCTTTGTTCGGCCCTCTTCCTTTGATCATAATTTGGGTCTTTCAGAAACATACCCTGACTAGTTCAGGAATGCCCCTCTCGGGCGGGATATGATAGCGGTCTTGGTGGTGGTGGTGGTGGTGTTGACATACCTGGTGGTGTTTTTGACGTACATAAGCTTTGTTTGAATCCTCTCTTGAGTTGAGGACGTCCATAAAGTGTTTGAAATGCCAAATAAAGAGCTCTGTTAGAAAATTCGTATTGGAATCCTGACTTGTTCAGGAATGCCCCTCTCGTACATAAGCTTTGTTCTGCCTTTTAATTGTGTCCTGCTTCATGATCAGCGGCTTGTGTTTTGTGCATTTTGTTATTGTCCTTCCCTTTGTTCGGCCATCTTCTTTTGATCATAATTTGGGTCTTTCGGAAACATACCCTGACTTGTTCAGGAATGCCCATCTCGGGCGGGATGGTGGAGGTGTTGTTGACATACATAAGCTTTGTTTGAATCCTCCCTTGAGTTGATGACTTCCATAAAGTGTTTGAAATGCCAAATTAAGAGCTCTGTTAGAAAATTCGTATTGGAATCCTGTACTCTAGTCACGTAGTTTAATGGATTGTACTTTCCCGTGTATCTGAATTTTTATTTTATTTTGGCGAAACTAAATAAAATAACCCAATCTTTAAGGGGGTGTTAAAAATATATCTCCACCTTTCAAGTGTAAGATAAATATCCCGACCTTTATAGGCGGTGTTAAAATAATATCACAATAATTTTTTCTTAAAAAAAAATGATGACATGGCAAAAAATAATAATTTTTAAAATGAAAAACTAATAAAAAAAAATCAGCACTAATAAACCATGGGTTTCTTGGATTCTTTTTTATAACCAAACCCGGTTTTCTTAAACCCCTTTTCAATTGTCTATTTGTCTCCCTCACGCCCCAAAAAACAGAGAGAAAATTAATCTCTCTCCTACAATTCATGGGGTTACAGACACCCACTCCAAGTCTCCATCCAATTTCTTCTTTCTCCTCCTTCCTCATTTCATATCCAGGATGGGTTTCTCTTCCAATTCGAAGCCCCAATCGAAGCTTCTCAGTCCGTCTTCTTCCCCCAGGTAATTTCTGGTCTTCGTTTAAGAATTTGTTCCATTTTTTTTTCTCTACTCCTTTCTTGCTTTCTCCAAAATGGCCATTTTTCACTTCCCTGCCTAGCTAAAGGTTGCTAAATACGAATTAAAGAAGTGCATTTTATCCCTTTTAAAGAATTATAGACGGTGATGGATTGATGTTTATGAGCTAAAAATGTATCAGCTTGGTAGGTTTTGTTGACTTGGTATTGGTGGTTGAAATTAGGTCACAAAGGTTTGCTTGCATTAGCAGATAAGGGATAAATTACTGCCTGACACCTTAGAAGGAAGCATATATTCTTACGCATTCTGTGTCTAGTGTCGAAATAAGTTTCAGCAGTTATCATTAATGGCAGCTTGTTGGGTCCAATGTAAGCATGTAGCTGTATGTCAATGTTTGGGAAAACTACGAGCACAGTCTTTTTCTCCTGTAGAAACTGTCATACATCAATAGCAATATCTGTGTCCAACAAGGCAACTCAAGAAATAAGAGTGTAGGATTGTGATGTTAATCACGGCTTCTAGTTCTAATTGTGGACCATGTTGAGCTCACAATTATGTAAGAGAACTTATTGGTCTGCACTCTCCAACTAAGAATATTGTGAATTTGTCTATTCTAGGTAATTTATCTTGCATTTATCCTTGCCAAATCCATTGAAGTAGAGAGATGACCGTATTAAGTATCACATCTAGGTTGAGCATGCTATTTATAAGGATGCTATTTATGATGTTGGCAAGAGGTAAGTTGCATGAGTGGATGTGGATGTTTGTAGCCTAAAATTAGTCCAGTTATTGCAAAGAGTTAGAATCAGTAAACCTTTCCCCGGGATCAGCTGTTTTTTATGCGATAGGCACGGCTAATAATTGCTTATTTTCCAATGGAATCAATGAAGATTGTAATATATATATATATATATATATATATATATATATATATATATATATATATATATATATATATGCATGTATTCATTGTTCTTGGTTGCTCCTCGTTCCTCAATTCGTTAAAATCTTTCATTTTTCTTGGTCGTTTGGTTGATTTGCCTTGGCTAGGGTTCAATTTTTCTTGGTTTTGATGCCCCAATTGAAGCTTCTCAATCTATCTCCTTTCCCTCCAGGTAATTTCTTGTCTTCGTTGATTTAGGAGTGACCATGAAAAAAATTTAGGGGTCATTTGTCAATAAACATTCTTCCTTTTAAAAGTTTTGGTTCTTTGCTGGCATCATTATTTTTTATGTTTATTTTTATATATCCAGTGATGAATTTGGATTTAAGAGAGTATTTTGTAGGTACGAAAAGTACCATACTTACCGGGGAGGCCAAGATGAAGAGAGGAAATCTAACTACATAGACCGGTAATCATGCTTATATTCTTCTCCACACTCAAGAATTACCATTGTTTGTGATTCAACAATTATGTTTTTGTTCTTGGTTCTTCTTTTAACTGGATGGTTCTTAAGTTTTTTCCGGTAGGTATTTTGGTGTTCCAAATGGCAAATGACTAGTGTACAATTTTTAATGTACAGAAATACAGTTTGAAAAGGGCAACCTTACCTTTTTATTCCTGGAATTGTAATTTTTTTCCCTAAATTATAACTGCAATCTTACAGAAAGAAGTTTCCTTTTTCCTTTTTGTTACTGCATGAACTTAAATCTATTTAAGTGTGTCTCTCATCTTCTCTCTGTATGAAAAGATGAACTTTATACTTCTTTCAATTGGAATCACGAAAGTTATATGGACAGCCTGATACCTTACTGAATTGCTTCCAGAGTGTTATACTGATTCACGGATGGGTTAGGAGCTTGTTGCATGTCAAGGATTCATTTGTATTGATATTAGTTTGTACTTTGTAGAAAATGATAAAGCTTGTTTTGTGGTCATGGATTAATTGCAGAAAAGCAGATGGGGTGGCTGCCTGAGTGCATATTGTTTTACTGTCCATATATGAACATGCATTTGGTTGATGGGTATTGATGATATTTGATATTAGAGAGTTGCAATTCTTCTTTGTTAAACATTCATGCCAAAACTAACTGATATTCACATTCTTTATAGGTGTCAAAAATGAACTACCGGGCTTGGAATCACCAAAGTTGGCTTGTTCCTTTCCCTCCAGGTAATTTCTTGTCTTCATTTATGAATCATGTTATGCATTATATTTCCAAATTGTACTAGAATCTTATTAATATAAGCAAATAAATATCCAGTGACTTCACATCTTCCTAAATGCATCCAAAATATATCAAAAACACATAATTTTATCTAAGAACACTCCATTTGACATAAAGTATTCTTGACACACGAGTCATTATTCATAGTATAAACATTCTGGATACTTGATACCTTACTTATAAGGTTGAGATGGTCCAGGAGCCCCTTCTGATTGTGATAAGACATAACCACCTAGTTGACCCGGCTGCATGTAGGTATATAAAAGTGTAAAAAAAATGTCGATGACAAGAAAATGAATTGTGAAGAATGTACATTTTTTATACTCACATTAACATAAGTCCTCCTTTCATTTTCAACAATGTACACCCCTCTTCCACTTGGAACACTAGTTGGTACCACCTTTTGAGGTCTGCCTCTTTTCCTTTTTGGTTGGTTTGGGTCAACTTGAGAAGTCTCACTTGCCTTCTTAGGAGGAGCACCATCCTTTCGTGGTCTTCCCCTTGGCTTCACCTACATCCAATAACAATTAATGCATTTGGTATTATGCTTTTTAAATTTAAAAAAAAAAACTAATTCAAGTACAACTTACAACTTGATAAGCTTGAACTGATGTTAAGGATATGTTATTCTTTTCGGGGCATGA